>JAVKLA010000008.1:1573047-1587040 GCA_034782735.1 Sagittarius serpentarius
GTGTGCCCAGGTGGCCAAGAAGGCCAACAGCATCCTGGCTTGTGTCAGACACAGTGTGGCCAGCGGGACTAGGGAAGCGATTGTCCCCTCGTACTCGGCACTGGTGAGGCCGCACCTCAAATACTGTGTTCGGTTTTGGGCCCTCACTGCAAGAAAGACACTGAGGTGCTGGAGCATGTCCAGAGAAGGGCAACGAAGCTGGTTAAGGCTCTAGAGCACAAGTCCCATGAGAAGCGTCTGAGGGAACTGGGGATGTTTAGCCTGGAGAAAAGGAGGCTGAGGGGAGACCTTATCACTCTCTGTAACTGCCTGAAAGGAGGCTGTAGCGAGGTGGGGGTCAGTCTCTTCTCCCAAGTAACAAGAGATAGGACAAGAGGAAACGGCCTCAAGTTGTTCCAGGAGAGGTTTAGATTGGATATTAGGGAAAATTTCTTCACCAAAAGGGTTGTCAAGCGCTGGAACAGGCTGCCCAGGGAAGTGGTGGAGTCACCATCCCTGGAGGTATTTAAAAGACGTGTAGATGTGGTGCTTAGGGACAAGGTTTAGTGGTGGACTTGGCAGTGCTAGGTTAATGGTTGGACTCAGTGATCTTAAAGGTCTTTTCCAACATAAACGATTCTGTGACTCTATAATTCTATATCACAGCCTCAGACCTGAGCCTAGGTTCTTTGGATAATACCTATGAAAGAGCAAATGATTCAGAGAGGAAGGGAGGCACAGGTGAATGAATTACAATATTTTCTAGTGGAAGAAATGTGTTTCTTAGTAACTTCACTGTCGTTTTCATTGTCATCACAAAGTGGACTTCTGATTGAGGAGTATACATTGATAAAATGGAGAAATCTTTTGAATCTGCATATCTATTTTGGATTGGATATAGATTTTCTGTGCTTGACCCTCTGTAATGGAAAAAGTCAAGCGGGAAGTGGGAAGCCTAGTCTGGACTGAGGGTGTACACTCCCACACCCCCAGAAGAGTGGAAGGGATAAAACACTGCACGGAGTCGTAATACCCAGGGCCCTGCACCGGCCCCTCCTCTGTGCAGGCAAGCTCCGAACCCCACAAAAGTGAGCTCTGTGCCAGCTCTCAGCCACCTTTGATTTCCTCAGCACCTTTTGAACCGGGCTGCAGAATGACAGTGGTTCCACCTCTGCCCACGTGGAGAGTGCAGCTGGATTTTCCCTCAAGTGCGTGTAATGTTCTTGAACCTGATCCTGATTTTTTGAATAACAGATCAATTCCTGTCAAAAGCATGTTCATATGTATTAGTGTTTCCTATGGGGCTTTATTCATTTTGTCACTATTAATATGAGACAGATGTTTTATGTAGGTGAGATAAACTGATACTTCTCTTTCTAAAACCACTTGTGAGAAAATAGATGTAAGAATATATAAAAATTTCAAGAGAAGTGCTGGAACAATATTTAGGAACGAGTCAGGTAGTACGTTCCAACATTTCAGTTGACACTGAACTTAATGTTCTACAGAAATAGGGTATTGATTGTCAAAAGGAAGTTTCTGTTATGAAAGTACAGTACTATACTGTAATGAATTCACCAGAAATATGCTAGGCTTACAAGATTCCCTGCATATGTACAACATCTTAAAGACTAAGGAAAAGGTTTTAATATATGTATATAATCTTCTTTCTCACCCCTTTTAATGATGCTTTTAACTTGTTGTATATGTAATAAGGTTTTAGTTATCCTTATTCCTTAATATTTCACAGGTCTCAAAAATTTTCTTCTGCAAAAAATAAAGAACCTTACATTTGTGTGAATCCTACTATTTAAAATTTTAACCAAACTGAGTTTTAAACTTTACCATATATCATAATCAGAAAAAAATTACATTTTTTCATAGAAAAATGGACACATTTTTCAAACAATTCCACTTGATAAAAAAAAATAAATATAATGCACAGTAGGGAATGAAAGATAAGCTTGTGATTTAAAGCAATATGATTATGTAAGTTATCAACTGAGATATACGTGCATCCTACTCTTTCATTTGAGGTTGTTTCATTTTTTATTATATACACAAAAATAAGAAATTAGTTTAAAATATTAATTACAGAAAGCTCATTGGAAATCAGTTTGGAGAAACCTTTGTATTAATTTAATGACATGGATCTGTCCCTTCTCACAGCTAATCAAGAAGTTGTGTTGTCCTGCAGCCTGAGGAATTTAAACAAGAAGGAGCCCTTAGCTTGCTGACAAGAGTTTAGAGTATATCATGAAGAAAACAGCACTGAAAGGAAAGGCCTGGAGGCACCACTGAGATAAATGGCATTGAAGGCTGACATGACTGGTAAAAGAGAAGGAACAGGGAACAAGACACTGTAATTTAAGAAACATACCTAGGATGGCTGTACTTTATTTTCCACCAGTTTTTCTGTTTCTTCCATTCTCACACAGAGGGGTTTTTCTACTCAGCAATGTAAATTGCAGCAGCTCCAGACTGAAAGATATGTTGGGGAGAGTCGTGGGAATATGCAAACCCACATGGAAGTAGAAGAGCACTCTCTAGAGAGAACCATATTAAATGATTGTCACCTGAGATTTGACAAGAAAGAGAAGGAAATGTTGCCAACATGAGGGGAATGACCATAATATGGGCAAGCAGACAGTGTGCTGAACAGCATCGCTGCAGCTCTGACCGAGTCAACTGTCTGAGGACCAACACTGTCTTTCCTAGGTTCTTAGGTCATACCTAGGATTCTGTAGCATAACATTTACACAAAGGATCTGCTTATGCACTTTAGCAAATTCCCCAATCATCTCAACCTTTTTAAAGTTTCAGCACTTCTCGTTTTGAGGTCAGTTTCTACTTTTGAGACATGAAAAAACAACTGGATTTCAGATAATGGGGTTGCAATGTGCACAGTTGGGCTACGTTCTGTGGTGCTTTAGGTTTGCAGTTCAGACAGGATTAATTTCCTCTAGCTTTACCTTTCTAAAAGTTTTCATCTAACTTTCCTTATGCTATTTCCCAAATTTTCCAGGAAAAGAAAGCTTTTATTATTCTCAGGTTATAGCTCAATCATGGTACAAACAAATGCCGTTTATAAGCAGTCATATTCACTTAACTTGAATAATACAAAAATCAGTTATGTGGTATTTCCAGAGGACAATTCAGACAATCCTAGAGTAACTGGGATAATTTACTCTCAGGCAGGGAAGGAACTTAGAAGATTGTAATGAATCTTAAGATTTAGGGTAAATCTCGGAAACATTCAAGACTTGTAATATTTATATGGAAAATATGACATAATTAATGTGTGTGTGTACTGTTCTTTAGCTATAAAGTAAGGATATTAAAGCTTGTGCTTCTAGGCAAGACGTCGTGATGTTAGTTTCTCTTACTATCTTTTCATCCTGCAAAACTAACCTATTTTGCCTAGTCTTAACTCAAACAGCAATGCAGAAGAAAATGTATTGTAGGAATAAACAATGCTTTTGTTGGAATAGGAAAATACATTGAGTTACAGAGATATATTTCATAATTTTGTAGTTGCATTGACTTTTCTGTCTAAAGCTTTGAACCCTCCAATTTTCGTTATGATTGCTATGAAACTGTTTTGCAATTGGAGAACATAAAACCAGAAAGAAAGAAAAGCAAAATAATATTTTATGTTCAAACTCTAAAAATCAAAATTCAAACTTTCCAGTCTTGCAAAGAAATGGAGTTAGTTTCAATAAAATCCTAGGCCATTTTGAGGGTTGTGGCTGAAACCCACAAGAAGTATATAACTTGGCAGTCTTTTGAAAAGGAACAAGAAAATACATTTGAATTGACTGTTTATTTCACATATTTGGTTTATTCAAAAAGGACATTCAAGTGAAAAGTCAAAACCTTCCAGTAAAAATCAAAGGAAAGACACTAAATGGCTGTTTAGAAATACTATTGAGAGTCACAAAGTCACAACACTCCGGTTTACTTGTTTTATAGCATTTCCAACATCACCTAGAACTCTGCAGTATTAATTACTGACCTCAGTTCAACAGGATTTTGATGCCTGTAGGATTTGTTTTCCATTTGGATAATGCCTTTGCCATTGCCTTCATGGAACAAGAATTTTGGCTGCCCTAAACTGAGACGGAGTAAGATGTGACTAGTCCAGGCCATGCAGCACCAGCTGTCTCTATATGGATTGTCAGTAACCTGCTGACCAGACTTTGGAATCCTCTGCCTGAGTACCTATAGTATTTAAACATTAATACTGAAAAAAATCTTTTTTTTTTTTTTGAGTCTTATATGAAACCAAAAGGAATTTCCAGCACAGATTTACTAGAAGGCAGAAATAGTATATTTTAGCAAGGCTTGCCGTAGTACACTATGTCATGTGATGAGTTAAAAAGTTGCACCAAAACACAGATCCTTTTTCTCTGTCAACATTGTGGCTGGATCTACCCCTGCTTCCCGGATCACTTCAATAAAACTAAACACAGCCTGGTAAGCTCTTTGGCTCTATTACAGGAAGTAAAAAATAAGCAACCCTATGTCTCTTGTCCTTTCCAGCAGCTCTAACAGACAGTCTGAACCTTTCAAATGTTAACGGTACTTCATTAAAAACATCCAGCCTTATGGTAAAGTTTAGATGCTGTAGACTTTTCCATACGGCATAGTAACTGTGTAGATATTTAATGTATTTGCACACCCACACATGAATAAAAAATGTAAATAAATATAAAACGGCTCTTAGCAGAGAAAACACTAAAATTGTCATTTGTATTTTGAGAATTTTCTTTTTTTTTTCAAAATATGCTACAAAAAACATTGTACACTCCCTTGAAACAGATAGAAAACAAAATATGATCCATTTCTTTTGCTCCCAAGTCTCAAACCAAACCCTGGCCCAGGTTGCCCAAAGAGGTGGTAGAAGCCCCATCCCTGGGAACATTCCAGGCCAGGCTGGACAGGGCTCTGAGCAACCTGGTCGAGTTGAAGGTGTCCCTGCTCACCGCAGGGGGGTTGGACTAGATGGCCTTCAATGGTCCCTTCCAGCCCAAGCCATTCTATGATTCTATGAATTTCTGTGGGACATTTGATGCAAAAAAAGCCGTAAATGATATGTCTTTTATAAAGCAAAAACTTGAATAAGTATTTTGGTAAATTTTGAACTAGATGATGAGAGATAAAATGTCCTGCTATTGTATTTAATGCAAGTACTGCAATTATGTTCAGTGTTGTTATTTTACTGGGACAGGCGCGAGATGAGAAATACTGACTTTGTTAACATCGGTAGAAACGTGTAAGAAGCCTGATGCCATTTGTTTTCTTCTGGTATCTGTACTCCACTGCAGATGTTAGTGTCAAGCTCACTGAAATTATTGTAGAATTTCTTCAACAACAGACAGACACAGAGATAGTAGAAAGACTTTTTAAATGCAGAATATTTTTTTACTCTCACAATGATTTCAGTACTAGAAATACTTCATAAGCTAGAAGTGATAAATATTCATGTGAATTAAATATATTCATTTAGTAGAATTATTCATAGTGAGGGAAATTATGTAGTCAGTTTCTTTCAGAATCAGTGGTAGTTTTAAGTGAACAAAGATGGTTTGACTTGGCCTATGTGTTTAGCAAGATAAATAGCCTGTGCGCAGCACAATGTCACTTTTCGGTGCTTCAGTGATTCCACTTCTTCTTTCCCCCACACACGAGGAATTTGTTTCTTCCACTGAGGTCCGCTTACTCCTGTGCTTTTCTTACAAATTAAAAACCATGATTTTAAACATCTACACCTGTCTCACAACTGCTCCAGCAGGAGTAAGTTTGGGCCAAAAATCACTGGCCTCTTCTGAGACCCTAATTGAGTTATGAAGGAGTTAGAAATTGCCTATTGCTTGCAAGTTTTTGAGTGGCACTGGTAGAAGAGTCAGGATCAGTTTAGCAACAGTTGACTATGAGAGTTAGACTTAACTAGGTGTACATGAAGAAAACGTGTGGAAGCATAAAATAGGAAACATCTTACAGAGGCATGCAGTCTCTGATTACTTTTTTCTGAAACCGTATTCACAGAGTCAGACTAATGGCTGCAGGCTTCCAGATACTAAATTACAAAAGGGTTTAATTCTTGGCTTCTTTTTTTGTGATCCAAAATTGCTTTTATGCTGAAAAAAAGTCATCCTTTCCTTGTGTAATAAGCATGTTGCAAGTAGTGCAGAGTCATCAAACAGCATTTTTCAGGCTTTTAACATTAAAGATTGAAAGTACTGTAGCACACATTGAGTTCTGAGCCAAGCAAAATTGGTTTTCAAATTCCCAAACATGTACTATTGTGAGAGGCAGGTAGCAGCAGTACACTCTACATGGTCTATATATTTGCCTACTGCTGCATATTAGGGCTGTGGAACATGCATTACTTTGGAGGCACAGCTATTTCAAGTCTGTAGGAAATTTAAATTAGTTGCTATATATTCAGGGGAAAATTGGCAGATTGTAACTATGAAAAACATAATCAATGTTCCCAAAAGAGTTTTAAATGAGATGTTTTCAACTCTTTAGTAATCTGGGCAGTCCACTGAAAATAATATGTGATAAATTTAATGTTGTCTGCTTGCAGATGCATGTTTAATACTTGCAGAAAGCTATGTCCTGCATTTTGGATGATATCTGACTATTTTGTAAGAAACCAGAGACACTACTGGAACTGTACAACGCCCACGATCAAAAATTCATGATTCTATTTTTAAAGAATGCTCCAACACCTAATATTTGAGATTTCTTTTCACATTTGCAATTATGAAAGTTTCATTTCAAACAGAAAGAATCAGCATGGAATTAGGTATTTTATATTTTTGTAGCTTCCTCGTTCTCTGCTTAGTATATCTTCTAAAGAATACTAAGACGATATTTCTTAAAAACACACACTGAGTTGGTTTGGGTTTTTTTTTTTTGGAACGACCCTTGACATTTTTCCTTTAAATGCTTGTGAGATTTCCTAGTGTTAACAGCAAGGAACAAGCCAGGGAGAACTCCACAATGGCAAGCATCAGCAGCAGAATGAAAGAGTGCCAGAGGGCCTGTCTCGGGGTCCAATCTGTTCAGAGAAGAGACAGCAAACTGCTGTTGCCAATTTACATACCTTTGCTTTGCTGGGAGTCACAGGGCGCAGAACTGTGCCTGCTGAGAGCTGCATCATATGCATATTTATCTCAATGTCGTAAGTATAAGGACTTCAACAAAACAATACAAAAGACAAAAAAAAATCCACCCTAGCAACAACATCAAGATCAGAAATACAAAAGACCTTTCTGCAGAACAATGGATGAAAGACTTGTAGTGTAACCTGACCTTTTGATGGAGAAGCCAAGACTAAAGTCAGCCTGGATTCGAAGGCACAGACAGAAAGCTCACATGCTTTGTGCATGCTTTTGTTATTGTTGTTGTTTTGTTGAAGTAGCTGTAGAAGCGCCTCGTGTAAATGATGATAGAATAAAGACAGGAAACTATCTGCCAACCATATCAAAGGGCAAGATGATCCCATGTATAGTTTTAAAATAGTAATTGAACAATAATGTTTTAAAGGGCCTGGAGTCTCAAGCTTATCCTCTGTACAATGGGAGGAGACTTTTGCCCTCTTACGATTCTGTTCTTGCTGTTTTAAATGAGGAAAATGGAGGAACCAAGGAAACCCTAGTCAGAATATGCTTTTATCTGTGCCTGTTGGTCACTGATAATACTGCTCCACCTGAAAGAAGAAATTATGGATGATTTTGATCATGTTGTAAGATGGAATCTCGGAATTCAGAAATCTTTTAGCATGGAAATGTGACAATTCCGAAAGACACTCGTGTGTGAACTCAAAGGTAACTTTTTGAATGGTTAAATAAAGAAGCCACAATATTCAACCATGTTACGCTTCTTGCATTTTGGCTTCTAATTTCCCACTGGTTTCAAATGATTGCTCTTAATACAACTTTACGAGCTCAAATGACTGGTTGGGTATCAATCTCAGGCTGCTACGTTTTAAGTACTCTAATTTAAAAAAAAAAGTGTAATATTATCAGGCATACAGAATGTATTTTTAAAAAACAGAACACTTGGCAAGATCTTGTGTTATAGTGAAGCATCAAACTGAAAAGCATGATCTAACCCACTATGATGTGTTTGGCAGCTGGATCCAGTACACTCCTTGGGAACTTATGCGAGTACACAGGAGGCATTTTTTTTTGTGTTGAAGAATTCGCTTATTCTTACAACACATCGCCTTTGCTGTAGCTTGTTTCCTATTTTTTTCCTGGAACAAAATGCTTATTGGTATTTTTCCCTTGAAATGTATGCATTGAAAAGAGCAAAAAACATAATTCAAAAAATTTCCTTATGCCTTATTGGCCAGGCATAGAGAAACAACACATTTTTAAGACCTTCTTTATCTGGAATACAAATAGAGATCATGTAGCAGTAGTAAGAAGTCTGAAGAAAATTGAATGATTTGTTTCTTTATCTAACCACTGGAGAAATCATAGGAACCCAGGGAGTTTTGTTATTTCCCCTGAAAAATGACAAGTCCACTGGGACCATTGGGTGGTATAGTTCTCAAAACTGGTTTTATAGTCTTCAGTTAAAAACTCTTGGGTTTAAGAATGAATACTTTTTTTTCCCCTCTTCACAGTTCACAAGCAGTCTGTTGCAAGTTTTAAATATATTTATGAAGCTTTTGAGAAATAGTGTATGGAATTAATAAGTATAAGAACAGAGTACAATACGTTTCTGTTTTATGCCTCTTAATTCCATTCTATCAAGCCTAGTGGACATTGTGAGGAGAGTGAACTGTTCGGATCATACTGTTACAATACTATATATTGAGTAATCGTGTTAAAGACACTCAGTTATGCACTCACAAAGCGCAGTTAATATCTTTCACCTTTTATGAGTGATGTCTGCAGTAGAGCCAAGCTCAGGAATTAAGAGTGACTGGAGTACACTATAACCTTTGAATAAATGAATGCTTTGAGTCTTTGCAGAATGGGTTTCCGCTTGCCACTGCAATCTTTCCTCCTCACAGGAATGGATGAATTCCTCTGGGGAACCGATATGCTGTGGCTTGTGTTCAACTGACAGAACATGGTGACACTAGCCAGGTTTAAATCCTTGCATGCAAGGCCACTAGGTCCGATTAAATTTATTAAACCAGCCTAGCTTAATATAAAACATATTTATTTTTCTGAATTTGTTCCTTTCTCCTGTGCATCCTAATAAACGCCCACATCAATCTGCACAGGGATCCTATATAAAAAATCCTGAATTTTAAGTGGAAATAACACCAAGTCTTAGAACACAGTATTTAGGCAGTTCTTCAAAATGCTTCGTACCCAGTGTTTCTTTGCCTCTTGCATTTGTCATGTTTTTCTTTATTGATTTTGATCTTCAGTGGTTGCTTGGGTTGTTTTGCTATCTTTAGTTGTTTGTGCTCTTTTCCTAGAAAAAAAAGTGCAGATTCTGCCAAATATTCTAGAGAAGTTGTGTTAACTCTAGGCAAAAATACAGGGAAAATAGTGAGTCTTGAAAACTTGCCTTTCCATGTAGACCAAAGAGCACTAGACAAATGAACAGTAACATATTCATTAAATAGAGAAAGGGAATAATGAGGTTCTGATTTTTATTTATTAGAAATACACATTTATTTTCTAATATAAAAATCACGTATAGAGACAGTATCAAGAGATTGTGCAGTAATTTTAATTGGTGATATGGTTACTCAATTAAATTATAATATTAATCTTCTTATAAAACATAAAACTCAAAAAGAATTTATATAGATCACAATGATTCACTTTTTTTCCCCTCACCTGAGAGCCAGTAAATTTTTGTTTGCAAGTTTCTTAAACTGAAATGACAGAAGCCTCTTTTCAAGAGTTTCATCAGCTAGGAGCAACTCACTGTGGCTCTAGTTTTTCATGAAACGGAGCATGTCACATATCCAACAATCAAATTCACTTTAAAGTACTTATTGTATAAATTACTTAATAAGGCTGGAAAGAAGAGTTATTCTCTATCGTTTTTAGAACCTGTTCCAGCAGCTTGTCTCTGGAGTTAAATAGAGCTGTCTTGATCATTTTTACATATAGACTTCCTTGAACACTAAAAAGAATTATAATCACCTGATTATAAATTCACTGTTAATATAGCCTTAGAGCTGAGAACATTTCACTCCAGTAGTTAATTTAGTCTGTGGTAAATTCTCACTGTTATTTAATGTCATTTATCACCTGCTGTTTTGTCTTACTGTGAACATCCTGCCTGCCCTGTACTGTCTACAGTACATGGACCTTCTGTGACTTTAATGTACTCAGAACAAAGGCTCCAAAGTGCTTCTATCGGGAGGATTTGGCAACTTGCCGTAGATATATTCAAGCCATTTTGCTGCCTGTCACTCAGTGCTTTACAAATTGAACTCTGAGGAGAGGTAAAAAGGGTCTATGAGGCATTTTTTTTCTGGGAAGAATATGCTAATAAAGCGCCATCAGCAGGAAGCAGGTTGTGTCTGAAAGAGTTTTGTCAACTCTGAATTAATTTGGTGTGTTAAGAAACACGGGGGTGCTTCTAGAGCCGGTCTGTGGTAATTAATCCTTCCTGTTTCTGGAAGAGCAGAACTGTAATAAATGCAGCCCAGATTTAACAGATGTGTGCACACAATGTCTGCTTTATGAGGAGTAAAACAAAATGATGGGTGTAGAACAAAAAATGTTGATTTTAAAAAATTAAAAGAGTATGGAAAGTACTAAGATTGGAATTCCCAGTGTTTATGCAAATACTGTATTCCTTTAAATGTTAGCAGACAGTATGGTTTTGGAAACATCTGTCAGAGTGGTTGGATGCCGTGAAGAGACTGAAAAGGACAGATGTTAGTTGCGCTTGTAAAAAAGTCCCTACCAAAAAACAGGGAGATGCGTGAGGTCTGGGCCACAATCTGCTTAATCTAGGTGGTTATGAAAGCTGGCCTAACAAGGCAGAGAGAGGTAATGAACTATTCCGAGAGTCTTTGTAATTACTTTGCAACATAATTTTAAAAACATTTCTAATTGTTATTGGAATACAAGAGTATGATTTGAATACCTTTACCCTGTGTGGGATCAAGATCAAGGCAGGGCAAGGGGAAAATATGTTTGAGGCTGTGTAAAGAGTTTTAGAAAGCATATGTAATATCGTGCTAAAATATCTTAGTCATACTTTCCCACAAAACGTGAATTCAGTGAAGAGAGCGATTGTTCATAACAAGATTCAGATTTCACTGAAGTCTGCTACAAACCTCTCATTTATTTCAGTTGGGGAAGATTTTCCCATAGATCCTATGGACAATGTCACCTCCGAAGAACACTGCAATCACACAGCTAACTCTTGAATTTCGTATTCACATATGCAAGAACTTTTCCTTTAGACCTAATTCTAGATTTGATTTGATTTTTCTTGTGGGACTGTTTTATTTCTACTTTTAACAAAAAAAAAATAAACAAATGAGAAACACCCAAACAAAACAAAACACCACTCCATTTTTTGTCCATCATCCTTTGTCATATTCATAGCGTATGTCCTTCATTTAGATGTGTCTCCATGCTGAGTCATTTTAACTGCTATGCAGTTGAATACGTGGCTTAATTAAATAATTTTAGCAGGAAATATAACTTTGAAGATTATTACTGCTTTCAGTCCTCACACAAGAAGCAGAATACCTAACCACACTTCATTTAAAGTTTAACACAATTACCACTTATGAGAGAGCTTTAAGGTTGTTTTAATTTTCTACCTCAGCTATTATTGTAACTCATAGGCAAATATACATCTCTGACACTTTTCAATACTATGTCTTTAAACATTAAAACTTCTGTTGAACTGGAGTAAATACAGCACTAACAGTATACTATTAATACCTTACAATTAGTTACTTCTATAAAAACCTCTACAAAGGCAAGTGAATCTAAGGAGATTGAATTACACTTTGAAGTATAGTTTGCCATACTAGAATCTACAATCTGTGATTCATGCAGATTCAAACTTTTTCAGCTAATCCTTTCAGCTAATAAAGCTCTATTCATAGGTTTATTTCAATTACTGTTCAGTAAGAACTATGACACATAAAAGATTTTTCTATTGCTTGATTTAGAAGGATTAAGGAAATACATTAAGAAACTAAACTTCACAAACATGTATCATTGCCAGATTCTGAGCAAAACTTCAGTTCCATTTGCATAAAAAATTCCAAATTTCTGGACTGAAATTTAATGATCTTCAGTTCTGGTTTAGAATGTATTATCTGTTTCTTTTTTCACAACCATTCACGTCATTAGTAACTTTATGGAATTTTGTTTGCCAATGAAATCATTCCTTTGTTGAATAACTGAATGGTTTCCCATGGCAAGAGTGGGTAACATATAAATGTTTAAATATAGACTGAAGACAAGAGATCATTTTGCTTTAAAACTTCCAGCAGAGTTATAGTTTTGGGTAGATATGAGTGCTTTATACATCTCTCTCTTTGAAATGTAACTTTCTTGGACAGCACTAACAGGATTTCAGTTATGTGAATTTGCATATTAAAATGATGCATTAAGAAAAATGGACAAATGGACAAGTGACGTATTTGGAAAGATGGGAAAAAGAAAATTATTAACAGTGCCAAATTTTGGGCTCCTTGACTTCAATATTCTTGATCATTCTCTGGAGACACTTTCTTTTTTTTAATTTCTTGACTATCAGCTCCTAACTACAGATCCTCTGACCTGTGCCAATGCTAGATGCCTAAAATAGCCCCAAACAGAAAGTGTGAAATCCCATTCAGTAGCCAAATTCACACGTGGTGTATATCCATTAAAACCAGAAGGCCACTACAGATTTACTCTGGCTAAATCAGGCTTGGAGTATTATCACATTTCACCAAATTTATAGCATGTCCTTTGCAGTTTAAGAGGAGATGTTAAAGGTTGTTTTTACTGTTCTTAAACAGATGCTCAATGAAGAGGTTAAGTCACAGGCTCCTTCCCCCTCATCCTTGCAAATGACTTGCCCAACTAGCTTACTTGGTCTACTGGAACTTTCTGTGATGTAAAGCTCTAAGAAGTTGCCATGCTGGCATCCCCTACATCTCACATCTGCTCTTGTGTCATTGATTACTTAGTGAAGTTGTTCAAGCAGTTGTGGTTTCATTTTTTTTTCCCGTTACAAATTAAGGAATTGGGAATTAAAAATCTGTGCCTCTTTATTCAGGAGAAGAAATATTAATTTATTTTACAATTAGCACTGAAAACTGATTATTTTGAGAAAATTCTGTTCCCTATTTTGAGGTTTCACTCCTTGTTCTTCCTGGTTTTCGGAATTGCTAAAAAAATACTGACTCCTTTCTTAATAAAGGCTTTCATTTTTTAATTTAGAAATTAATTGGTTGCTTTAAAGGAAACTTGTTTATTTTCTGCCTGGAAAGTTATCTTTTAACATGGTAGAGTGGCTCGTATCTAGTCACCCGTTTCTGGGAAAGATCGTGCAAGAAGCTGCAGTGAGACAATCTGACTTCCTTTCTCAACTGGTGTTTTGTCCTGCTTTGGCAGACACCGCACTTGTCTACACTTGGTTGATTATCTCCTCTTTGAAATGAATCATGACCAGGTTTTTTGTTATTACCCCTATATTTGTTCCAGATAACTACAAAATGTAAACAGGAATGCTTTTTTTCACCCAGAATTGCTTCCCAAGGAGACCCCAGCAAGCACACTCTCACATGAAAGAGAACCCTTGCTATTGGTACCTGACCTTTTTCTATTTGAGATTCAATAGTGCACTATGTTTTCAAGGACCAGTATTTTACAAGCTTGGAGTCAATGCTGAAAAATCTATGGCAATGCTCTTGATGAAGAAAAGACAGCCTCATTATTAACGTGCAACACGTTCATGTTGGGTTGTAGTGAATGGGGCTGCATCTGGCTGGTGACCGGTCACCAGCGTGTCCCTCAGGGTCACTTCCAGGGCCAGTTCTGTTCAATACCTTTATCAA
>JAVKLA010000008.1:1587619-1599363 GCA_034782735.1 Sagittarius serpentarius
GGGGATGTGGAGAGGGAGGTGCTGAGCTCTTCTCCCTGGTATCCAGAGGTAGGACACGTGGGAATGGTTCAAAGCTGCGCCAGGGGAGGTTCAGACTGGACAGTAGGAAGCATTTCTTTACCAAGAGGGTGGTCAAACACATGAACAGGCTTCCTAGAGAAGCAGTCGATGTCCCAAGCCTGTCAACATGTAAGAGGCATTTGGAAAATGCCCTTAACAACATGGTCAGCCCTGAAATGGTCAGGCAGTTGAACTAAATGATCATTGTAGGTCCTTTCCAACTGAAAATATTCTATTCTATTCTATTCTATTCTATTCTATTCTATTCTATTCTATTCTATTCTATTCTGACTTGCAGTAGTTGCATGTTATTTTTGGTTGGATGTTTGCTGGCATAGATTAATCTTGTTTGAAAGATTTCTTGAAGTTCTGTGCCACAGAGTGATTTTGTGGAGGTGATTGAATTTCCCTGGGTTTCAAGACAATTTAATCTTGAACATGGTACTAGGGCTTGCTGTTTCAAAACTGTTATTAAAGCACATTTCAGAATAACAGAAATTGATAGGGATAGGGTATACAACATATTTGGGATACAGGTAAAATGGAGATGTGTTGATTTGATTTGGATAGTGTTTGTCTTATTTGGGTGTGAGTATTTGAGGGGAGTATGCTGCTGTTTTGATTTCGTACAGACTTTTGCACTGCAGTTATATTGACAAGCATACCTGAAGCATTGAATAGGTGTTCCTATACTTCTGTGCCTTTAAATCTAAGTAAATGAATGTGACAATCAGTTTGACTTTGCGCACTGCATATACTAAAATTCGACATTCCCTTTGTAACAGCTTGCACCAAGCAATTTCTGAAACTCTGCAAACTTCCTCCATCTACAAGTAAAGCTAATAAACAATGCCATACAACCTACCCCTGAATGTTTAAAGGAGGAGACAAGGTGACGACTTCAAATTGGTATCGACAAAAGCAATAACAATATTGCTATTAAAAGCACACAGTGCAGCAGATAATAAATCTCAAATGTTTAGTAGAACTGTCAAACATACATTATTCTGGACTTCTACATAGAAATGTTTTCAGATCCTAACTTGACATGGCTGTGTGCAGCGTCTCTAGAGCTATTTCACAGGGCAACATTGGTAATGAAGTATGAGGAACTGTGCTTTGCTCTTTTTACCAACCACAGTGTAGCCAAGATGACATTTAACAAAAGAAGAGATATTGTTTGGGGAAAAGAAAAAACAATAGGTTTATACTATCTTTGCTTAAGAAAAAAAAAATACTAACACAACCAAAATCCTAATAGCTCTCCACTGGGAAAGGCATTCACTGTCTTTCCCCTTCCATGACTCAACTTCAATATGAGGCAGTTTGTCAGAGCAATTGAGCACCTATGAAGTGTTACATTAGCAATAATTAAGGATTACAACTGCAGCTGGTTTGGGAGTGTGTGTGTTATGTTTTTGTTTGGTTTCTTTTTTAGTCTTAGCTTTTAACCTTCTGTGAGTTGTGAAGTCTACCCTTAAAACATCTGGGCTTCTTACTGAAACAATGGCATAGTTTCTGCAGTAATCTTATATAATTTCTGGGGAATGGTAGGGTACATTTAAGCAGTTCTAATGGGGTGAGCAATATTATTTTAAAGGGCTTTGATCATTACTTATCTTCCAGCTGATTATAGGAATCTTGTTGGAAGCTTTCAAAGGATTTTTAATTTTGAATCTCTTTATGTCTTCAGCTTAGTGATGACATTAATTTCCCCTATTGCTTGTGAAAGGAAGCATAGTTTTGTTTCAGACGTTTTTTGTTCCGTGTGTCATGTCTTTTGTGCATGCAGATGGGACTGATTAATTCTGTGGCCTTACTTTTACAAAAAAATAAAATTAAAAAAAAATAGCAGCCAGTGGTAGGCATAACTACTTCTGCTAAAAGCTATCAATAATGAAGGAAATGTGGATTTTACCTCAGAAACAAAACAGTTAACATGGCTCTGTATATGAGATCTGAGTGAATTTTTTTCTCAGTTCACAGAATACTCAAGATCTTTTGCAACAGCTGAGCTTTTGCTAGGGGGAAATTCATTTCTATGCAGCGATATGGCACAGGCCACTTCATCTCTTGAATCCTACTTAAACCTTCAAAATAAGGCTTAAGTGGTATATAAATAAGGCATTAGCCTCCGCCGTAGGGTGAATTTCAACCTTTCTGAATTAGCAGTTTTCTTTCCATTTGACAATGACTGAAAAACACCTAAGGTTAAAAATTAAAGGGAAAGGAAGGATCATGCATAAATGATGGCATTAAGATTTATTATTGACATTACTCTATACTTAAATATAGAAAGGCTAACATCTAATTTATATTACTTTCATTTATTAGGACTTCTGAATTAAGCATAGTGCTGAATATATGCATTTCAATTTCTTGCATGCAATAACATAAAATTGATCTTGTACAGTTAGATCTACATATTTTTTAAATAAATATTAATGAACGGTTTACTGAAACCAGTCAACAAACACAATTAAGACAGTCCCTTTTTCATTCTGTCCTTGCTGAGATAGACCCTGAATCTTAATTTCTGCCCTATAATGCACTGCAAAGCATCCCAGTGCTGATAAAAAAATAACCTTCTGCACAGAGTAAAATTAGAGAGCGAATTTTAAAATTTTCTGTGTTGTATTAAAGTTTTTTTCTTTTTGAAAAAAATAAACAAACAAACAAATCCCCCTCCAACTCAGAATTTAAGTCATTTGAGCATGGTGTACCATCAGATTTCTCAAATCACTTTGGCTAGAAAGTGTAAACATTAAAAGAACAACAAAAACAAAATGAAAAATCTCCAAAACAGAACAAAAAAACCCCAACCACAAACAAATACTTATTTTGGTACATGTACAGGAATAGCAAAGTCATTCATCAGTTAAAAAAAAATAAATTAAAACCTCTGAGTTTGTAAGCTGAGAAAGAAGAAAAAAGTACCTTCACTATATAATGTATTCATAACAACTAATTTAACTGACTCAAGCTTTCAGTACTCTTTTTGGCCATGGATGAAGCACTTCAACTTTCACTTTGTACTAGGTAAGGCAAATCATGAGCAGTTTCATGTTTTTTTTTTTTTCGTTTTTTTTTTTCAGTAGAAGAAATTAAGTTAAAAGCTGCCTGGCCATAGGGGAAAAAAAACGTGGAATAAATGGCTGAAGAAATGCTTTCTATTTTCAAAGAGAAGAAAAAACTTCCTGTCTGGTCAAGGCAGTTAAATGTCCCAATTTGTATTAATAATAAAGGTAGGGTGGGGATGTTTCATGCCTTCAAATTAGTTTCCTGATCAAAAATAAGTTAAAAGTTGCCCAGGTGCATCAGAAATAAGGAGTGGGCTGAAAAACACAATACATGGAATTTTAAGAGCAGAGGACAAACTGTGGATGTAATTTCATTAAAAACGTACTTTATTGTCTTTGTTATCTTTCCATGGGTTTGGATATTGCACTGAGAATAATGAAATAATCTTTTGTGGTCATTGGAAGGCTTTGAGTCTAGGTATCAAGCAAAACAGTAATTTCAAAATGGCATGCTTATAGAAGTAATTTTTTTTAAAAATGAATGTAGAATCTAACTTTGCACACAATTTTCAATAACAATTTTTCAGGTTATGTAAACTGACTACTTGAACAAATGAAGAACAAGCTACTTAAATAATTATAAAAGACCTCTAATTCATGGCGTTAATTGTGTGTTTCTGCTTCAGCCTGTTTTGTAAGTATCTGAAAAGGAAGATTTAGGATGGACTGCAACTTATCAGCTCTCACTATACATATTTTAAATAATCTGTTTCTGAAGTTCAGCCACCTTCAGACTACACAATAGATTAAGGCAGAAAATATATTGAAACTGCAGGGTAATGAATGCGACAAAGTAGTGGAAACAGCCTATTGTGGAAATATTTGGATGCAGCATTGAAGTTATAAAGGTAGTTTTGGTGGAGTCTGTGTAATTGTCTTCAGATGTTGAAGTCAGTCACCACCTGTTCACTAAACTGTGCACTACATTTGCTGCATTTTACCATGGTCGCTGTCCTCTCCAAAGAAAATCATGTTATGTATATTACTTTCTGGCTTACAGGCTCCTGTAGCTGCAGACTGGGATGTATCGTAGATTCTTGCTGCAGTACAACCCATGGGGCTTCATCTTTCTCCCAAACGCATTTTATGTAACTCATTTTGCTACTTCCATGGAAGTAACGCTTTTTCTCATTAGACCAAAGCATGAAGCCTTTTATGGTTACAAACTGGTGATTTATATCTCTGACACACATTGGTTCTCTGCTTTTATCAGCTTTTAAATAGCTTCTTTACTTCATCAATTCTGAGAGCTTTTTCAGTGCCTTTGTGCTTCGCAGGTTCTCTGGCAATATGAATAAAAATATGCCCTTGGACATACTCTTAGCTGTTCTTAAAGCTAAGCAATAGTGAAAGAAGGAAAGGAATATGATAGTATCAGCAAATACAGCACCAAAATATTTTTTGCATAAGCTAAACTCGATTGAATGTCAACCTCGTAAAAATGTATGAGTTCGCCCAAGTTGACCTACTGTCAATATCATTCAAAAAAGACAAATAGACTTCTGGACTATGTATGTTTCCCTTGAAGGTCCTCAGCATTTTCATGTTACCTATCTATTTTCCTTGTCCTTTTTATGCTTCAGTTATCAAACCTTGAATGTTATACTAGATCATTTCTTTTACCTGTGTTCCTCAATGTACCACATCATCAAATCTCTTAAGTTCTGATTTTGAGGAGAAATCACTGTAAATGCTTCATATCCTTATGTAAATTTGAAGTCAAGTGCTAAGAACACAGTAGGAGAAATATTTTATGCATCACATCTCTCAAATAATATATATCCATCCATTGTATTGTGGTAGCAACTGCAAGCCACAACAGAAACTGGAAATGCTAGATAGTATGTCTATACATGATCTCCTTCCAAAGGGATCATAAGTAAAATAAGCAAGACAAGAGACAGTGCAATATCATTAAACTGCTAATGCTCTTATAGAATCAGCAAATCAAACTATAAAGCTCTTTTTTGCCTCAAACCACAATAGGTTTGAGCAGAGATTGTATTATAGATTTATATTAAAATAATGTATGTATTAGTTTGATAACGTTATAAGTGAAATGCATTAACATGAAATAATTAAGTGTGATATAGAAAGTCATAGAATTGAGTCAATGCTTTCCACTGTCCCTGAGTCTCTCTGGTAAATAACAAAAAGCCGGTGACTACTCTGCGGCCCCAAAGGCCAGCTGTGCTGGTACAAACTGTGCTTCGGGAGGTAAATTCTCTTACCCCCGGACACAGGCGGTGGTATTCAGACTCTTCATTTGGAATTGTCCTATCTGGAAGCGTGCCTGGATATTGTTTCTGAGCATGCTGCTTGGCTAAGTCAGACTACGTCAGGACCCATGCCAACTGTTGAACAGTGCAGAGTATTGCATGCCAGTGCTTGCGGAGGTAATCTATCCTTGTCCGCTGAACATAAAAGAAATGTAAGGACATAATAACTGAACTTCAGCATTTCAGTAAAACTGTCTAAAATTAGGAAGGTTGAACTCTAAGTAATTAGTTGCACATAACATATTGACATTAATCTTCTTCTTTTGTACTGGTGCGTGTGCATGCAGATATGTGTCTGTGCCAAATATCATTGTACAATACAGTAACTGAATTGATTCACATGATGGTAAAATTATTTCATCTGAGCATGGTCTTTGACTTGTAAGACTATAGTGCATTCAAAATGTAACACTTTACAAAATGAATAAATCCATGATCTTTATTCCTCATTAAGTGTTAAAATGTGAGATTTTCTTTCTGCTCACCAGCAGCTACGAGAAACTACTTAGCTACTCATTTGTAAGAAGTGCTTGCATTGCACCTTTCTAAAGTAATTTACTTTTTCCAGTAAATATCTCTTTGTGAAACTATCCAAAGAAAAATGCCAAGGTCATAAAAGCTTTAGCATTTTTGATGTTCTAAATTCTGCTTGATTTATCATCCTGTTCCTGATTATAATACTTGTAATTCTTTTTGTCTTATTGAGCTTCGTGATTTATTTTCCTTTCTTTTGTCTGTCATTAATGATACTAGTCTTCTATTGTGTGAAGTTTTACAGCAAATGTTGATCTGCCATAGCTACTTGAAAATAAGTACCAAATATACCTTCATCATGTTTGGTAAAACTTTAGATATGTGCTTATATGAGATACTGTAATAGATTCATAGGTTTTGAATCAAAGCCACTATCAATGCCCCCACATGTTCCATAACTGCATGATAACATCAGATATTGAACAATTCTGTGGGGAAAAAAAAGAACTAAGGAAATATGCTTCCCAACAGATTTCTCGTATTTCCTTTATACACCCTCTCAAAATAATTTCTGCTCCTGATGTAATAACTTTACTTTCTATAAAGTTTGTAATAAAGTTGTTTTAATTTCATTTTAATTGAGAATAATTATACATTTTTACACTGTGGTTGGAAGAAAACTTTTATTCCGCCATGTTCTGAGTATCATTATTTTCTTTAAATGGATCAATCAATAAATTAGCTATGTCCAATGCTGTGTTCAGCGCACATATACACATAGAAGAGGAAGGACTCACTAAGCCATATTACTTGAAGCAATTTTATCATATCAGTGCTTCCCATGCCAGGTTGCCATATGAACTGGATTTAAATTAAGACATCTGGATTTAGATTACTAGCTATAACTGTATCTGAAAGGTAGTCGTGATTGCGTAAGATTCAACAAATAATTCGGTAGCCATAGACATATTTAATATTTTTTCCACTTTTAAAGGTTTAATTAACAATGACAATGAGCATTATTTTTTACAGTTATTCCACCTCTGTTTTGAGAGCGCTCACTTTGAACTATCTCAGAGGAGTCAGATACAGTGTTCAACCTATGTTTAGAATACTAGTACAGACAAATTAATGGGAAACTAACCCAGTGAAAATTTCGTATGAATACTTTTCTTATCTAGGGGGAAAAATGCTCATTTATTTATTTATGTATATCTAAAACAGCTGCTGAAACTATGTATAACTCTGTACATTAGATCTGCATCTTTCTGAAGCTTCCTGGCTCCAACCCAGGTTACATTGTGCTGCAGGTAAACCCATGTTTCACTGTGGGACTACTTTCCTGTTTGAGTACTAGTAAGTTTTATTTGAATGGTCTTTGACCATCATGCGCTACATTTTAACTCCCTTACAGGCAATGAAACAGGCTAACGCATGGGTCCAAACTTTGACAGAAAAAAAAACCACCAAAAAAATAAAGTGCTATGATACTTAAAGTTTCTCATAAACCCATGCTTTTTTTTCAGGTATACCTGCTAACTTCAAATTCATGGACAGTACAGAAAATAAATAAATAGGTATATTATAAAACAATGCCAATAAATTGTAAAATGCTGTCTGCTGATACAAGAATAGCAAAACCGCTTCAAGGATCAGCAGGTATACTGTGAGCCACTGAAAATAAAAGGCTGCTATAGAGATCAAGAGGAAGTCTGCAACTGCTCAGTGCTCGTCTGTGATGCATTTCACTTTTCTATTTGTTATGTTTTGTGGTTGGATATAAAATTAATCCTAGGACTATGCTTCACTAGGTAATGTGTATGAAATGCATCTACTGATATTCTCAAACATAATGCTAAAACATTGTTCTGGCTACAGTAACACTTGCTGAATTTTGCTGTTTTCTAGAACAGTAACAACACTACCCAGCAGAATAATAGAGCAAATTGCTAGGAGCAGGGTCTCCTCAGCGCTAGGGAGTACACTCATTCCTCCAGCACAGGAACCAACACCAGCACTTCCCAAAGGCACGTTTATGTTGACAGCATATACTTTCAGGTCGCTATATGAAACATTGTGGGGGTAGGAGGGCGTTAAATGGCATTCTGCCTCCTCCCCATTCTTGCTAAAGGAAACACTGAAAAGACAGTGTTCATTGTACAAAGCTGGGGGAATTCATCTCACCTAAATTTATTTGAAATTCGGATTAGTTGTCTTATCTTTACTCAGATCAGTGGAGGTCTCACTGGGGTGTGCTGCGGCATGTCCCAAAGTCTCAGCACCTGTATTGCCTGCACTGGTATCCTGCTGGAGCACACCACCGGTCTAAATTTACCCATACGCAAAGTTCCATTGTAATGAAAACCGGGGTACGTTTGTTGAGGAGAAGCAACAGGGAAGGACTTGTATCCCCTCAGGAGTTAGCCTAAATGAGAGCGCAACCAAACACACACCCAGCCCTGTGAATCTCGAAATGTTTAGAGGTGCAGTATCACAGACATAGCTTCTCATACTTCATTTAGGTTTGGTTTGGGTTTATTTTAGGATCAGCACTGGATAATGAGAGTGTCCGTGCACCTTCTTCAGAGCACTGCAGAGGAACCTTAAACTGAAGCCGGCGCTTTTTTTTTTTTTTTTTTGACAAAGTTCAACACAGCATAACAGCAGGAATTTCTGGATTCTAAAATGAGTAAAAGAAGGACCAGCCCACAAAACTTTCTGCTAAAATTCACCCAGTATTGAAGTCTTTTGGGACTAGTGAAGATTAAAATGACCTCATGCTTCCTTCATCTAATACATATGTTCATGTGTCATATAGTGGTTTCAGGATCATGAAAGTCACATGGTTTAGAGTCCCTTTCATCTTGTTGTTCCTTTATTTTTACTAAGTGTGAGCTTTGGACAGTCCTAAATTGCAATATGCATTTCAAAGAAGCAAACCTATCGGGTTTTATGTAGTTTAGGTTTGATTTGCAGCTCAGAATTCCTCAGTAATGGGACAAAGAGAGAGGCTATCTTTGATCCCTTAAATTGTATTTAGCAATTGCAAATTTATGAGAAGTTTTAGTTCAGATAATCACAGGACTAGTTTTCTTGATCTTTCTGATTAACTGAAAAGTAAACTTCAATGATGCTTTCTTTGAAAAGTTTCACTTAAGAATGAATATATATACAATATTCATTGTAAGAGTTAAGGATAAATGCAAGCTATTTTTTATGCCGCTCCTTTTATTTTTTTTTTTGTGTTCTGCCCTCTAGGTTGATTTTATCAATTAAACTTGTTATCTTATTAACACTTAAGACAGATTTTCCTGAAACCGTAATGAAAGTATTCTTGCTAAAGCTCACAGATGTTCTGTTAAAAATAATGCGCTCTTGCTCACTGTTAACGGAGTTCTATACAGTTATTACATTGGTGCCATTTGAATGAGATCTTACAGTAACACCAATTTTATCTGGTTATTAGTGTTTACCTAACTACTTTTAACATAACCAGAGATTTACTTCGGTGTCGAGGGTATACATGTAGTTTTTTCAGTGGCAAAAATATGGGTTTTTTTCAACTTCTACATCAGCTCACTGATGTAATGTAATGCATGACACACTCCAGATGGAAGAATTTGTATTAATATATACTATTTCATTACTTTTAATAACTTTTTTTTCTTTTTTGTGAGCTTTCAATTACATCATTACTTAGTTACCAGATAGCTCATGGAGACAGACTGTTGTCTCATCACATGAGACAGAAAGGCAATGTTTTGTAAAAATCATTACGTTGAGTTCCTTTACTAGAAAAGAAGCTGTATTCATGTCCTTGATAAATAATGAAATGATAATTAATTTTTCAGTCCACCATCTGATACTCGGCACTTCTCAAAAAGCATGTTTGTTATTCAGGTAGAAGTGTCAGATTGCTGGTAACTTGTCATGTTTCAGCTTCAGCCACAGAGAAAACTATACAAGTTCAGGGCTGTTTTCTTTCCACTGCTTTCTACAGTGCAAAAGAAAAGCATGTCTGAAGCAATGGAAGAAAACTGATAGCCTAGAACTTGAAGCAAATATGCGCCTGCTCTCATCTTCCCACTCTGTACACGCACAGCCTTACCTCAGAGCCTGGCAGAAGACCCTCTCTGCTATGTTCCAGGCTACTGGAGTACCCTGAAGGCTAGGACCTATAAAAAGCTATGAGCTTATGTTATACACTAACTAAAGTTATACCCATCAGCCCGGTCAATACTCTGAAATATCACAGAACATCAATATGGGGCTGATAATCTTGAGCATGTGAGACAGGCAATTTTGAGAACTTGAGAACTTTATAAATGTGTGTATCTATGCCCCTCACCATTAGTTGTATAGTAATACCGTACACGCAGGTGAGATGAAGGTAAAATGAATTCCAGACCTGACTAAGGCTAGCTGTTCATTTTTGGCCAGCTAGTAATAGGGAAATTAACTGAATTGTAAAAATTGATTCAGGGGTACTCGAAGACCATATTCTTCAATTTTATTGCTTGTATCTGCGAGGAAAATATCTTGACATTCAGGTGGTTGTTCTTATACATTAACTGCAAGCCTGAAGAGCATGATGAAATGACAGCTAGTGAAATGTGTCCTGAACATGCAAGGAAAAAAAAAAGGCACAACGGTATCCATACCTATATTCATATGATATATAAACTACGTACTTCTTATAAGGGAAAACAATAAGTTCCCCAGCCATCTGATCACATTAGAAAAGTCAACTCATATTTTATTTTCTCTTTTCAGAGAAGCAGGTCCTATGAAAGAGTCCTATAAATTAATGCATTAACCTAATCAATTAACACCGGACAACGATATCTTCTCTGTGGAAGGTAAACAACCAACTTGAAGCTAACAACCTCACCTGCATATCTGAATCTTAGAACTGATGGAAAAAGATAGGACTGATGGGAAAAGAGTAGCAATCTAGTCTGCCCTTGTCAATCTGGCTGTAAAGAGAAAAATAGTTTCTGTCCTAATTGTCCCAGCTACCAGAAAGAGTAACTGGAAAAATACCCAGAAAATACAAATCTACAGTCCTTCACTAAATCTAAGGGCTGTTAATCTGAGCATGAACACTAGTCTGGAAGGGCATTTTACTCAGCTTAGTTTCACGGGTGCTCCAAGTTACCAGTCATCAAACAGCAATGGAGAGTAGCTAGAGCTAATGGGAGCATCTGACCATACATCTACTCTAAAGGGAAGGCTGACTGTGATCTAGTAGTTATTATGCCTTAGATCAGTCCCAGAGGGCTAAAGTATAGATTTTATGCCAGTCTTAGTTAAATGGGAAATACGTGAAGAAGATACAATAAGCATGTCTGAATCACTGTCACGTTTTTGGTTATGCATTAATTGTAACTAAAAGGCAAATGGAATTCATATCCTGTTCTTTTATGGGTTGCATGGTTATCATAAACAATATTAATTTCTTAGTGTGAAATAAATCTTGGTTGGTGTGACATGCCCTTTCCTGATTTGCTTCATATATTGGAAATGCACCAGTTTGGACATCTGAGTACTTGGCCCCATGCTTACGGAAATGTGGATACTACAACACACAATTTGCTCCCCTGATACTTTGGAAATTTCGTCAGACTACTTTGTTCCAAAGCCTTCAGCAACGTGAATAACTATTACCGGACTAAAGTATTACAGTAATGGATTATATTTAGGTATACCAGTTGAAGATCTGCCCCTCTTATTTCTTCTGACAAAGATAATTGTGTTGTTCTTCCTTTACTCTGTCCTTCCCGGGGGGGGGGGGGGGGGGGGGGGGGGGGGGGGGGGGGGGGGGGGGGGGGGGGGGGGGGGGGGGGGGGGG
>JAVKLA010000008.1:1599463-1615400 GCA_034782735.1 Sagittarius serpentarius
CCCCGCCTTTGAGTTGGACTGCAGCCATGCAGAGTGAATAATGACACATAAGCACATTGTTTATTTAAATAGATTTCTGTAGTTAAGTACATGACCTGTGATCTAGAGCTGAGAAAAAAAGAATTAAACACTGATTCCTAAGTGCTCTGTGAGATAAATAAGCCATCACTCCAGGACTCAGCCAACACAGATACTTTTATTTGTACTTATCACTTCAGTTTGTTTGAGTATTATGTTAATAGTTTATATTAGTTTTTGATGTCTGTGTACTGTTAGCGTTTTCACAAAATGAGAAATGATGAAGTTATGCACTATTTGTTACATAGCTGCAGTTTTCACTTAAACCAATGAAATGCTGTTTACCATAAAAGATATACAGTAAGGGTCTGATTCTCCTGTCACTTACAACAGGTTTCACACCAAGGTAAATTCCCTCCCTTCAGAAGCTTGCTTAATAGCTTATATTATTTTTACAATTCATTCCTCGTAGTGCTTCTGAACACGCGTATGTTTACACAAAACACATTCCCACAGGTCTCATCAGGGCTACCTTCATACGTAAAAATACACAAGAGCAAAAATCCTTTGCGGAATCAGTCTTTGAGAAGCAAATAACATCCTTTTTTTTTCTTTTAATATTAAATGTGCTTATGGCAGTGTGGTCAGAGCTGTAAATGTGCTATATACTTGATTATAACACACAGATTTTGCTTTTCCTGTAGACTTTTTTAGCTCACAACTGCTTAGAGACCTTCATGATTTTCAATCTTTTATTGCGAACTTTATAGTTATTTAACCAACTCTTTGTCTTTTTGAGTATTTTCATACGGAAATGCAGACATAAAAGGTAAGCTAATGTAAAGTAGGAAACGGTGTTTTGTTATTTATGTTGCATATAGCACATATTGTCTTCCATCATTTCAGTAAGTGAACTGTTGTGATAAAAATAATGTATGAAGAATTATCAGCATACTGATTACTGACTTTAAATTTAATAAATTGTAATAAATTTTAAATAAACAAATATTTTTGTTGGAAAGCTTGCAAGTTAAGATATAGAAGTGGACAACACCTCTTAAAATAGAGTGGATTGTAACACTTTACAAATACTTTACTAATTAAAAAACATGGTTGTATCTTTATTTTTATTATTACTAATTTAACAGTTTGGTGTTTGTGGGTTGGTTTTTTTTTTTCCTTTGCTATCTGTGTTTAAGTCTGTAAAAGCACCAGCTCTAAGAGTGAGAGAAAAACTTCATTTTCAAGTTATATCAGTTCTGGGAATTTCCATTGTAAGTACAGAAGTGCCTCTTCACGCAGATTTGCACAACAGTGAGCTACGCCTCATTTTGAACACCTTCCACCAGGAGCCAAGGTAAAACTAACCATGTAATCTTCTTGTTGATTTTAGCAAACTCTTGTTCTAATTTTATAATCTATATTTGTGCACTTAACTCAGCAGTACCTATATGGTGGGATGTGTCTAACAGTAGTGCTTATGTATAGCTGCCTAATAACTTGGCTGTGATTAAGCATTGACTGAAGGCTTGGAGTTGGTGACCTCATGAAGTCCTTTCCAACCTAAGTAACGCTGATTCTGCGGTGCACTCTCCGACTCCTTGGCCTGAGAGCTAGCTGAACAGCACTCGTGGGGGGGGGGGGGTTCTGTCTTCCTTAAAATATGTCTGATGCATACAGCCTAACAGGTCTCTGACTCATACTATAGCCCATGCTGTGCCTGAGCATTATGGGGAAGAATACAGTTGTTTTCCAAAGGCTAAAATCTTGCCTAACCATGCGTTAATGTGTGAGAAGTATGGACGGTCGCATGTCCAGGCCAGTGCTAGAGACTTTGTCTTACCTCTACTGATTTTTTTGGTACAGATGTAACCTCTGCTTCCAGGGCCATACAAGCAGAGATAGAAAAATGTGAGGAATGGGGGACAGGACTGCTTGGACAGTAAACGTGTAACAGACATCTGAAATATCAAATACGCATGTGAATAACAAGCAAATCCAGGAACACAGGAGAAAAAATGGCACTGTGAAGTCGATAAAGGGATTAATGGACATAAAAGAATCTAAAAGAGAAAACCAGGCCTGACCTTTAAAGAGCAATGCACAACTTCTTTGGTAATTACAATTAAACACGGGCAAACCCATGTGAATGTTAACTGCCTAGCTGGGAGCGACTCTAACTGTGGTGAGCAGAGCCCTTGCTGTCATCCTGAGGAGGGCTGGCTGCAGCCGCGTGGTCTTGGACGGCTTCTGTAACACTCCGCTAAATTGTTAACACAATCCATGGACCAATTAAGGGCTTGCCAAACGTTTGTCCTCCTGCAGGCAGTTGCTCTAGCTGCTATGGAGGTGTTAGGTGCTTATAACCAAAATGGAGCTGGGTATATTGTTGCTAAAAGCTGGGAGGAAATAATTCGTTGTGCCAATGACTCCGTAAAGATTCGGTACGTATTAGGATAAAGTTTTCTCACCTCATCCATAGTTGCACGTATGTACACAAAATATCAGACAGGGGCAAAACTGGTAAAGGAAAGGTATTGATTTCTAGGCTGGGGGTCTGATTTTGGGGGTGATTATACAATCAATATACACATACACAAATATATGTGTGTAAAATATATATGCCAAGTGGGTTACACTTTCTCTGGTGATAACTTCTTTAAAGTTATAACATTTTTTAGTGTATTACATTTTTAGTATATATTACAGTTATATTTAAATGCTACTATTTTCTCAATCTGCTATTGTAACATTGGGGTCTTAGGAATGACAACTACAACCACAAAAAACACCAGAAAAGAACTGGAAGATATTTTGGCGTTAAATATTCCAAGATCAAATTGCGGATTTTCACTGCAATTTTGATTTAAACATTGCATCCTGAGCTCTTCCAAGTATTTTGCTTTAGAAATTACGTTTGCCCTCCTTGTCATTTGTATTTTCCAATCCATCAATGGTTATCTAAACTGCTGCATCCATATGCATGCCCATTTGATACTGTTTCAGCATTTAGAAGGTGATTTCATGAGGGTATGTTGCTTCTAAGCTGCTATCAACACATTTATGAGGTGTGTTTTTGGAAAGCCTATCTGCCTGGCACTGGTATTTTGGCAGCTTTTTTACTGGAGACACTGATTAGCCCATGCCGATTTGTCAGCTGTAGGTTCAGTCTGTCTGCAAGGAAACCCTTCTTCATTGGCTAAATATGCTCTTGGGCAAATAAAATCCTTACCACTTAGCAGCCACCTAGAACTTACTATCTCTGAAAAATGAATACTTTGGTATCAAAAGGAGTATCACTTCAGCCACAGGGCCCTCCAGCCGTGAAGGTTTTGTTTGCAGATGGTGTGGAGCATCTGTGGCTAAATTTCTGACTAGATATTTTGGGTTCTGTAAACATCAGAAATATTCTATGTTAGTATAATCCCATGTTAACGTCAAAAATTTGGCCCTGAGAAAGGGTAAGATAGAATGAGCACCCTCTGATGTTGGAATAAAAGTTGGTGGATCACAAGTAGACAGAAGTGGTGGTGGGGTTTTTTCTTAATTTCGGCATTTATGGGTTTGTTTGTTTCATTGTTTTTCCTTCAAGAGATATTCAAATTTTTGTGCATTTAAAAAAAAATCATGCTCACAAAAGCTTATAAAAGAAGCTTTCTTCATTGTTTTTTTGAATTTAGTTAGTAGGGATGAATGATGTCACTCAGCTTTAGCCATCTGAAGAGTCAGACATCTAAACTTGCCACAATATAGTTGTAAACTTGTCTAAAACTCTCTCTAACCGGCCACAATATAGTTGTAATCTGCAATGTCAGAGTATTTTCACAGACCGCACTGAAAGTTTTAATCTGCGTAGATTCTTCTGTCTTCACTGACAGATAGAACAAATAACATGAAAGCAGATAACCTTATATTTATTGTTTAGAGGTATTAGCATATTTCCATTTAATTTTCTCCTACTGTGTCTCAAAAAACAACTAAAAAAAAGGTACCTGTAAGATTTATGTGGTTTTGTTTTACAACTCTCCATTTCCTTGCTAACACGAATCCTATTGAAATAGCCTGACATTTGGCAGAATACATAAACCCAGAAATAAGAGTTCAGGTCATAGGAAGGTAAAGCTAAGACATCAAAAAATTTCCAAACTGATCTTTTTTCCTGACAAATAACCCTGTAATCATTTAAATATTTTAAAGCAAAAAAACCTAGGAAGAAATTACAAAGGCTATTTTGGTATGTCAATTTTTTAATCCAATAAATGGTAAAAGGACACTTCAGAGATATTAAAATTTTCTATGGAAAAGAAATTCCAGGACATTTTGTGCAGATCTGGAATACAAATAAATCAGTTCTCAGGTAACTTTAGTCTCTAAATGTACAATGCCTACTCATGCCATTAATCTATTTTTTTATTTAATTTTCAAATTTTTTACTGTTTTCCTTCTTCCATTACTACTCATCTATTTCAGATATGAGAAACATCTGTCTGCATTCTGCCACTATGTGTGCTCTACAGGTTACTTTCTTGCAGAGAAGTAATTAGGAATATTGAATCTTTTGTTAACTTATATATGTATTAGCTGTAGAAATGAGATAAAGGCAAATGTTATTGCTTATGAACAGCATTCCAGGCCAGAAGTTTGCATCTTCAATTAAAATGCTGTTCCAGTAGCACTCTGTTGTTTAAATAAAAAAAGGATTATTTTCTCTCAAAACCAAGAGGTTGTTTACAGGGTAAGAAAAAAAAAGCTGGAAGTCTAAGCTGAGCAGCACCTCCTGATGCTGCACTTCCTAAGGAATGTGAGAATAATGTCATGATACAGATCCTTAGTGATATTCAAAAGTTGGTGTGGCAAAGCGACAAACATCTGTTTGTGAAAATGGATGCAGAAGACTTGATCCCAATGAACACTGAAGACACTTGTCTGTCTTTCCAGATGCGTGTTATTTACTCTCTGCATTATGACAGAGCCTAGGATTCCATGCCATGGTCAGGATGTCAGTCTCTAAAATACACTTGTAAAGTTTCTGGCCAATGGGATTTTAAATGGCTGTTAAGCTATATAAGGTGCAGAAAATTGGATTCATAATGGAACCATTCAGAAATTCGCTGCTATTTGGAAATGCCAGACATGGTTATATGTAACGAAGTGCAGGTGATGTTAAAATAATGGATTATTTAAGGTAAAAGGCAACAGAAAATTCTCAAAAGCATAGACAACTGCTGACAGGACTTTAAGCTTCTTCTTAGTTAATTCATATTATTAGATCCATTCTTAATAAATGTATCATTCATATAACCTGAGGTCTATGATTTCACAGTGGAGACCAAAAGGATATCACTTTCACAGTCTCTATCCATACCTCATGGTTAGTTAGTGGCAGCTAATTCTTTTATTTCTCTAGTGTGTTTCCACTGGAATTCTTGAGATATTTCTCTGCTTTTGTGAAAATATCATCCTTTGCTACCAATAAACAAAACAAATTATACAATTTCTTCTTACATACATGCGGTCTTTTACACAGAACTCCTTTCCAGATATAATTAAAATATCACATATCTAAAGGTTTCCTCTTTATTGCCACATAACCATCTTCCAGTAATACTGGACCAAGGTTAAGTTGCATGAAATGAGAAGTAGAGCTTTCCTTGTTTTTCTGTTCCTGTGTTTCCTGAGAGTCTTTTCTGTATTAATTGATTCCACATGCATAATATCAGTGTCCATCTTTCCTTTAACTTCAGATTTCATGAACTATTCCTTTGATGAGCAATTTTTCTTTTAGAAGAAATCCTCCCACAGAAATTCTAAAAGAAATAGCCATTTTTAGGCTTTCTTGGATGCAATCTTGATACATATTTATTTAAGTAATTCTATATTACATGGTAGTTAGTAGAGAACCCATCAAAATAAAATAAAACACCCACCAAAACCTCATGGAATAAATGCTTGTCCTGAAACATTGCCTGCATCTTCTTTTAAATACAGTTTATCTGAATTGCATTTCTGATTTTTAAATACAGACATTAGGTGTTGGACTCTGAATATTAGATTTAATTGACTTCTTTAGGCCGTGTAGAGACTAACAAGGTGTTTGCTGGTCTTCCAAAATGTTACATGGCTTTTTTTAATTCAAAACACAGTTCATATAGGAAAATCGTATGCATGATATCTACCAAAAAAGATAGTGGTGCTTTCTGAAATAGTTATTTCCATAAACCATTAATGTGTATTTTTGTGTTATTGAAGATAATATGAAAAAACATCTATTCAGACTTAGGCAAGGGATTAATTTGCCTTAGTGTCTGTGTCTGACATGTCCACTGGCAAACATTTAAAGAATTTAAGCAGAGGACAGTCAGTAGACAAGGAAAATTCCTGAGCCGAGTTTTTCCACTTCCAGAAATCCACAGTAAAGGTTTTCTGAAAGCGAGGATTGTATTCACAATGAACTACTTATGCATTTATACTTCTCTGTTGTCATCCAGAGTCTGTGAGTTCCACAACTGCACATAGCGTGAAAAAAGGATATTATCATGCGTGTAGTAAACACAGCGTTTGAATATTTTATTTGGTTTCCTTTCTCGTCCTTTGTTGTCAGAAGTTGTGAGCAAATATTCCTTATTCACCCTTCTGAATCTTTAATGATTTTATGTTCATCTCTCATATCCCATCTTTGATCGTCCTTGTCATGATTCTCTCTACCTTTTTTCTAGTTCTAAGGCACCCTGTTAGAGAGGAGGTGATCAGAACTACAAATGGTATTCAAGACAGAAGCAAATTATAGCATAGGTAGCAGCAACTTGCTGATATTTTTGTTTTATTTCGAGTTTCGGTCCTAAATATTTTTAACATCTCTTTCCCCTTTTGATTGCTTTAAGCACGGAGCTGACATATTTAGAGACTCCACAGTAGCTCCAGTATCTTTTTCCTGAGCAGTGATAAGTAATTTAGAGCTCTCTAACTCTTTTCCTGATTACAAACACTAAATTAAGGGTTTCTTTTCCTCCCTACATTTTCTCTGGACTAAGATGAGGAATGCACTGACATTTAAATTTATGCAGTAACACAGAGGGTCACATCTCTTTGTTGGCTCAATCCATTTGGTAGGTCTTCTGTTAAATTTTAATAAACTTTTAATTGAATTTGTTTAACTTTTAATGGGTCTTAGAGTATGTTTTGTTTGGATAATAAACTACAATATTATAAATATTTCGATCTTTTTTCCTCCATGTTTGCCTAAAATAAACTTCATACACCAAGCTAAATCTTAAGGGTAGAGCAGCTGGGAGATATACTAAATATATACTAATGCAAGGGCAGAACTCTTACTGTATTAGAATTTTAAAGTGAAAAATATATATAAATTTGTGTGCATACATTATGCATGCATATACATATGCCACAGCTACACTAAGTGAAATGAATTGTGGTTTTATTTACATAGTTTGCAGTTAAGTCTATATTCATTTCTGAGGATAAAGTTATCTGTAAGCAAGAGTAAGATGCAGAGGAGAAATGGCAGGCTAACTAAACAGGTAATTAACAGGGTAGAATTTTCTTTGGTTTGAATTATTTTTTTGAATATCAACATTTCATTCATATCAGGATGGAACAAAATTTACTGCTTTTTATCAGACTAAGGGCCTGAAGGTCAGACTAGGAGCTTTTAGCACAAAAACATATTTTGCATGTCTGATACTCACAATAGCGTCCACGGATGCCTTGAAATGATCACTGTCAGAGCTATGATTTAGCACTCGTTTGTGCACAGGTACAGCAAATGCACCACACATTTGTTACCAACGCGTTCTATTTATTTCCTCAGTATAATTTATAATGGACTAAATTCTAAATGAGTGTAAACTGTAGAAAGCACTACACAAGAACAGGATATGAGGCATGCACAGTCTTTTGTTTGTGTTTCAGGTCAATAAAATATTGCATTAAAAATTAAAGCAATACTTAAGGCCAGGGTGTTTTCTGAATGCATATGTGACTACATCACGGTACCTTTAAAATTTGGAGATACATCACACAGTTTTAGTCAGTTACACGCTCAAGTATTTGTCCTGGATACTAAGTCTTGGTCACAAATCTGAAGACTGTGTTATCTAGGGTGAATTTGTTATGAATTAATACATATAATATGATTAAAATAACCAGGGAGATGCTAAACTCCTGTGTACAGCCCCCATCAGTTAGTATTTAAAATAGGGAAACAATAACTAGACATGATTTAGGGTTTAGAAAGTAACTACTAGACAACAGGGCTTTATGTTTATGTCAGAAAAGGTAATGGATTGTGGTCTGGTCAATAAATCTTGAAGAACCACTGGGAACTGCCAAGATTAGGGAAGAAGTTCGTAAAAGGTAATTCCTACAGCGGGAGAGGGCAACCGCCAACTCATTGAGCACCTACTCAGATGATACCACCTGCTCAAAAGAGGACAACGAAGGAAGAAGACAGAGTCTGCGCACTAATTTACATGAGACGTGAAGTAGAAAGAACCAACCATTAAGGAAAATAATGATGAATATGTATTAGTTACGTATATAACTATAAGGATTTTTGAGACGAGGGCGTGCTGTCTCTTGAGACAGGCACCCATTCATGCGCATCAGTGAAATCAGTTTGAAAATACCTTGACTCTGCGTGTTACTGGCTTGCACACCAAGTAAACAAACTCCATTTGTGGGACAACACTATTTTTAACCAATAGGGAAAAAGACATTTTTTGTTCAAGACATTTGTAAGACTTATAATGACAAGTGATTGGGTAGACTTTCATAGAAAAACTTGTGTTAAGATATATAATCCCACTGAAATGTTTAGCAAAATCAGGTTGAAACTATTGTAGGAAAATAACATAAAATAAGGAAAATTTCCGCTAAATAATCCAAGATGAAAGTAATAGTTTATTTTAATTTTGAATTTCTTTGTAATATTTTCTCTACTGAAGTACATTGTTTAAAGTCAAAAGCAAATGTGATATTTTAACATTTTAAAATTCTAAAGCTCAGTAGATCTTAATAAAATTCATGTGAGAATTCTCTTCAATGAAATTAAAATTCATTCTTAAACTCTTTTTGGGGGAGCTAAACTTTTAAAATACAAACTCCTTTACAAATCAGAAAATTAATTCGTCATAGCTTATATTTAAATAAATAGTCCTCTATGGAAAAGATATAAACTATACAGAGGGAAATAAAATAGATCATGTCCATTTTTCATTTGTCCCAGAAGGTAAATGGTGTGGCATAGACTGCATTCATATGGCCAAAATGGCTTCAGAAGAGGCTGCCTTTTCTACCCTGAGCCATGCCTGGGTATTTTCTAAAAGAGTATCACTGTTGTAGTCTAAAAGTCTGTGAGGGATCACATTGACATTTTAAATGGCATGGATGTTATGCTATCGATTAGTTCAGTTCACTGGTGTAGGTGCAGCTACAACACCCTCACGAGGTATCAGTATATCAGAGTTACAGATGAAAATGTCCAGCTGCCAGGAAAAGTAAGAAAATCATGTCTCACTGAAAATCCTGGAGGTTTGCTTTGGGCTCCATTTTGGCCAGAATTTGCCTTAATCAGAGATTAAGATATACTAATTTATATTTATTTTATCTGTGTGTGTATATATGTATATACTGTATTTATACATAGATGCACTATATTTCCCCCCAGATATTTCATCTGTGGGAAACCGTAAAGGGAGGGGATTTATAACCTCTTATCAAAGTAAATATGTGGACATTCTCAGCTTCCCTTTTGGGGGAGGATGACGGTCTGGCCAGTTTACAAAGTACAAATATGTTGCAAACATCTGATCACAAGACAAGAGAAGTTACAGGGCCACACAAGAGGGGAGGGAGATGGCCAGAACAGCACCTTGCACTTTGCTTCCACAAAATGTGCTTCAAAGTACACAAATAAATGTAACTATGAAAGTACTAAACATCTAGGCTCTTCTTTAGAGAGATTACTCCATTCTTATTCTAACTCAGAAAAGAAGAAAAAAGCATTTGCTCATGCTTAAGCAGGTGTTTAACTTCAGTGCATAGCAAACAGTTATTAACACTAAGGAATCCATGATTCTGTTTTCTGTCATGCTCCTGGGCAAAAGAAACCATTTAGAAATATTCTTCAGCACCTTTCAATTTAAAAATACTTGATAAAAGGGGAGTAACTTTAGTTGGGACATTGATGTTATGCTGAGTTTGAATTGCAGGCGGAAAGTCATGAATTAGTTGAAAACTCCCTCTACCTGTCACCCTTGATGGGTACAAGGGGCTTGGTTTAACCGGAGATCACCTTGCAACCCTTACATAGAATGCATTGTGTAGCTTAACAGCCAGACGACGCCAAAGCCACACACCCTGACATGCTGATAGCAGCCTTTCAAATAGCAGCCCCCCACACACAAAAAGCTTAAAAGCCTCTCCCCTTCTCTGCCCTGACACAGACTCATTTTGCTAAATGAGTGGTGGTAAATTTGGTCAACGGCTTTAACATGAAGAAGGAAGAATATAAAATATTGTTGACAGAAGCGTGACTTCCCCCTGTGCAACGGTACAGGATTAACTGGATATTGCACCTCCAACCAAGGTGTCTGTTTTAGTGGGTCTTCCTCCTAAAACAACACGTATTTTAATTGGTTTAGATTTTTTTCCCTCTTTCCATTAATAATCCCTGATAGATACTAAAGTGGAAGCTGGGTCATGTTAAAATTACTTGCATTGCTTAAGCCTTCCCATTATTGTAATGTTGTGACTCCAGGTTTTCTGATTGCTTTCACAAACTGGTAACAATTGACTGCTGCCTGAAGGGCTTGATGTATTTCTCTTGTAACACAAAGGCAGGTGTAGTGTTGCCAGAATCGCTGCGACACATCACTGCGAAAGAATGCAGGAGTGAATTTCTCACAACGGTAAAGCCCAAAGGAAGAAGACTGAGATAAGACAGGGACGAATTTCGGTGGCATGCTCTGCTGAAAACCTTCGATTTTTTTTCCGTGTTAGCGGTGGGGACAAAATCAGAAATCAGGAGCCAACTGTTGGAACTGTTTCCACAGAGCCGACCTAATAGCATATATAGCCACAGAATGAAACCGGGGCCTTTCCTCGGCTGTGCAGGGGATCACGCAGCACCACCCAGCACAGGACGAGCCATAAACCCTGCTTGCGAGTGGCAGGTAACGTAGGAAGGGAAGCGTTCAGCGTCAAATCCTCTTCTGCCACTTCTATTTTGTTTTACACCAAGGTGAGCTCTGCCGAGCCCTTTATCCACCCAAGAATCATTTATTGATGGTCCAATATCGGGCCAAATCCCAAACGCAGGGTTGGATTACTTGCCTGTAGCAACTTGCAACTGTTGGTACCAGCCCATCCGCAGGAGCCTTTAAACGCAAAAAGTCTTTACCTTGCAAACCTTTCGAGAAAAATTAGGCATAGTTATCTTACGGGTTGGATCCAGACAGCACACTGCCACTTGGACTTGCTGAAATTCTGCTTGCATAAAGGAAAGGAAATATTAAATGAGTAATTAACCTGTTCCCAGGTTGGATGTTTTCCATGTGCCATTGAAACACACAGAATACTAGGAAAAAACGCACTCCTCGGTTTGGGGCGAGAGGAATAAAATCTCATTTTTCAATCTTAGTATTAACATACCTGTGTACACTTGGAACTTAAGGGACCACGTTCAGAAAATGTCTAGACTACATAGTCCAGTTAACGATATTAGTAGTAATACAAACATCATGGATAGTATCATAATAAGAATATTTACTTGTGTAGACATAAAATAGGTGGAGATAAAACAAATATATAATACACACATATATGTGATATAAATGTAAATGATTTATTGCGAGAAGTTGTCATACTTCTGTACGATTTTCTCTCTTTGCCTGTTCTATATGAGACCAAGTCCCAGAAAACATGTGAATGCTGTGTGAGACAAAGTAACTTCTCAAGATGTTTCAGAAGAAAAAAAAAGTATTTGTTTAATTAGAAATGATATTTAAGATTGGAGTGCTCCTTTGTCTTGGCCATCTGGAATGCTGTTCACCCTTATGGTAGCTGCGGGATTTACTATATTACCTGAAATTTTACATTTTCTGGTTTAAATTATTATACTGAGCTGTGTTATAGAAGAGGAATCTAAAATGATAAGCATGACTTTGGTGCATGCTTTTTCACATTTTACTTCTTAGGTTTGTGTCCTCATCACTTCCTTCTCCTCTCTACTCAACTGCAATCTGCTAGCCTGACTTTTTCTTTCTGCTAAAAATGCTTCTTTAATTAGTGACATTATTTCATTTCAGAGCTCGCATTATCTAAGCCGTGGAGTATGGAAAGTGAGAATTTGATTCCTGTTGTGTATGCCTGCATTGAACTGTGCAGTTCTGTGGAGATACCCGAGCTACTCTGACACAGCTCAAGCAATTTAACAATGTCAACCTGTTGCTGTGCCAAGGCTAATTAGCTTCACTACTTGTAAGGATCAGGTACAACAGCTGTGTAGCTTATGCAATTTCTTTCAATACATGGGAATTGATACCACCCTTTTCTGAGGCCAGAACTTCATTCAGAATGTCATATTCCGTGGTGATTTCTCAAGAATGTGGCTCTTCACTTACAAGGTGAGGGTACAAGGGACAAATTTAGCCAAGATAAAGTGATAATTCAGACCGGTACCACCACATGACCCTGAATTATGCAGTACACCTGCATCCAACAGCCCAGGACTAGCCTGGGTATCACTAACACAGAATGAGGTTTCACCGTATAAACACACCCTGACGGACTCTCCGTTAACACCCCAGAGCAGAAAACGGTGGTGTCTTCCCAGTGTGGGGTAGCAAGTTCATGTTGGAGCTGGGAGAAAGCCTGGCTCCCGAACGGGCGCTCCGATTCCGTGTCTCAGATGAACTGCGCTACACATTTTCAAAACGTTTAGGACCAAAATAAACAGCTGTGGGAAATTACTGATTATACTCTTTAACCAGATGGCTAAAGTATCCCCCTCTCCCTTCTGCTGTAAATGGCACTCAGATTAATGACCATATTTATTAAGAAACAAATTTTCATTCCTTGAAAATCATTACAGAAGATGTATAACAGTATTTTGAATTAATTCTCTGTCACCAAGGGTGGTATCATTTTCCATGCACTAAAAGAAAAAGTGCTGGTTTTACTCTTTTTCCTTTAAATACATTCATTTACTTACCATTCTGTTACCTTTTTTTTCTTTGTGTTTCTTTGCTATTTGAGAATAGATGACTGATCTTGTTTTCCTCAGTGCTAGAGTTTAGAATTCAAAATAATTTATAGTGGTTTACAGCATTTTTTACAGGAATGTCAGAATGAATCATCATCAATTAGTGTGAAAAGTGACTTCGGAACAGGAATTTGATTTTAGAAGCATAAAGTGTTCATATTTACTTCTCACTATCAAGCTGGGTGGAAAGAGAGCTTTAGATTGAAGTGACCATTAAATAATCCCAGAAAGAGGCCAGTAATACTCTAGTCTAAAAGTACTTTTATAGGTCATTAATTTTGTAACCCTTGCATATATTTAGTCGTTTTCTTACTCAGCTAGTATTCCTCCATAAATTGCATACATTTTTACCCTTTAAAAGGCATGAATTCCATATTTGTTTTGCCTCAAAAGAAAAGACCCTAGCTGAACCGTACACCTGAATATTACGGCTTGGTTGCCCTTGGTCTGTGACCATGGACAGGACCGAATGGCATCTGTTTTCTTCAGTCACCTACTGTCACCTCGTAACAGCTGGGAAGTGGGGTAAATATAGGGAAGATGGAGAGGGATAAGAAATGGAGATAGGAAAAATAAAAGTAAATATTTGTTTAAGATAGTGTACTGCAGTAAACAAATCAGTAATCAGCTTTGATGCCTGACATACGTGGATGGGGGTAAGCCCTATTTTGCCCACATCAGAAGCGGACGAAATCTGGCAAAGGCCTTTACCTCTTCTCTTCATGCACTTGCTCCTTCTTGTGCACGAGCGTAGGAACGGGAGCAGCAGCCTCTCTTTGTGGCTATTTTTTCCCTCAGCACCTTGATTAGCTACACAGAGAAATAAAGTACTTTCGCTCTCCTGTCTCACTAGACAGCAGAAATAAAATGCAAATGAGTCTGGACAGAAGCACCAGGTCCTAAGATTCTATGAGTTTCTTATTTCTTCACCAAACACCATGGTTTCTGTACTATTAGACAAGAGACTGGTTTATGTCAGCTCTCATTGCACCCAGAAATTATTTTTTGCCACTTATATTATGTAAAAAGGCTATACTATGAATTTGTGCAGAGGTCTGTACAAGCGTGATACCAAAAATACACCCTAACAAGTATCTGTAGGAATCTTTGTGTGACTGTGAGTCATACTTTTCTTTCATCCCACTACTTTCTTTAAAGGAAATGCCACAATAATTTTTCATTTTATGTGTTATAGACAGTGACAATTTATTATCAGCAACTAAAGATGGGGAAATCTATAACAAAGATTCAGTCATTCGTCCATGTCTGAGTGTACACCTAGACTTTACCTACACAAACGTAAAATGCAAATATATAATATAAAGTTAGAAAATACTGAATTGCCTCAGTTGATACCATCCATAGATGCACCACATAGATTCACATAGATATGTCATCCTTAGAAGATACACTTTACCAGTTCAAACTTGCTTTTCTAGTAGGTTTTTCAAGAAGATTCAGTAATCTAATTTAGGTTCTTTTTTTTTTAATGGGAAAGTCTATCTTCGATTATGCTAAATAGATCCTATAAAAGACTACTCAAATTATTCTCTATTGTCATTACTCTGTGCTTGTAGGCATATTGACTTTGCTGTTAGCAGGACAAGTGGAACTTGACCTAGCATATTTAGGATTTGTGGCATTACAGGCTTTTCCCTAATACTTGCCCTTTGATTTTTTTTCCCTGTTACAGACACTGCTCAATTATTCTGTTAATTGAATTCTTATGAGTTGGTTTTAAAAAGAAAAATTCCTGACTAACATACTCTATATGATGTAGGAGAATTTATTCTTAAAGCAAGGAATAATCAGGCAGCTAGCATACAGATCTGTCCATTCATTTAAAAGAAGGAAGATAAGGCACCTATTTCTTATTTTCAGGACTTGGATCTTAAAATACACTAATGTAGGACTTTTTTCTGTTCTTATGGAAACCACTTGGAGAGGGAGGGGAGAGGTGGAAAGCATCCCAAATTGTTTAGGAAAATCAAATGTCTTGGGAACTACAAGCTAATGTTAGGCCAACACCTTCACTACATGCTCTCAGATCTAGAGATGTGTAGAGAGAGCATCAAACAGGAAAAAGATTCTGGCACCAGATAACAGTGTCATGTTTGAAAGCAATCTAGGGTGGAAATGGATTCTGTAGCTACTCAAAGACAGTTCAGGTGATCCACATTTTTCTCTTCTCTGGGAGAAAAGAGATTATGAACTTCATCAAACACTGGTCTTAATTGTTTCCCTATTACCTTCACTGATTCCAGCAGTGTTTAAAGGTCGCCTGTAAAGACAAACATGATGGTACAGTAGGGTTAACCTGGTCCCCAGTTAAGATGTTTTGGGGGCCTTGAGCACAGACAATAAGGATATTTGTCTATACTCTCCCCAGTTTTCCAGAGAGGGAAAGGAAAACTTAGAAGCCTAGATGCCTCCAGATCTTAATGTGAAGTAACGTCAAATAGAATCACAGAATCATAGAACGGCTTGGGCTGAAAGGCACCATCAAAGGCCATCAAGTCCAACCCCCCTGCGGTGAGCAGGGACACCTTCAACTAGATCCGGTTGCTCAGAGCCCCGTCCAGCCTGGCCTGGAATGTTCCCAGGGATGGGGCTTCTACCGCCTCTCTGGGCAACCTG
>JAVKLA010000008.1:1615500-1642736 GCA_034782735.1 Sagittarius serpentarius
CTGCCCTGAGGTCCATCCACTCGAGAGTTGTGGGAAGAGAGGTTGCCAGAGAAGACCGAGGCAAAAAAGTCGTTGAGAACCTCAGCCTTCTCCTCATCTGCTATTGCCAGTCTTCCAGTCTTGCTTGGCAGAGGAGGCACGCTTTCTTTAACCTTCCTTTTCTGGCTGACATACTAAAGCCTGGTTGATTGCAAACCTTAAACATAAAGTTGGTAAAGAAGAAACCATTTTAAAGTATTTTGTTACTGCTAGTGCTTTATGCCAGCACTTGGATCAAAGGTGTTGAAAGGCCAGGATTTATCAGGATACAACTTCAGAGAAACTACAGATTCTTGGGCCACAAGATTAGAAAAAGCAGGAATTGCTGTGTCTTCAAAAGGCAGATATCATTTGTTTCAAAAGAAGGAGAGACCAAGCTAATGTAAAAATGTAAAAGCAAAACTGTAAACAAAAGTAACCACAAAACAAAACAGAAAAACCCCAAAGATATGGAATGAGAATGGCAGGCTGGGAATATGCAAGAAATTATTTTCTCTAAATATGTTCTGCAGGCAGCTTATCAAAATGTTTTTGATGCGCTAAATGTCTACATCAATACAAAGGGACAGGCCGTATTCTCTGGCCCTGAAGACAGGTGCCATAACACAGCCCATACCCATATGACTATACCCTTTTTCATTCCAGAAAAAAGAAGGGATTATTTGTACTGCTAGTAATAACAGCTCTTGGCCTAGGTGTGCCCCCCACCCAACTCTATCTGAGTTTGCCTGAGAGTGCACTTCTTGCTACAGCAAGTAAAAGGTATGTGTTAATTGGCATTCGAGCAATTAAGCAGTCTGATACCATGTGTGAACTGGTCTCCAGACTGGCTTAGTTTCTTAGTATACATGTAGCCAAAAGGACCATTGCCATCTTTTGACCAACTATAACAAACTGTGTTTTAACAGTTTATCATTTTTCCCCAGAGATGTACAGCTTCTGTATTGAGGCTTCCACAGCAGAAAAGCATTCTAGATGTTTTATTAGGTATCAAGCAGGAGCAGAGTATATCAACATATCAAAACCTTTGCGGGTATGGAAGATGCGTAAGAGCCTGCATAAGTCCATTACTGCTCAAACATTTTTTGAAATTGTGCTTGACTGAAATATATCTAATTAGTGCGAGTTGAAGAAAAACTTTTTGAAGCCAGAATCTTTCCTCTGGTGAAAGAAAGAAACTAAAAAAAAAAACCAAACCATAAAAGGACAAGGGGATTGCAATCATAAGTACCAATTAAAACCCTAAGTCAGTAGCATAATTAAACTAGATTTTTTTTTCCCCTTTCCTAAGTGGCTTCAGATAGTGTTCTACATGCTGTACATGCTGATATCAGGTAGAAATTCATAACCTAAATGCCACAGAAGATGTATCTGAAGGACTGCTCTGACTGCCTTAGTGTTTGGGAAGAGCAGCTCAATGACACTTGAACAAGACAATGCCAAAGAGAATGTAACAGAAGTATTCACCTCTTTACAATACTGTTTCAGACATCAGACTCTAACCTCATATTTTCCGGGGAATATGGTAACTTAAGAGAAGTTTATGCTATTCCAAAGGAAAATGAAACAAAGCAAAGCAAAAAAACCAAACAAAGAAATAAACCCTTTCCTTCCAAGCTGTATGTGAAAGAAATGGAAGCTTCTGTGAGTATATGCTAGACAAATTTAAACCTTCCGGAGTGTTCATATTTTTTGAGTATTTGACATCATCTTGCTGAGAATAATTCATGTATTTATGTGTTTGTTTAATTTTCCTTGATTTTCATTGATAACTGTGGAATAATACTGGAATTCAGCTATAACAGAAATAAATATCTAAGAGGACAGTAAACTTATTTGTAATACAGAGTAGTATAAATGTCTTCTACCATAACTAATTCTCTTTTTTAAATGAATCCTTTTCATATAATGCTTGGGATTCTGAATATGCTATTTCATGCTGTTGACATCTGCAGACTGGAAAGACAAGCTGTATTTTTCCTGAACTTACACTGAGGAGCATTGCAAAGAGAGGAAGTGAGCTTTGATTAATTGTTTTTCAGTACTGTACTAGCTACACAGGTCAGAGGATGCTTGTAGTCTTTTTCAAAGACAAAGGAAAGAATTTACGTCTTGTGGAGTTTATCATCAAAGCGCTAAACAGTGACTCTCCTAGATAGTCAAAACCAAGGAATGGTGTTAATGTATTTTCCCAGAGGAAACATGCAATACCATGCCTCCCCAATGTTGATGAAACTTTTTAGAGATGCAGAATTCTGTCTGTGCAGTGTGAATCTAATGTTTCATCTGACACAAATAAAAGCATCATCTTCTGCAGGTTCCGTGTGGACACTCTACTTCTGGAAGATGGGAAGATAGTATTCCTTGCCAGAGCACAGAAATTATAAGGTTTTGTACATTTATGCATTTGTGTAGTATCAGCATAAGATGCATGAGAATTTCTCCTGGAGCAAAATAACTTACCTTAAAAGAAAAATAATTTTTCACTGAATAAGATAACAGTGTAGTTACCAAAGAACACAAAGTGGGTTTTTTTTGTTGTTGTTTTTTTTTTTAAGATAGGTGATTATAAAATATCAATAATGAAATTACCATCTAAAGTGTTTAAAATGGGGGAAATTTTGCATTGGAGTACCCCTCTCCCATAGCCAACTTATTCCTCAAAATATAACTAAAAACCTGTTTATTTGAAGTCAAGGCATAGTGGCTCTCTTTCACTGGTACATAAATGAAATTATCCTATCCATTCTGACTTCATTTATATAATCTCTTGTAATAGTTCAAGCTGGCTAATACTAACAGAGTAAAGATTAATCGTCCGTAAAAATACATACTTTTTTTTCTGCTGATACTTCTGCCGAATGCAGGACTGACTTTTAAACGGGAAATGTTTTCATGGTCTGTGTTTCTAGGATGTCTCCTAGAAATTTGAGTCAGAAGTCAGCTGCAGTCCGAAAGAAACAGCTGCTGGAACATCTGCAGAGATACCTCTTCTTGCAGGTGTTCACCTGATGTTTTCCTTTTCTTACTACTGAAAAACAGCTTGCTCTTGCAAATAAATTGTGATCAAAAGTTGGTTCTGAAGAAGGATTTGAAGTGACTGAAAGCATGCTCTGAGCCTACCGTTATTAAAAAACAAGAAAAAAATTACATTATTTCTGAGTAAACAATATTATTCGTACTACTAACAGTTCTGATGTTACTTCTTATTTAAACACCTACCAAAATCTACCATTTTAACATGTTATTCCCAGTTACTGAAACTTTGAAATCTCACTGAACATTTATGATTTGTAACAATTTTGTCTTTTAACCTGTGTGAAAACAAATTCTCAGAAGCAGTTCTTCCGATTATTAAAAAAACCCCAACCAGTGTTAATTTTATAAATGAAAGATTATATAGGGTTTATTTTGGAGAGTATACTGTTTGTAAATATTTGGATAGTCACTGAATATATTGAAACAGCCTTGAATCCTAGAAGTGTCCTGTTATTTGAGTGAATTGTCATGCATATAGAACACAGCATTTCTGATTTGTTATTTCTTGGGCATTGATCATATTTTTTCTGCTTAAAATCTTTGTCATCATTTAAGGGATCAGTTATACTTATTTAAATAATTAATTGTATGAGAAATATAAGCATGCTGAATCATTCAAAGGTATCCCACAGACAAGAATTATTTCTTGTCAATGATTTGATTTACAGTTTACAAAATTTTAGTACATTCATTGAAATCAGAATCAGCCTGCGAACACCATTCACACAAAAAAGGATGATGAATATTTCAATATGCTGTAGAAATAGAAAATTGCATTTATCTAAACCATGGTGTAAACTCTTAATCAAAGAAACACTTCTCAATCTAGTTATTTGAGAGATCTACTAGAGTACACTGTCCAGTTAATGCAAGATTGTTCCTTGCTTTATTTTTCCCAATTTTAATACATTACAAACAGTGGTGTTCCTGTTACCCTCAGGAGAATACTGCCATTAATCCTGATATTTCCTGATAGTAACCTGCATTTCATTTCTCCTTGTACATTAGATAATTTCTCTTTCTTTCTTTCTCGTATTTAAACTCTTTGTAAATGAGGGAAAAAATAGGTTGAATCTTCCTCTTTCCTTTTAATCAGTGTTTAGTCATAGAAACTGCACAAAGAAGGTCTGGAATTCTGGTGAAATGTTCAACAGAGCACTAAGTCAAGCTGTAGACCAGAGCTTAGAATGAACGCAGTTTCTCTCCTTGGTGGGGGGGTCCTCATTTTGGACCAGTAAAAGTAACCCAGGAAGCTGTTTTATTTGAGTAAAATCTTAGCAGCACTTGGAAACTTTGCAGTCAGAAAATATGGAAGTTCCATAAGCACATACATAAACATACATGTACATTTTTAAGTCCTGATGATTCTTGCTTGGGGTAGATCAATAAATAACATTATGAAGTAATGTGTTTTGATTGCTTATAAACACGTAAGAAGCCAGTTACTTTTGTGGATTAGAAAAAAAAAAGTAAAAACTTTACAATAGCATTTTCAGTAAGCATCTTTCTCTTTTATTTTAATTGCACACTTCATATTGCCTTTAAAACACACACTTTGTATCAACAAAAGGGAAAAAAAAAGGCTTTAGAATCCTGTTTTACTATCTTCTAAGAAGCCTGTGACTAGAATTTTTTTATATTAGCATGATCAACAAAAAGAGATTGTTCTCATTAATAATAATAAAGTTGATTTAAGTAATATTTTGAGGAAAATATATTTAATTTTACTGTCTAAGCATAAAGATAAACAACGTTTTATGCAACCACAATGAAAGAAAGCAGTGCTGAGGCAGCTATATGCGCGTATTACGGCATATAATTTGAACAACGCACCTGTCCTGTGTCTAATCCCTTAGCACATGGTAAATATGAAGTTAAACGCTCTGTATTTTAAGACAAGTTAAGGATAATTTTAATTTGATAAGGGCTAAGAATATGCATACAGCTACTGAACTCCTCAGAAATGTAAAGAAGTAATTTGATTTATTTTTTAATGTAGAGACTAACCTCAGATTATAAAAATGTTCTTCAGTAATGGCAGCTTCACTACAGCTGTTCCTTATCTATTCCAATAATTCTTTCTTCATCCATCTCTAGAGATACATAAAGGGAATGGCTTCATTAAGGAGCTTTAAATTATTTAATTTATTTTACTTGGTGATGACCACTAAGATGAGAATATTTAACAGAAAATCTTTTGTTAACAGAAACAGTGTACAAAATCCACCAACTATATATGACAGAAACCTGCTAATTTTTCTGTGGTTTACCACTGAAAATGGAAAATATAGCTAAATAAACATATTTAATAAAATTCTTTAGCATATTCATGTAATGTCTCCATGAATTCTGCTCGAGTCTGTTACTGGTTTCTGCATGACATTCTTGTACTCAGTTTATGCATCATGTCTACATTCTTTAACAGTGTTCATACCCATCTGCCGTTACATTACAGTTCAGAAATGGCACCTGACAGGCACTCTTCTATTTTAAGAGTTATTTGAATATTAGATTTGTAGTGATGAGTCAGAAAAAAATCCAGCTGAGCTGTGATTGCATTCCTCCACAGGGGAAGAACTCTCTGTGCCTTCCAAGGGATCTGCTTGTGGCCTTGGCTTAGCTGTAGACAATGTAGGGGTGGATTCCAGCTATTGGGTGAAGCTCAGCTGTCAAGCTCATCCACAGGCTCCAAAATTTATCATCTATCATATGAAAAATTTCTTGGTTCTACCTTAGCAGTTGGCTGCACGTGTATATTGAGTCCTCAGTGCATCAAACCCTTGAGGCCCAAAGATTCTGCTGAAAAGAGTATTGAAAATCTCAATTTTTAACTTTATAGGTATGCCTTATATATGCCAGTACTTTTAAAACCTAAATTACGTACATGATTTAAAAATACAACGGCATTTTTGATCAGATGCCCGTACGTTGGGGAAGGTTGTGTTCCCATTGTTACACATCACCCTCTGAAGATAAAACTGGTATTGTCCAGAGGAAAGGTTTACTAAATAGGCAAGATATAATGCTAGAAGAAATGAGCGAAAACAGAAACAACGATGACATCTGTATCTGTTGTATGAAGTCACAATAACAACATTTGATCATTTATCTTTTTTTAAATTTCCTAATTAGTTTTCCTTGTGAACTTCTTGTCAATTATTTGAAGGATCATCTATATTCCTGGGCGTTAAAACAGCTCTGCATGGAAGTGCAGTCAAATATAAAGGTGAAATAACATCTGCAGAACATAATGTAGGAGGAACAGGCTCTACTTTATTCTTACCTTCTAATAGGAGTCTACATGCCAAAGTATTGGCATTTGGTTATCATCTGAAGTGTTACAAAAATAAATCTTAAACATGCTGAATTGTTAATAAGTAAAACTTGAGTGAATTGTAGACCTGCCCCATAGCATCTATCTCCATGTCAAGATTACCAGTTTCTTTTCTGGGGACCTACTGTGTTCCTTCTGCATGGAACAAAGAGTTTTTTTCTGCTCATAATATAAACGTTATAGTTCAGATTTTATTCGCATAACAGTGAATCCTCATCCTTTCCGCTCACCACAAATTGCTTTTTTGTTCATGACTTTCTCTTCGGTTGGAAGAGGTATCAATTCATTATTTGTGAAATAGTAAAGGCTCATTTAAAAAAAAACAAAAAAAACCCACAAAACAACAACCAAACTATGTTGTGTCTTTAATTTAAAAACTGCTTGAGGGCCCTATGGGGTATATTAAATCTGTCTCATTGCCATATATCTTAGCGTACATTTTGCTTGAAACCAGGTGTTTTGTATATTGAACTTTTTAACACTGCAGGGAGGTAAGTATTCACAGCTGGAGTTTTATGCTTCACACATTTTCATGTTTCAGAACAAGGAGCAACCGCTAGGAAAAACTCCTCCAGCATGAAAAGAGGCAGAACAAAGAGCTTCTGTATCTGGTGGCAGGACATGGATATGATGAAGTCGCAGATCGAGGACTCGCATATAAAATAGATGCTGGTGTAACAGAGACAAAAATTTGCAAGCCATCGAAGTGTATGGATCTGCAGAGCAGTCTAGGAGGTTGTCACTGTGGGAAAGGGGTGTAAAACAAATTCAAAGAGGGATGGACAGTTTTTGTAACAGACAAAAGTTATGAATGCTTGTACTTTTAAGTAAAGTTTGAAGGCTGTTATGTTTACTGTGAATCACCAGTTTAACTTTTACAACTTGATATAGTGTATGTTATTACTCCATATAACATTAACGTGTACAGAAAAATTCCAAAAGAATCTATCTTCCTACAGTGAGAATAATATTTTGAAAATATTTTTTGACACATCAAATATTACGAAATGAGTAAATTAGTTTTCTGAAGTAGCAGTTTGAGAGATTAACACTTTTTTTCTCTCATGGAGACAAGTAAGCAAATTACCTGTGTCATTTCTCCAAGTAATACAGGTTTATTAAAAAAGAAAATTTCAAACTTATGGAGTTTTCTGTTATTTCTGTGAAATCTGTATAGCAAAACAAAAATGGACTCCCAGAAGTTCTATTTGCCATCAACAAGCAAGTCTGAAGCTGTTTATTTGATAACTGGATTTCAGTTTTTAGTGAGATGGAGAATAATTTCAAAAGACCCAGAAACTAGCTTGTCAATATAAGAAAGAAGCAGACTTTTGGGGTTAGACAGAGCATGTCTTCTATCCCACATATTAAGACATTTCCACACCTGTACTTTTATCACTTTACAAGTTTATGATCCTTTCCCCTATCAGCAAAGACAGTGATTAATTCCCTGCAAAGATTAAGAACATAAATATTTTTTTCTGGGTCATTTGTAATAACAAAAACTTCTGGCCACATAAAAATCAGCCTTGAGGCAGAGGCTGGCATTTCACTGGTTAACTAAAAGGTTATCATCCCTGGAATGATGAGAAGACCCACAGAAATGCTCTTGTGTGAATACGTGGAACAGCTGACCAACACACACTGAGCTGTATTAACAGTAAATACTACCCAATCAGGTAGAAAATGAAATTAACAAACTCCTTAAAAATTCAAAAGACACAAAATAGGATGTGCATATCAATTATTAAAATGATAATGGTGTGCCTGATCATTTGTCCTCTTGCAGAGGCCAGGAATGTTCACGTTTTAGTGCAAAACTACATTTCAAAGCACTTGTTTTGCTGATTCTGTGCTTTCACCTTTCCTTCAGGCCTAAACCAAAGACTACTGAAGTCTGTAAGAGTTACACCAGGTCTTGCCTCTCAAGGCAAGCTAGTATTTTGTCACTAGTATTTGTCACACAGTATCTGTGCCAGTTCTGCCATGGAAATGCCTCCGGGGACAGCGATGCATAGCTCTTCTGCTCCTCTTGGATGTTGCAGGCACAGCGGGAAGAGCACGCAGGGCAGGAAGAGAGCAAGCAACATGGTAAGCATAATGATAAATAGTTATGTGTGGTCAAGGCTATTACTATTTCCACCATGAGTGACTTCTTACGCATAATATTTCATACAAACGGCACTCTTAAAAATAGAGGGGAAGCGTGGGCAATAAACAAAATTCTATTCATATGCAACAACAGAAAGACAAACAAGGTATACAATTAATCTTGACTCATTAGTGCTATACTGGAGATAAATTTTGGTCCAGACAGAAAAAAGCTCCTTTGCTTTGCTGTATGCTTAGAGTTAATAAAAGATCGTAAAGCTACGAATTAGATGCCATCTTTGAATGACACTTTAAAAATAGTAAAGATAAATGAAAGAACTTCCTCAGTGTTTTCATTGTTTGAAGTTTTTTTACGATTTGCATGTTATGTAAGCTTTTCTTCCATTTTTCCTATGAGAGGATTTTATCGTAGGCTTACAACAAACGTAAAATGCTAATAAAATTCACTCAACTGCTAGATTTCCTATTCTCCTTAGAGTAAGTACCTCTGTCTTACAGGGGGCCCTAAGGCCTTGGCTGCAAACACGGGGTTGTGGGCATTATTATAACTCATGGGCACAAATCTCACCACTGTTTCTTCGTCTACCTCTGGTTTAGAAAATGGCTATTTTACTATCCAGCCTCAGCGGTCCTCCTTGAACAAAGCCTACGACCTTAGATTTTTTACAGGAGTACATGTGTGTTTAGGTGCTCATGTGTGACGGTGTCTGTGTGTGTGCACTGGGGACTGTCAGAGGGAATGGATTTCAGCTAGAATTAAGTTATTTGTGTTAGAATTGTCTAGCGTTATAATCGTCTATATTTTTTTCCCCAAGCACAGATTTCTATATATTTACCTGAATATATGTTTGTCCGAACAGAGAGTGCATGAGCAAACCCTGGTTAATTTATGGAAAGGACCGAACCACTGTGTGATTTCAGATACATGGATTTAAATCCAGAATAATTGCATTGGCTTCAGAAGACTTATTCTTGGCTGACACTACTGTAAGTGAGGGCAGAGTCCAGTCTGAAAACTTTTGACAGCAACTCATTAATCCAAAGTGACATATCTTACACTGATTGTCCTTCTGAAATACCTGTAGTCTGATTCATCACCCTTTTAAAACTATTCTTAGCATCTAAATTCCCAATGCAGATTTCAGTAAGTTGTGAGGAAACATTAATAATCAACTCAAATATACTTGAAACTGCCGTGGATTATATTTGACCGATTCATGTAAACTACCCTCTTGGAGCAAAAAATACACGCTGATGGATGCTTAACAAAATTCATAGCAGTAAATAAAACTGCTTCTTTTTGACAGAAGTTCAACTCATTAAATCTCCAGTGGTCATGTTTCTGTGGCAGAAGTGATATTCTATGTAACAATTACCAATTACTTTGGTAAATGTAGTGGGTCTGCACAAAAGGACAGCCTCATCTACATAAGACAACGAAATGTTTCCCCAGCATCTGACCCAGAGTGCTCTGCATGTGGTTTTCTGAACAAATAAATGGCTGAACTGTGTGAGGAGCACCATTTATTAGACATTGCACATTCTCCCTTAAAATCTTCAAACATAAGAACTGCTGTCAATCACCTTCCACTGAGTAAGATCTTACCCAGATAAAATGTCTAGAGTGCTAAAATCTTTTTCAACTATTTTTGCACATCTAAAGATGACTCCAGATCTGCCTGTATGAATTTTGGATGGTTGCCATACTTATGTAACTACTTTAACTGCCAACATTTAATTTTCCTTTAGCTTTATCCAGAAAGAGAAAGAAGGGTGGGGGTCTGTGGAGAATGAGAGATCTGAATATTTTTAAAAGATAAATATATTTAAAAATTCAGAGATGGTGCTAATTATAAAGAATTATAATTATAATCCATTTTGGGAGCAGAATGCTTGTTCCTCTAACCATTTTTGTCACCTCAGTTAGAGATAATTTAAATTTTAGCTGCAGTTTCTTTGTTTAACTGGATTTTTTATGCCTACTTCAGTTTCTGGGAAATAAGTGACATGCATACTTTAGAGGGAGAGCCTGACCCTTTTGTATCATTGTGTTCCTGGAATTTAGGATTTCCATTTCTGAATAAGGCATATTTCACCCCTGGTGAAATCACTATAGCTGAATGGCATTGCCTGATAAAGGCCAGAGAGACAGAATTTTAATAAGCACCGATCAGCAGCTCTAAAATAACTTAGTGAGAAGTTTTACATATGTTTACAATGTTCATTACCCTACATACAAATTTCAAAATAAGACAGACTGTTTACAACGTATGTAATCAGTAGTCCAAGGAATGAAACAATGAAAGCACCCAACACAAGGACCCTTCAACTTAATCTGTTAACTACAGTTTGTACCAGACCTTGGTAGGAATGGGAGGCCCCTAGCTAATCTTTTGACTTGGCTAAGTGGTTCTGAGCACAGAGTTCACAATAAAATAATCAAAGCTCAAGGGGCCCTTCAAAACAGGATATATTCAGTACTGAATCTCCTTATTAAAGAGTGGAGGTCAACACTACGTTTTGATGTTATCCTGTTTGCATACAGTGACTTCTTCTCTTCATAAATTGGACAGCGAAGCAATGAAGATGATTATTTCACTGTTTTCTAATAATGGCATTTATTAGATATGTACTGATCCTGCATCTGTAAATATTGTGAAATTTTACTCTGAAAAAGCCTTCAGATTAGATGTATTTTTGGAACTCCATATATACGAAGAGGTCTTAATAGATGAAGATTTCTGCACTTTTTGTTCATAATCCTGATGTTGACTATATTTTTTAATGTTGTTTTATCTTGTAATGTTTGGAGATCTAAAATCCCAATTTTGAATTTGTGATAGTGCACTGAGTTTTATCAAAGATACTCCATTTGTTGAAAAATATTAAAAAAGAATGCTAAAAATGTAATTTACTTCAAATGAGCTCTTCAGTCTGTGGCAGACTTAATAACAGACGGATTGATAAAACCCAGAGGAATACTACATATAAAACCTTTCACTATGATTGGGTGATGTTGTGCATATGTTGCAGTCACACAGATATTACTGCCCCACTATTTGATAAAACTATTTAATCACTAATTTGGATTGCCTTAGCTTTATGTTGGAGAGCATAGAACCTTTGCCTTAATTTCTGAGGGCAAAATTTGAAGTTATGTTGTCAGATGTGGTAATATGACAGCATATGTTAATTCAGCAAATAAGGTATTTGGTTACAATCTGTACTCAGATGGCTGAAATGACTATGTGTGCCTCTCCAGCCTGGACAAAAAGAAAAGAAAACATTTTTTAAAAATGGTGTTGAAGATGTCTTTCATATACCCCTCCTTTCTTATAATCAAAAAATTATAGGCCAAACCCTCTGCTCGTGAAAAATCAGCCTACATATACTGGTGTCAATGGGTTTCTATTGATTTATGCTGGCTGGTGATCTGTCCCAGTGTCTGTTATAACCATAGTTACAATATGCTTCGCTGTAATCATAACAGACAGTATTTGTTCAATTAAGCCAACATCTGGTGCCATGCAATAACTAGGAGTGATAATTAAGGCTTCTTTTTTTATTTTCTTTTTTGTTTTTTAAATCTGTGTTAGACTGCTTTATGTCTTAAAAATACAGTGACAGGGATGATTATGCTATAAATGTAACATACTTGTTTTTCACAGATTCTAGTTGAAAATGTAACTGTTCTCCATATTTGCTTGCTTTGCCTTGTAAAATGCATTATAATGCACCGTTGCCTTCAGCTGCCTTGGACAGGGAACCTTGAAGTTTCTCTTGTGAGATTTCATGGAAGCAAGGTCTACAATACCATTAAGGCTGTTCTACTCAATAGGTTTAGAGTGAGTCAACCCTGCCCAAAAAGTAACTGGAACACTGCTGAGAGGGAACATTGACCCAAAGATAGGAGCTATCTCCCTCTCCGTAGGTAGCTGAGCTGCTAAGCTACTGGGCGAGCCCAAAGCCAAATACAATAGTCTTTCCTAAGAGAAATGCCATTGCAGTTACTAAATCTTGATGCCTCAAAAATGGGAGGGAAAGAGAGGGAGTGTGTAGTTTTTCTCTGCTCCTGTGAAAGTGCATCAAGACCAGGAAAATAAATAAATAAGTAAATAAAATACCAACGAAAATACCCAAATCACAGTGTTTCTGAAATAAGGTTATTATTTGGTTGCGTAGATATTCTTTGGTTTTCTGATAGCTAGAAATAGCTGTAAGAAGCTCATTCTGGCACGAAACAGCTGGATTGTATAGACCACAGGTTTAAGAAACGAGAAGGGAACAGTAACAAGAAGCAATTTATTACTGCAAAGATTAACATTAACTTTAAAAAGCTTTCCATGTGGAGTACAGATTAGTATGTAGAATACATTGTACACACTTTATTATCATACTTTCTAGAAAGTAAAAATTTATTTATCTTTTAATGTTAGAACTGAATGAAAATAAGGGATTAAAGTGAATGATTTAGAGGCTGTCAGTTTCTTTCACTTACTCTATTGTTATACACGAAGCATAGCCAACTTAAAAAATGGTGATCTTCAAGAGTAAAGGAGTTGGAGTAGCAAGTAATAATTAATTTTCTTTCCAAACCCTCAGCTACCAAAGTCTGTCAATATCACAAGCAATTAGTCCGAGTGTATGTGCTCCATGGTCATGCTTTAGTGACTGATTTTCATGTAAAACACAGCTAAGGAAAGCCAAGATTTTTCTTTCTGTGAGCCAAAAATCTTGATATATATATAGAACAGAAGTGTCCACTCATTTTTCAGCAGCCTGAACTGTACATTATCAGTTGTTGCAGTAAAAGTAAGAAAGTTTTCCATTTATTGCTTAATTACATGTTGTGGTTTATGAATTTCTATTTAGGTGCAGAGGTTTTAGAAGCTGAGAAATGATCATTCTCACAGAGGCACCGACACTGTTAATTGCGATATGCGTGAAATCATCTTTATTGGTGTGACTATCAAGAAAGCATTCCAGAGTACCATTGTCTTATTCAGGCATTTTCTTGTCATTGAAGGATATCAGCATGAAGTAAACTTACAATGCTTAGATATTTCCATATGCAAGTCAAAATGACACCTGCTCAGATTTTCACCAAAGTAAGCGGAGGGTCGGCCTTATCAATAGCATCGACATAGGCTGTAAAATGCATGGAAAGAAAAATAATGGAATTTGAACAATCTAAGAGAAAAGTAGATAAGGTGGGAAATTCCAAGAGGACTTGGGCAAAAAAACCCAGGATAGGATTGTATTATCTCTTTTTCAGGCCTCCTACACTTGCAGTTGTTTCACCAAAGAGCTGATGTCAGTAAGACTTTAATTACCTTCCAAATACCCTGTATCTTTTTTTACAGAATGGTAATCAGTTTCCACTCCATTAAGATATAGTTTACTTTGCCTTAATGAATAAATAACTTAACCATAAACTGTAGCTACCACATGCTCTTCCTCTCAGAACAGAGTAGGGAGAAGAAACACTACTAAGACAGACATACCATAGTCTAAAATTTGGAGCATTTAGTCATACTTAAAGGCCTTTAAAAGGGCAGGTTTTATCATTAATCTTGAATCACTAAATAAAATTTAAAGATAATTTTGAATAGCCCTTCTGAGCTTGTTACTGCCAAGAGAAAGCGTAACTTTTATTTCCAAATACAGCTTTTTCTATATTAGACTATTTTCTTGTCTCCCTTGGCATTCCTTCCATTTCATTTTACGATCCTATCTTGCTTAATGTTTTTCCTCTAATTTTCTTTCCTATCTTCCCGAGATATTCCATGGTATTCCCTTCATATTCCCCTTTCAACTTCACAGGAACTTGTGGTTCACTTGCTGAAATTTTAGCAGTCACATGTCCCTCTGAAGTCCTTTGAGCCTTGAGGGATTATTGTTTTCCTCTCATATTCCTCCTAATTAACATCTGAATATCCTTGCTGGCTCTTCCTTCGAACTCCAGTGATGACGTTATTCCTATAACCAGAGGAAAATTAACAGAAGAAAGATGATGCTATATTTCTGGCATTCACTGCAAAAAAACTTCAGCAAAGAAGTCATCTGTACGCCATTCAGTGCTGGTTATAGCATTGTTCAAGAAATCAAAATATAACTCAAGTACCTTGTTTTAAGTGACTTTTTTGCTTAAAGAAGACAATTTTTATGTATAAATAAGATCCCTGCTCTTTACATTCCAGTACTGTTTTTTCGGTAACAAGAACTCCTGTAAGATTCACCTGGGAAAAGATACAGACTACCCCCATCTAGAAGAGAAATCTCTCTCTCATACAGTTTTATTTCCTGAAAGATGCCAATTTATAAACAGTAAACTATGCAGAACAAAAATTAACTAGTATGTTTTAATGGTTTTATGCAGTTGCACCACTACAAAGCAAGGCATCCATCAGCAAAGTTTGTCATGTTTTGCACATCAGGGAAAAATAAAGGGAAAGCCAATTAATCCTATACAAATTAAAGAGCATGGATATTTGTTGTGTATTTATGTAATATTTGATAACTCTGTTAAAAAATTCATAAGAGAGATTACTGTATGTGATGACCTAAAGGGTTACCCAGCCTACAGGTGTATAGAGATTGCAACTGTGAGTTTATAGGATGCCGTAATACACAAGGATACAGGGGTTTTATCCTTTAAATTTCACTACTTTATTACAGATTACCACCAATGTCACAAAAATCACCGCTAGCAAGTATACCTATGATTAATAAAATGAATATGAATGACTACATATCAAGCTATTACAAATTACTATCAGCAATCAGTAGTATAGTATCAATCAATAGTATGGTATCGTTCAATAACAGCATCAATTGGTATTGTAGTACCACCAATAACAGCAACAACCAAGTAGTTATATGCTGTTAAAGATTACTACAATTTCTCATTAGTGAAGCAAACTTATCAACAATGTATCAGCAGATATACTTAATATAGATTACTTACGTGACTATATATAATATGAAAATGAAGTTAATTAGATTTCAGAAGGAGCCAAACCACCCCAAAAGGGAGGGACAAACCGATCCCAGAGAAGGGGTACCCAACCGTTCGCAAAAGAAGTGAGGACAGACCAAACCAATAAGGTAACAGGCAAAGTTTCACTTAAAAAATCATCCACGTCACAGAGTCTGCAGTCAGCGAGGCATCCCAGCCAAGAAGTTCTCTGAGAGAGAAGCTCCATTTTGGAAAAAAATTAAGTCCTTTTTATAACAGAGTCATAAGAGGGTGTAGGACATCCTACTCTGAGCAGCCAATAGATGCTGTTAATTTTTATTTTTCACCTGTAACGGACAATAAATGGTGATGTTTTCTGTTCTTTCTGAGCAATTTTATTTTTCTGGACTCTTTCACAGCTTCTGAGGTGATAAGTTGCCATTACAGTCCCTTGTTCTTGTGCTTATCGGAGGTCTCTCAGGATGTCTCTGGTTTCTAGGTACCCCGGCTGTACTTCAAAGAGGCCAGCTGCACTTTTCAAGGATGTTTCTGGTTCACAGGTCTAGTTCTCAGGGTCAGAGGTCCAGGCTGGCAGGCCTTTCTCTGTCACTACTTTTCAGCAGACCATTTCTTCTGTTCAGTAATTTTCCCCTTCTAACGAGGCCAACTTTACGGCTGCTCTCATCACAATAGTTGACTTTTTATTCCCTGATGGAGTACATTTCAGAGGCACCCAAAGCTTCAATAGTTCATTTCATCCTGGGAATATTATTTTGCTGAATTGGTTTCAACGTTAGTTTTGCTGCAGTGCAAAAAAGGACTTTCCTGAAAGTGTCATTTAAAGAGAAGAATGTTTACAGGGTTGACTGCAGTGAAAAAAATGCTGAAGCTTTTTTATCTAATTCACAATTTCATCCGGTGCTATCCAAACTTTTGCTGTATCTCTAATCTTTCCCATACTGCATAGTTTGGCAAGCATTAATAATTTCTGTTCTTGAGATACACCTTTACTTTCATTGATAGAAACACAGAGGAAAGACAGATGAGGATGACGGAACAGCCTGAAGTCCTTTTGTCTGTCATAGCATCTCACAAGGCAATTGCAGAAAATACGGCATCATTTAGTGAATGAGAATAGCTGGGAAACCTCGTTTCAAACCAGGAAAAAAAAAAAGGCATTAAGCGGTTTTCTTGTTGGGGATGCGGGTTTGAGACAAGTTGCAGACCAAAGTTCACAGAGCACTCCCTATGTAAAGTAATTTTAGTGAAAATCAGATATTCTTTTAACACGTCTTTTTGGAGGGGTCCTTACTTCATGTGGCTCTTGAACCCTTCAAGAGCTCAGAAGGGGAGGAGATCAAGTCTTTTGAAGGCTTCCCTTTCTACAGAGAAACATACATTAGGGAAAGAAAATTGTAAAATTTTCTCACATTTCTTGCCTTTCTTTCCCAAGAAAGGATTCTGCTTTGTGGAGGCAGTAGGTTACACCTGTCGGGTACTAGGAGAAACAGTATTTTATCTCCACAAGCATGAATACCTAGGGAGAAGAAGGGAGGAAAGCTTGGGAAAACTGCCTTTCATAGAAGACCGAGTCCTACGAAAAGCAACATGCCCACCTTAGGAATGGCAGATTCTTAGGCAAAAAGGCCATTTAATCAAAATATTCATACTCTCATGCCTTAATTCCTAAAAATTAATCAAAATTAAAGCTGTTTGTACTTTAGATGTGTCAGTCATCTATAAATCCCAATGAACTTGCTGGTTCACCATTCTTGACAACTAGACTAAATAATACATAGATTTTAATCTGGACTGAATAGATGGCAGGCTATAAACTGTGGTTTGGGTTCATCCTTTTTGCACATTAGACATGATCTGAACTTGTTAGCTGCTCTCTGACAACTTTTGACATATCTCTGCCGTCAACGTCCAAGTTCAGTGTCCGTATTTTCTTCATTATCTGTGTACCTACAAAAGAAGTAACTTTTAAAAGGAAGCTGTTCTCTTTTCAGTGCAGACTAATAGTTTTGGTAGCCAGTTAAGGTGGCAAGATAGTAGAGAAAAGTAGGTATATAAAGAATTCCACAAAAAGTAGGTTATAGCATCTCTCAGAATTAACTATAACAGAAAGTGTAAATTAACCTGGTTTGTAAGGAGGATCACAAGGAGTCTCCAAACAGAAGCAAAACCACAGAAGCCTCCATGAGTAACTCTTGATAAGAATCCTTGATGTAAATGATGTGTAAAAATGGGTCATGTGAGACTCGTTGATATTGATGATCCAGGGAAAGCAGTACAATTTCTCAGAAAGTCTCCAGTGTTATTGAAACTCAGTTGTCTTTCAGGGACAGTGTTTTTCCTTTGGATGCATTCCACAGATAGCTGTTCTGCTGTTTCACTTACCCTACAAGACAAATGGAAAGACAGAAAATACTTTCCAAAGGTTTAAAGTGTTTTGAACTATACAGAGTGCTTTAGATTTTCATTTAGACTTGCTTGGCAGAAGAAACTACTGAAGGAAATAAATTATATATTTAGGGCTATATAATACAATTTAGTCTCTTAACTGATTATTGATCACTTATATAACTGAAATTATCAGTAAAATGTTTATGAAAATATTATCACTAGAAATTATACTGTATCTCTTCAGAACCATCCTCTTACATCTGAACTACTATGAATTCTAAAATCAAAATGCCATCAAGTCACCAGAAAATAGGTCATATAGCCATGTTTCAGCGTAGTCCCATCTTTATCCATCTGCTGTCCTGTTCTCATCTTATGGGATAATTTTTTTATAGGGTGGCCCAAATATACTCTAGTTCTTTTAGTTGGTAGATAGACTTTTCTGAACAAAAATATTTGTCAAAAATTTGATTACTTCCAATTTTACAATCCTGTAATCCCTTGAATGAAAATGCAAGTTACTTTGCAAATGTATTTCCTTTAAACACTGAAACTAAGAACTATTTTCTGATCATCTGCTGGTATCTTAGAAAAGGTACTTGGCTGACAGGTTTCAGTGTGAACTTTATTGATCAGTTCAAGTTCTTTAAAGCAAGCTGACATTTTTTTAAGAGCCATCCTATCAAAGTATATGTGTGACATCCTAATTTTAGAATTAAAGTAGGGAAAACCAGAACATTCTTTTTCAAATAATATAACCTCAGAGTTACTTAATGGCATTTGGGTAACAGTAATAGAAGTTTACAACCCAGATCAGGGAGCAAAGAGCAGAAAGGATGACCAAAAAGTAGTTCTAGAGAGCAGGCTGCTGTATTGATAATTGTGAGTCACTTTTCCCGTTAGAATTTTTTTCATTAGTTTTTGTATCTAGAAACAACATTGATTGTTTATTTTTTATTTGTCCTTTACCAAAAGTACATGTTTATCTGACCTTCTTGTTCATTATTCTTTGTGGTGAGAGAAGGATGATACATTCAAAAAGATATAACCCAGCTGTTCCAGCCTGAATGAAAATGTTAAAGAAGAATTTGTTAGCTGTGCAACAATTCAGAAAATATTCTTGATTATGTTCTAAATAGAAATATGTCTATAAAGAAATAAGACATACTACTCAGCTTCTTCAGGCAAACCCACAATAACTTTGAAATACAGAATAATGAGAACATAAGAATTTATTAATATCAACTAAAATTGGTTCCAAAAGTATTTGTTTCTCTAGTAAACTTCCTTACAAAATTTTTAACAGAGTACATCTATCTGAACAATTTATTGAACGGTGTTGTGAGGTTAGGGTTTAAAGTGATAAACAGATTGCTACAAACAGAAATCAGTGTATTTAACAGAGTATGCACATGCATATTTTTATTTTTGGGTTTAAGAACTTATTCAAGTGGCAAATCTGCTGAAGGCTTTTTCACCCCTTATAGATCTATTAATTTCAATTATATTATTGGTAGGAAAACGCAAGCAGGGTGTCTTGAGGTCATGGATGTAAAAAGCAAAACAAAATCCCTTTAGAAATGTAAAATATTTGAAATAAATTTTTGAAACAATAAAGTCAGGTATATTAAAATATTAATTTATTCATGAATGAGTCAAGTGAGCTACTCCTTAGGGCATAATTTGTGATGTCATTTTCATTCCAAAATGCATGGCAGGGAAAAGCTCAAGAAATTATGCACACTATAATAGAAAACAAAGAATTCATTCAAAAGGCAGTTAATGTTATGGAATGAAATTCATTCCAGAAGAGAGGGTTAGGACTCTGGTAGAGCAAGGAATGCTCTCAATATGCACCAATGTTCTGTACATAAAAACAGGAAGCTTCATGCTAAGGTTCGTGGGAATCACAGGTAAAAAATGAAAAGTAAATGCACATAAAGAGGCAGACATAAAATTTATAATTATTAAAACTGTCTGCCACCTTTTCTTCTGTGTTACCTCATTAAATTTTGTTATCAATTTTTCTGACTGTTTTAAGATCTTTTTGTTCTGCAGCCGTTGTTGTTGCTCCCACAGTTTCACTATTTCTTCCCTTAGAGAGCTCTTGTACAAGAACCTTCTACGCCACCCTCACCCTCCCTTTCTCCCATGGTGAATCTCTCTTCTTGCTCTAAGTATTTGCATAAAAGTGCTACTTTTAGTAAGAATGATTTAACGTAAAAGGTTAATTAGATTAGTGATGGTTATCATGATCATTAGTCCTCTATCCTCCTTACAGTTCTTGACTTCAGTAGCCTTTTCTGATCACAGTCTTTCTTCAATCATACCATCTCCTACATAAGTAATTACCTGGATTTCACAGTAAGTGCCTCATGCTTTATTGCCCCTCAGATTATTATGCAGCCTCACTGTTTTCTCAAAAAAAAAATTCCATTAAAAAATTAAGCTGGTATGTCTTTTCTGAGCTTTCCTCTTCCTTTAAAGTCCTCCAGGTGGTAACTTAAAGACCTGTCTTGTCTACTGCTTCCCCTCATTAAAACTAAAATTACTTCCTGATTACAAATGCCCTCCTGTGGTTCCTTTTCCTTATGTATTCCTACACTGCCAAATTTCCAGCTTGTTCCAAATTTATTTGAAGAACCCTTTCTTCACTGGAAATATTTTTTTCTACCCACAGTATGTATTCCTCCAAAATTTTGCTCCACTTCTATATATATATTTTTTCTTCATTCGCATTTTTTTTCCTTTTAAATTTAAGAGGAATCATCATTAAAGTTTGTACTCAAGATAAAATTTTGCACCACATTTTTCGTAAGCTGCTGAGTGTCTCTGGGTCTTTCTGGCTGTAACAGGACATGTGATTTCTCAAACAAGTCTGAAAGGTTTGTTAATATACTGAAAGAAATAAGACTGAGACGGCTATTTGCAGCTGTCACATACATCGAATTGCTCTACCACTAAGAAGCAGGGGTACTTAAATACTCCCTAGTGAAAATGTCTTGCTTAGAAAATTTATTTTCTGTTCCATTTCTATATTCTTTTTCAGTTAGAGTTGTACATGTATGCATGCTGTAATATGGCAGGCTTTTTTTCCTAAAGTTCATATCAGTCTTTATTGATATATAGTACTTCATTCCCATTTAAATTTTTTTAAGAAATGTAATATGCAAGTGGTAATACAAGAAATCTTGTATTACCATCTGTGTGATATATCTGAATGATTAACCTCAAAATAAATGAAAAAAATATTTTTATGACCTAGGGTTATTAAAAATGATCTTCACTGATTTTTAAAATACTATCTTCACCAAAAAGGTTGTCAAGCCCAGGGAAGTGGTTGAGTCAACGTCCCTGGAGTTATTTAAAGGCCATGTAGATGTGGTGCTTAGGGACATGCTTTAGTGATGGATTTGGCAGTGCTAGGTTTACAGTTGGACTTGATGATCTTAAAGGTCTTTTTCTACCTAAAAGATTCTATGATTCTAAGATCATGTATGGGCTACTGAAAGGATGTAATGTTTATTTTATTAAATGGAATTCCAAGAGGTTTCTGCTTTGGGAAATAGTTTCATGAGCGTGGCATCTTTGACTAAAAAGTTGTGTGTTTGCACATTTCAATTTGCTATTTTGAATTTGCTTAACACTTTATAGTATTTTCTAAGTTACAGTATATTCTGAAATCTATAACAGCTGTTAGGTGGTGTGAGTATGGTGGAATATTTAATGGAAACTTTTAATTATATACAATAAATGCATTCTAATAATAAGCTTTAACTGTAAGAAGTTCAAGTCCCATTTTCAAAGGAGGCCTAGCCAATTGGAAAGATGGTTTCTATGAAAGTAAAAATAGCATTTGGAGTGTGAAAACTAGAAATTAATTATTTAATTCACTGGACTCTCCATGCAGTGGATATTGCATAGTAAGTGCTTAATGAGAGGACCCAAAGCAAACACCACAGTGAGTGGTGGTCCACCTAGATTATTTGGATGGGAAGAAAGCCCTCTGCATCTTGTATGGAGGTTTTTCCATGTGTTGAAAGTGCAGAGTACAGAACACTGTTCACACTGTGTTTCAGAAGTCTTGGGTTTTTTTTTAAATCACGTATTTTTTCCTTTTTATAAATCACAAAGAAATTATTTCCCTTAATTGTCCAGCACTTATGGCACTTGCGATCCATACCTTCTTCTGACTCATATACAAGGTAAAACATGTGAATCACCAATGTAAAGAAGCTTGAAGGAAACAGAATTTACTGTAGCTTGATAAATATCAAACATATGGATGATATTTATATATTTCTTAATCCTATTACTTCTTCTGACAAAGATGCGCTTATCCACAGGATATTTTGTTATGCAGGTGATGTGAGCAGCCAGAAAGGCAACCTGGTTAAAAGGGAAAATTACTGAATAGAAGTAAGTGTCTGCTGAAACACTGACAGAGAAAATGCCTGACAGCTTGGGAAATGTTAGCCTGGGAACTAGGCCTGTGAACCAGAAGCATCCTTGAGAAGTGCACCTGGTATCTTTGAAGTACATCTGGGTGCCTAGAAACAGGAAACATCCTGAAGTACCATCAATAGGCATAAAATCAAGGTGAAAAATAGTCTGGAAAAAGAGGAAAACACCTTGAGAAGGTAAGAATCAGTAACTGTTGTTGGCGGTTCTAATTGCAAGAACAGTAAAACAGTCTGGAAAAAAATTGGTCTGAGAGAACAGAAAACATCATTATCTGTTGGCTGTTACAGGTGAAAAATAATAGAAATTAAGAGCATCTATTGGCTGCTTGAAGTGGTGGTGTCTTATGCCCTCTTATGCCTCTATAAATTTTTATGCAAAATGGAGATTCTCTCTCTGAGCAATTCCTGTACTGTGTACTTTTCCTTTTCCTAAACAGGTCTGCATGAAATTTCTACAACATCTTGGGCCCTCACCGGGCACACCAGGCTGGCTCCAAACTCCATGGTGTGGATCATCTTCAAAGTGAGACTGTCTGTTTTTCTGTTGGTCTCCTTCTGGGCCCACTTCTGGGGCCAGGTCAGTTTGTCCTCCCACTTCTCGGATGGGTGAGTCCCCTTCTCGGATGGGTTTGTCCTCCCATCTGGGACAGTTTGGCCCCCTTCTCAGTTCTGTGTAACGTGCTTGGTGCAATGCATACATGTAAGCAATCTATTCTAAATATATTTGCTGCTATATTATTAATGATTTGCTTCACTAGTGATAAGTTTGTAGTAACCTGTAATATTATATATATACTTGATTGCTGCTATTGGGTGCTGTTATAACTGATTATTGCTATAATATTGATTGCTGATAATAATTTGTAATAACTTGAGGGATACATACCTATATGCACTTTATTAATCATAGGTATACTTGCTAGTAGTGATTTTTGTAGAATTGGTGGTAACCTGTAACACAGTAGTGACATTTAGAGGATAAAGTCTCCATGTCCTTACATATTACGGAATCCTGTGAACCCACAGTCACAATCTCTGTACAGCCATAGACTGAGTAACCTCTGAGGTCATTACAGCAGGCAACACAAATTTAAGCTTAAGAGGGTTAAAACTGCACATAGAAGTGAGATACACACTTGTGATTGTGTAAATGAACTGAAATGGACACACAGAGAACTAAAATGGACTTCCTCGGAATCAAGCTCAGTCCCCACTATTTCAGGCAGGTATGTTACACCATCTTACTCGAAACTGGATAAAATTCTATCTCAAAAATAGTCAGAGTATTGGAGGAAGAACAGTTTCACCTGTACTACTTTAATGAAAGGCAATTCTGCACACTTTTGATGGATAAATACCTTGCACTTTCAATCAAATTATTCTGTCACTTTACGACATTTATTATCAAGCCAGTGTTGTTTCTTTGTTTAAATTGTTCTGGTCCTCTTTTGCTATTAGTACTGTTGATGTGTTTATATAGACAATAATTTTTCTACTTAACTTTCATTTTCCTAGACTAAATAAGACAGAGTACGTCTAAAGAGACAAGTGCAAGTAAGTAGAACAATGTCTTCTTAATATTGCACAGTCACACAATTGGGCTAAATAGGTTCCAGATTAGAGCTGGGTCACTTCTCAACAATTTGGAGTAAATGTAAACCAAGCATCTGTGCCCTTCTAGACAGATGTATGTTTAGTCTTCCTTATTGTCCCAGGGTCCTAGTAGGGCTTCTTTGTCGTATTCCCCTCTCATATAACCGTTCTGGAACAGCAGTGACTGACCTGTCCATAGAGTTCCAGGTGAAGTCAAGCCAGTGGGACCGAGTAAGAAATTTTTACCTGTCTCTCTGAGGCAAAACAGTACAAAAATACCTTTCATATGACTGCATCATACTGTGGGGCTCATTAGTCTCACAGCCACACTTCCTCTTCAAGTCACATTGTCTGTAAAGGATCTGAAGAAGACATCTAGTCCATCTGCTGCCTCTAACAAAGAGCAGCTATGTCATTAGGTATTTTCCCCATCTCTTCTTCAAAATTCCACAACTTCTGTAGGCTATCCATTCTAGCACATCACTACTTAAACCATTAGAAAATGTTTCACAGTTCAAGCCAGTTCAAGCCATCACCAAGTCTTATCTTTTGTGGACTCAAAGGAACAACTATTTCCTTTTGGCTTTGAGATATCTTTTATTTGTTTGAAGTCTGTGTGTGATCTTATCTTGGTCTTCTGTTTTTTTAGGTTAGCCAATTTTACTTTGCTTTCTGCATTATTTGTTTTGCATTCCTGTAGACCATCTCCAGTCTGACAATGGTAATACAGCACCCTAGCTCTTGTTGTAATACGTCACCCAAAACTCCAACTCCAGGCTTAATTATCCTAATCTATGACTTGCTTTTTGCAATAATATACAGGTCCCGTTTTTTCACCTCACCTTGAATGCATTTTTTCAACTGACCTGCCCTATACACTTGTCTTAGGATAAGATGATTAATCATCCAAAGATCCTTCAGCTCTTCTTTGATTATCATGGAACACAGACAGATTTCCTCTGATTTGAATGTCTAAGTTTCAGATATGTAAATTAGACTGTATGCATTCTATTTTATATGATGAAAATTGAATTTTTACCCCAAGTTATCTGCAACCAAACAGAGGAATCCAGGCAAAAGCAGCACAAGACTAAAGCAAACTTTCACCTGGTCTGTGTCAACAGTGAGAGAACTGTTAATATCTCATCCATTTCCCTTTGAGCTCACACCACTTTAATTAAAACAACAGATATAGTTAAAACAGACAAGCTCTTAGATACACAAATATTTCCCCAAACTTAGAAAGACAAAGTAGCAACCTTCGGTCTAAATACAGGCTGAGAACATTGTGCTATATTTAACTTAGATTATTTTATTTTTCAAGTGCTTGAGTGGGCATTTGACAACCAGTGATGTGGCAGGTGGGTGCGGATAAGTTTGAAAACTAGGTCTTTGGCAGGCTGACCTGAAAAAATTCTTAACAAAAGAAAGGTGTTAAGAACCTAGAAGTTAAGTATTTGAAATAAACTAGTGGTAGGACGGTATGTTCAAGTAACTTTACATTACAGACCTTACTTAACAGGTAAATAGATTTCAGGAAGCAGATGGACTATGAGACATATAAATATATTCAAAGCCACCCAGTTCTTTCCTTCTAGTCTCTGCCCTGAGATTTTTTAAAAAATCTTCTTTCTTATATGTGTCTCCATTCTCTTGCTAAATCTAGGAAGCTGTTTGGGGCTGGTTACACATGGTTCTGTCCACTGGTACTATTCAGTTTTCGTCAGTCTTGGGAAGAATGGAATGGTAATCATACTTATTAAGATTATTGTTAATAATGTTTTTACTATGAGTAAACTGTAATGAACCAACTCTTCCTCATTTCCTTTTGTTAGGAAAATATTTATAACCAGACAATAATGATGGTAGCCTAACATCAGGTACTTTGGTAAATTCATGTTGCAACATACTCTCTTTTCCATTTCCTTTCCTGTCTTTATCACGTACTTCAACAATTTCTCTAAAAGCATATACATAACTCATATCAGGTTAATGATCATGCAGTTTCCTCAGTCACATCTCCATTAAGTAAATATTGATATTACAGTTGCTATTACTTCATGATAAAGACAGGTTCATTAAAAAATCTTGTTTATGGAACTGTAATTTCATATGCCAGCTTTTTCAGTTTTTCTGTGGTGAATAACATATGATCCCTTTGACTTTGAGATCTTGAAACTTTGCTTTTACCTAGAAGGTAATTATATGTCTATTTTCACATACTCATTTCATGAATTAACCTGACTTTTTCCTCATAAGCCACATCTTTATTCTTACTGAAAAGTGAGCCAGATATTCTTTCAAGTTTTAGATAGCAGACAGATTATTTTTAATCTCTACTATATGCTGGCTGAATAGGGACCTCGGGTTTGGGGTTTTTTTTGTACTTGATCTTTTTTTATTTATATAGCAAAGAAATTTTAGTATTTCTATTAATTTTCTCTTCAGGGATGAACTGACTTGACTTTTTAGTAATAATCACTTTATCCCTATACCTCCTGGTATATAAGACTGTAATTTTATTTTTTAGTCAGTGTTGGTTTCTATTCCACACAGGCTTTCTACTTGACCTTAATACACTATCTGAGTGTGTGGTGGGATCACCCTGGCTGGACACCAGGTGCCCACCAAAGCCGCTCTATCATTCCCCTTCTCAGCTGGACAGGGGGGAGAAAATATAATGAAAAGCTCGTGGGTTGAGATAAGGAGAGGGAGAGATCACTCATCAGTTACCATCATGGGCAAAACAGACTCGACTTGGGGAAAATTAGTTTAATTCATTACCAATCAAATCAGAGTACAATAATGAGAAATAAGACCAAAACCTTAAAACACCTTCCCCCACCCCTCCGTTCTTCCCGACTCAACCCCACTCCCAATTTTCTCTCCCTCCTCCCCCGCCCCAGCAGGGCAGGGGGATGGGGAATGGGGGTTGGAGTCAGTTCATCACACGTTGTCCCTGTTGCTCCTTCCTCCTCACACTTTGCGCCAGCTCCAGCTTGGGGTCCCTCCCACGGGAGACCGTCCTCCACAAACTTCTCTGATGTGGGTCCTCCCCATGGGTTGCAGTTCTTCTGAACTTCTCCAACGTGGGTCCCTCCCACGAGCTGCCGTCCTTCAGGCATAGATCGCTCCAGCGCGGGTCCCCCGTGGGGTCACAGCTCCTGCCAGCAAACCTGCTCCGGCCTGGGCTCCTCTCTCCATGGGGCCAGAGGTCCTGCCAGGAGCCTGCTCCGGCGCGGGCTTCCCACGGGGTCACAGCCTCCTTCGGGCACCCCCCTGCTCCGGC
>JAVKLA010000008.1:1652689-1694416 GCA_034782735.1 Sagittarius serpentarius
GGCTGTGTCCCCTCCCAGCCCCTTGTGCCCCCCCAGCCTGCTCGCTGGTGGGGCGGGGTGGGAAGCAGAAAAGCCCTTGGCTCTGGGCAAGCCCTGCTCGGCCACAGCCAAAACATTCTCCTGTTACCAGCCCTGTTGCCAGCACAAATCCAAACCGTCGCCTCATATCAGCTACGGTGAAGAAAATTAACGCTGTCCCAGCCACCGCCAGTACACTTGCTCTTAGACCATTTTTCTAGACTCCAGGGAAAGAAAGGTAGCATATCCAACAGACAGACGTTACACTACAAATGTGCATTTTAGATGACATTCACATTCTTGTGTGATGGATTGGAGTGGGGGAAGGCCTTTAGATTGTCTGAGTCATTTCTCTACACTAAATATAGCTGCACTGAATCAATAAGTAACACAGTATCCTTTTCAATCCTTTTTTTTGATTAATATAACTTTTCAATTCCAATGTAGTTATTCATACTTGATAGTTTTACATTCTCTTTCCACAGGTGCTCTCTAATATTTGCTAAAACTTAATGCCTTTTTTTAACTTTTATGTAAATGGATTTGTTCATTATGCTTTTCCTGGAGAGTGAGAACAAATGGATAACAATAAAAAAGACAATCACATTTTTTGTAATTAAGATTAAAATTCAAAAAGATTTCATTCTTGAACTCCTCTCACTAGGTTCTAAATTCTTCCCTGAGGCTGAGAAAAATTAATAGTCCTAAGTCACAGAACAAGTAGTCTTGCCATGAAGACAAAAACTGTGTTTAGATTTTATGTATTCCTCTGTATTTTACTTGAAGATGATTTTCAGTCTAATGTTATTGGCGAGATAAAACTTTGTTCCTTTAAAAGAATCTATATGGATACAACAACTGTTCACCTATAATTTTATGGTCTGCCTGATTATTTGCAGATTTAATTCGATGTCTGGTTTAAATCACTTTTACTTCAAATTACTTAGATTATATTGCCAGATCTCTGATACTTAAAGTCAATAGTAAAGTTTCAGTGCAACAATGACAGGCATCAGAGAAAAATAAATGTCAGTTTTATAAAGACATTGGTTTAAAATGAATGATGAAGGGACTGTTCTTAAAACTTCAGGTCCAAAATTGAAGACTAAATAAACAATTGGTTTAATTGGTTAATCCTCAGTAGAGTGCTGAATGGCTCTAATGTACATGAAATAACATTAAAACTTCCAATTTTTTTGGGGGGGGACACCAACATTCAGTCCTTCTCAGAGTAAATGATGCATTTGCACAATAAGCCAATCAGTGGAGCTATGAAAGGTTTTCTGGGATGCTTCAAGGAACATACCACTTACTTCCTTTATTAAAATCTGTTCCATTCAGGAAAGGATGGGTTATCACTTTTTTTCAGTCATGAGTGTAACATCAATAAATCATTACTAGAGCAATTACTGATCAGAAGGCTTAACCTGCTAAAGGTAAAGTATGGTGAAAGGATGTGTAGAATCAGTAAAAACAAAACATCTTTTTTCTTTTTTAAACTGTCTGAATACATTACTAGTGCCTAACCCAGGTGTAGATTTTGAAATTCAGTGACAAAAAAGAAAGTAAACAACCCTGACTGTCATATAACTCTGTGTTATCTTATATTCTTTTAGCTGTTGATTTGTTTCTTAAAGCAAACTGAATGTTTCCTTCCAATTGACCATGCAGCACATTTAGTCTTCAAAGGCTGTAGCTTCATTTAGAATTTCTTTCTAAACAAAGATTTTTAAGTGTGTGTTTCAGCAGCTGTCTTGTCAGGTTTCTGAAAGAGAAAAATTAAAGCTTTACTATATTTATTCCAAGTCTTCTCAGTGACTGATCTAGTATGAGAGTTAATTTTATTTTCTGTTTATCAGGAATAAGGCTTATCAAAGATGCCGTATGTAAGTAATTATGAGAAGCTATCACACAGATGGTGGATAATAACGTGTAGCTGGGGAGGATAATTTCTTCCTTTTGACAAGTAAAGAGAAATGGCATTTGACTTCTCTTCAGAAACGATAAGACTCAGTGCTTGACAGAGATACAGTCTGCTTCCATTTTCCTAAGGAAAGGAGACCTAATGTTGATAACCAACTTGTCTTTCAGAGAGCTGTTCATTACCCTTCTTCACTTTAACTTTTTATTAGCTTTCAAATTCCTAAGTGGTTACTCTACCTTTGAGATGTGTATTTGTGGAGCTGCGCCCTGTGGGGAGGAAATGGGCACCGACCTGTGGTTCCATTGTTTGCGCTGAGGGGAGCTAGAAAAGACAGCTAAATTTATCTGTACTACTTACTGTTCGTACGCCTTTCTTATGTGCAGTCTGTTCTGGACCACCTGTACAATTTGCAGGTCTCTGGGCTGTTTGAGCATGTTGTTATTGCCTGACTTTACTGCTGCTGATGGCGAAAAAGTGAAATTGCAGTCAGCGTGTATGAGCATGTTTAAAGTAATCTGTCTGATGGGGATTTTGTGCCAAGTGACTCTGGAAGGACATTAATCTCTTCCATGGTGAAGGCTGAGACAAGCCTTTCAGTGACTCTGTTCTGCTGTCACTGACCCAGAGGACCCTGCTCTTGCCAAACCAAAAATGAGCTTCCTGAAACTCAACATGCAGGTTTTAAGCAGAACAGGAATTTTCTCTAAGTTTTAATGTGAAACAGAAAAGGCTCTTTGGGGGACAGAGTTTTGAGAAGGCGGCGTTTTGGTAACCGGAACTTTCTATCTAAGATTTTTAATGTTACTGCTATTTTGAATATATGCTTAGCTTTCTGTTCCCGGTAAGCAGGTGGTGCTCTTTTTGAGATGGATCTGAATCTTGTAGTGAAGAATTAATTTTCAGTGTATGTTTTCACGTCAATAAAGCTATGCAGACTTTCCAAATATTATTCACATATTACAGTTACTTTCCAAATTCAGCATGACTCTGATACCTTGGGATGATACTGCAAAATCTTTATGACTCCCATTTTGACTCTACAAACTCTAAATGGTTCACTCAAATCACTAAGCTGCCAATTTAATTTTATTCTTTTTTTGTAGTTTCATTTTGCAATACAGACATTAGCATATATGTTGTCGTACTTCTGATTAAAAGAAAATTGACCTATGGGGAAGGCAGAGGCAGAGAGAGAGAGTACAGGAAGGGAAGTGAACAGCAGACATACTGGCCCTCCAGATCTAATAAAAGCCTAAAGGAAAGATAAGAATACAAACCCTCAAGAACATTTACACTACTCTTTCTCTCTTCTCAGTCAGTAGCACCAGTGGTTAGGGCACTCACATTGGATTCCTGAGACCTTTTCAAGTATCTATGTTGCTAAATTCAGTTTCCCAAGGAAGTTCCATCCTCCCACTTCTAAAGGGCTTGGTGTTCAGAAGGAGGAGAGATAATCTGGCAGAGGAAAAGCAAGTTGGATTGTTGCAACTCACTGAACCTGCATTCATATTTTATTGAGTCTTGGTCACTTCTGTTAAAATGGTTGAGAGAAAAATATTAAAAAGAGAGAATTATAACACTGGCAAAACTTCTAAAAGTTTGCATAAACCGACTTTGTTCCTGTGGTGAATGCTCATTCAACCAAAGGCAGTAAAGCAAATACAAGGGTGGGAGAGAGAGTTAAAAAGTGTTTTGGCCCCCAAGCATTGTGCGTAGTCCTGTATGCTCCCTGTAAGTTCACTAGCAAGCAGAATTTCTTAAATGACAGGAGCAGCTAGTAGGAGGGAAAGGTTATCTACAGTGGATGGTGAATATTACACATTTAAATGTCAGCCTTGGCTTCAGTGAAGCTTAGGTACTCAGCAAGAGGGATAACAAATCCCTCAGGTTCACTGCTACAAACGCTAGGTAAGGCGTCACTAGAGAGAAATAGCCAAGTAGTTGTCTTACCAAGAAGTTAGAAGGGGAACATTCAAGTGATTATATTTTAAAGAAAAGGAACCAATGGCTACTCTACATAATCTTGTTTTTATTTGTGTTGTCTGTTTACTTTCTCTCACCAAGAAATGCATGTTTTTCTAAACCACTTAATTAATCTTTTGAGAGTAAGGCTAGGAAGCTCATAGAGCACATGCTGCAGTTTAAGGTTTTCTCAGGTGTCTTGGTAAGAGCGCAAGCTTGTGTTTATTAGTGATCCTCCAAAACTTGGTAAGTCCTTGCAGCTGCCAACAAAGAAGTTATGGAAGGACTTTGCAATTTATAATATACAGTAATATGAATTAAATTGTAGAGTTCTGTGGATAAACACTACTCTATCTTCATACGTGGATGTGCCTTATGGCAATCAACTCTCACCTTCTATAAATTGTCACAGTGTAATTAATAAGCAGAATATCCCAAAAGACAGGAACTACATATAAAATCAGATATTCTTCGATCTAAGCTGAAATAAGTTAAAGCATCCTGGTATGTACTGTAGCAGTAAATATCAGATAGAGGTATTTCTGGAAATGTTTTAACGGCCATCTTTTGCTTAGCCACCCAGTTTAATGCAGTAATCCCATAAAAAGTTATTAGAAAAAAGAAAACACCTGAAGAAATTTGTCAATAAAGGGAAGTACTCTCAAGGAATAATTGGTAGTGGATGTGGAATCTGGACTCCACAAAAATGTTAATGGATTTTTCTTCTATTTTCTTCCTAATCACAATATTTTGCAGTAAATATGAAAAACAAGTACAGATGATGTTACAAAGACATGTAACAAAAAATGCAGAAAACCTCTAAAGGCAAAACTCCAGTAATAATGTCAGAGGTCTTCTTAATAATATAAGTAGAGGAAGGCAATCAATTACAGTCAGAAGAACAAGTTTACCATCTCTCTCACCAAGAGTAGCTAGGTTTCCCCAGAAAGAGCCAAGTGGCTCCTTTGTGTATATTGTTTTCTAGGCAGAAATAGGACTAAAAACTCATCTAAAAACATTGAGAACAGGTTTAAATACAATGGATGAACTGCTGTCTACCAAGGGAAAAATTCTTCATAAAATAAGTAAACTACCAGAGCAAAAATTAACAGCCTAACAATGAATCATAGGGGCAACCCTGCATGGAAGCGAAAGAAGAGTTTCATTGATTTTCTAGCACAAATAAAACTGCTGAACATGAGGCTTGTTACTTGTTACATTCGGAGTGGAATGAATAATTAAGAGAAAAAAGCAATGAATAATTTATTCAATGAATTTGGCTGTGGTTTTTTTTTTTTTGCTACAGCCTAGTGATCACAACTTTCTTAAACGTATTCATTATGCAAATTCATTCAACTAATATTCATTTACATTCTTAAAAGATTGGATTTAATTATCCAAAGGGTATGTTGCTTATAATATTTGTGACTGGTCAAAAGAAGTCAGACAGAATTGCTTATATCACCTGATTGGATAAATAGATAACCGAAGTTAGTGAAAATATACAGCAGTATAATTATCATCCTGTATAACCAAGTACAAGCTTTGCAATACACCTTTTAAATACTCATGCTGGGGTGTCAACCTTCAGACATTTGCTTTCAGGAAACAGAACCAAAGGGAAGTAATTCAAAACCTGAAATGAAATGTAGTTCTCTAGCTCTAACTCTGTTTCTATCTATTTTCTGCAAGCTAAAAGAATTTTCCAGGGAAATGAACCTTCTGCATTTACCCTGTCACTTTACTAAGGAACTGTTGCTGACCCCTGTTAGGAACACAACTCTTAGGGAGAGGGACCATTGGTATGACCCAGGACAGCTCTTCCAACATGTTATGTACTCAAATCCCAATAAAATGAAATATGATCCTTTAAACCTCTTGCCTATGACAAAAAGTCTGTAACAGTTATAGTATTCCATGGATAAGCCTGACAAGGGATACTTCTTGAAAAAGTCCTAAGGCTTACCTGTCAGTAGTTTGCCTTCAGAGCTGCCTCTGCTTGTGTTTTCATCTAAGTGCATCTCTCAAGCACACTCAAATATGTTTCTATTCATGACTGGTAATAACAGGATTAAGTGACTGCCCTATAAAGTTCTACTACGTCCATTTGCTGGAATTTTCAGTTTGTGCTTTAACAGTAACGTCTCAGCAACAAAATTTTTGCTCACTTTTTGCTCCCCTGTTCCCATATTTCTTTGTCCTTAGCGATATTGTTTGGATGTTGGAAATACTTCTCTGCTTTTATTGATGACAGAAAGCTGAGTAACACTGCTAATAATCTGTTTCTTTTTGCTCCTTTTCAAGTACACATGATCAAGACTCAGTACTTAATAGTAACACTACATTTCAGATCTTTCCATGTAACTGAATCATGTTAGATAAAGAAACTGAAAGGACATTTCAGAGGCAACACCATATCCTGCTGCAAATAAAGTCATCTTCATACAAGCATTTCCACTTGACTTTCAAAATCAACAGATAATTTAATTCTTTTGTCTTTTCAGCTGAGAACACTTGCAAACAATGGAAAATATCCAAAATTCACATGCAGACAGAGCACAATTCTAGAAACATTTGCTGTAAATAGATTACATTTTGAAAATGTCACATCAATAAAAGGAGTTGTAAAAGTAAAAGCTTGAAGGAGTGTGAAAAGGATGCAAGTGATGGTTTTTCAACCACTTGCACTTTCATCCCAAATTATAGATGGTTTAACTTAGCTCATTAATAAGAATGATTTGGCTTGGAGTCCCTAATTAAAAAATTAGTTAAGATCTCATTTATATACATGCATATGCATGTAAATATGTTTCTATGTGTATATACTTATATGTGTATTTTAAACCTTGAGCTTTCTTCTTGTTTAATCAGAGTTTTCTCTTAAATAATAAATGATGAGAATAGAAACATTTCTTTAGCAAGATTTATCCAAAATTTGTGCTCAAAGGTCTGCTTCTGTCACAGGCAATGATAAAAATCTTTTTTTTTTTTTAAACGATGCAAGGTTCAAATTCTTATAGCAAACACATGATTTAGAAGCCTGAGCTGTAGCTCTTATAAAAGGTTTCTCTTTGAGTCTCACAGTTCCCTCTAACAATTAACTCTATTACCTTTGGAAAATCTTGTCAGAACATAACCCAAATATTCAAAACTGAATCCTAATTTCAAACCCAAGATATTCTAACAGGTGTAAAATAAGGCAAAGTGGTTAACATGTCTATCTCTGCATTGCACAAAACTTCACAATGGAAAATGCACAAAAATTAATTTTGTACTTCAGGATCTTCTAGTAGTCAAGTCTTTGATGTTTTTGTTTTAGGATCTGCTAGCTTTTATACTTCTTCCTTATAAGTAGCTTTATTTATTTGTAGTATTATCATAGTTGCTCTGAGACTTTTAACATTTTGAAAACATATAGAAACACAATTTTTAAGTTTTCATAAAAGTTAGTGATAGAACCTGTCATAATTCAAAACTCAAAAGAATCTGCAATCTAGCCAGATCTCAAAAAACTAACAACTTAATAAAACACAAAACAAAACAAAAGCCAAAACCCACAGAAAAAAAAGTACTGTAACTAATAAAACTTCTGCCAGATGATGAAGTGAGAAGCAAAACACAACTGATTTCCTGTTATATAGAGCATCAATTTTTCTTGATTTTCAGTGGTCTAGGGAATTTGGAATTGTTAGTGCTGCATGTCATTTGCAGCTAAAAGGTGTTGTGAAGAAAGGCAAAGAATGCCACAGCTGAAAACTTCAGCTCATTTGAGCTGTTAGAGGCTTCCGATTTAAAGGCAAAATTGTAAAACTGAAGCGATATACTTTTCTGCTTTTTGGAGATTCTTGCTTGATGTGTAAAGTCTTTGTCAGTCCGGGTTAAGAGGTAGGTTACCTGGTTAGCAGGAAAACAGTCCGTGTTGCTGTGGTTTTGGTCTTATATAGCTTCCTATGGCACATCTACAGTGTGTTCTAAACTCTTTTCAGGAACCTGGGTTCCAATTACCTGTACGTTTCTAGGAAAGGACCTGAAGGCAACTTACCTGCCCAATATTGGCTGTGTGTCATCCATGCAATGGCTGGTAAAATGTGGCATATGAGACAGCAAACACATGGGCCTGTCATCCACACAGCTGAAGAACTTGTCTTAAATCCCAAATTCTCCCCACTAGTGTGCCCCATAGGTTTGCTTTAGTACAATGCACCTGAGTTTGAAAAGAGGTACGTGTCACTTGTGTGGTCAACGTTGCTCTCTTGGTGTCTGCCAAATCAATAGCTATGACAAGCTGACTTGTAAGTTCTCTGTTTAATTATTATTTAGTTGTATATGATTTCCCATGTAGAAAACCAACATAAATGTATAAGCTTGTTCCTTAAAACCAGAAAAAGACTGGTTTGAATAAATAATATTAGAAACCCAGAACAGGACCTAACACTGACCTTAAAAATTCAATGAGTCAAACAGACTTTGCATGCCTGTTTGCCACAGACAGTACAAGATGAAAGAAATGGATTTAAAGCACATTAAAGTGCGAGGTTTTATGCTTTTCAGTTTTGATGCTATTTTTAAATGATGCAGAGCAATAGAGGAATCAATAACATATGGGCTTACCTGATTGACTCCTTGGCAAACAGCCCCTTGTTTTTAGAGATGTTTTTATGGAAATAAATGAGGATGTCTTACAAATGTGCACTTTACTATTTTAATATACAATTTATAAGATTTATTATTTCGGTTTCCAGAAGTAGTTTGTAGAACATACGGGAGCATTACTTATTCAAAATGCATACTATTATTTGTAGTAAATTCAGTAAAAGTAATAAAATACGTAGTTTACTTTTTACACTTCAACAACATTTTCTATCATAAAAACAAAGGTTTAATAAGTAAGAAAGAATCATTTTGACTACACCAAAGTACTTCTGAAACAGGCCAGTCAATGGGTGATTCAGACTGTCTGAAGTTACGGTGAAAAACACATTAACTTCCAACAATGTGATAACGTAACCTCACACTAATAGAGGGAGTTTCATCCTAGAAGATATTAGAGAGACTTCCTAAGTATGTAACTTTCTTTGATGGAGAATGGACTCAACATCTGATGGAAAATGCTGTCACTCAGTGAATGGGTCAGCAGTCTGGAAGCCAGGAGACTTCAGTTCTGTTGTGGCCTTTGCTAACAGCCACCTGCATGTTTTTTAGCAAGTCATGTATCTCCTGTGGTTTTCCCCGGATCCTTTGCATTTCTCATCCGCTTATAAGTTTCTTACGGCAGAGACTGGATATTTTGACTTGCTTACAGCAAGCAGTCAAACAGACGTGATTCAGCTTAGTTAGATCCACCCCCCACCCCCCCAAAAAAAAGAGTAGAGAAAAGCAAAGTTAACTTCCACTGATTTATTTTTGTTGTGTTTTGTTTTTTCAAAAAGTGCTACCAGTTCTTGGTTTAGCTAGTTTCTCCTCATTGCTACTGCTTTCTGTAGTATGCACAGACCTATTCTAAAAGAAAGTTTCTTATGTAAGAAATTTAAAACCTAATAAAGTTTTAAAGCTACAAGCTCCTATAGCTCAGAAAAAAACATTTCAACCGGTTATTTTTATTATCTCAGATAAAAAAAACCTTTTTAATGTTATACTTCTGATTTACCAAGAAGGACAAAATTCACAAGATCATTGAGTCCTGAGAGAAAAAAGACCATTTGGATATCCAAGTGAAGGAACTCTGCTAGGAGCAGGGCTTTTCACTTTTAGGCGTTTTAAACCAAGTATAAGGTGGTACAAATGTTTTGGATACATTCAAGGCTCTTTTAATCTTGAATGCCTCGCAGGTTTTGAGGTTTTCCAGGAACCAAAGAAGTTTCTCACTGAAATGGTTATTACCTTGTGCTCTGTGTACCAGATAATTTCTTAGCAATTTAAGAGCTGTACTTGACACATGAGAAGAAAGGATAATGTATCTTTAGAGTAACACATATAATTTATACTCAATATCACTATGTATTATGATCTCTTTAGGAACAATATAACATGCCAAATAGGAACAGCATGAAGTGGCTGCATGATAACTCAGAAACATCTTTGGACTTGAAAGCTGTAGGGAAGGTGTAAATCTATGTATCTTGGCCCTGCTATTCCCCCCAAGTTGTGCTATATATGAGGGAAGGCTGGCTTACTTCAAATGCATTGCAGCTGCCAGGGCCTGAATATGAGACATTTCATTTATTGGTTTGAATGGCTACACGAGACGTAAAATGCTTTTGTAACTGGAAAGGAAGAACAGCAAGGTAACTTCTAGCTGTTAGAAAACTGCAGTACATGGAAAATAAGCCAAAATGAATGCAAATCATAGACTACACACCACAAAAAGCAAGAGGATGCTGCTGTTCCACCTGGATTATTATCAAAGTATTTGGAGGAAAAAAAAAAAACAAACCAAAAAGAAACCAAACAAAAAGCCAGCAACAATAAGAAACAGCTATTAAGTTCAGAAGTAGTAATTGGGCAGATAAAAGACAATAAGGATATGAAGATTTTTCTTTTATTTAGTAATTATCTCTTTGTTAGTTTTTAGCTTTTACGGCTAGGCATTTTAGCTACAACACCATCTTTTGAGAAGAATTAGGGATTTTATTATCTTAGTTCAAAATTCATTCAGAGATTTGTATTAGAGTCATATTTTTAATTAATGCGATTAATTTAATCAATGAATTTAATTAATTCATTTGCTCATGATCTCTAGGCAATATGGTATTTTCAAACTGAATTGGTATATATAGGGTGTTTGCATTTATGTATAAGATCAGAGGAAAATGTGGTTATTCTAGGGAGAAATGTTTAATAAATATATTTTAGAGATCAGTACATAAAGTGCAATCACCAGGAGATTCAATAAATGTAAACAAAATTATGGAAGGCACAGAAACTCAACCAGGGGAAGTTGCAACAGGAAAGGCTAGGGTTCTGCCTAGTGATGAGTTACTAGCTGGCTGAGATCAGGATTAGTATGTTGACCAACATACGGCTATAAATTTCTGATCACGAAGAAGTAGAGGACACCTTCTTCAGACAACTAGAAGAAGCCTCACATTTGCAGGTCTGGGTCCTTGTGGGGGACTGCAGCCAGCCCAATATCTGCAGGAGGGACAACACAGTAGGGCACAAACATCCAGGAGGTTTCTGGAGTACACTGTTGACAACTTCTTAACACAAGCAATTGAGGAGCCAGCTAGGAGAGGTGCTCTTCTGGACCTCATATTTACAAGCAAGGAACGACTGGTCAGGGATATGAAGGTCAAGGGCAGCCTTGGTGACAGTTACTATGTGATGGTCATGTTCAGGATCCTGCAAGGTGAGAAAACAAGGATAAAAGCAGGATCACAATCCTGGTCTTCAGAAGAGCAGACTTTGACCTGTTTAGGAGTTGCTTGGAAGAAACACATGGTACATGGCCCTGAAGAGAAGAGGGGTTCAAGAGAACTGGTTGATATTCAAGCTTAAGAATGATCCATCTCAATGAGCTTGAAATCTAGCAAAGGCATCAGGAAGCCTGAACGGATGAACAAGGAGCTTCTGATTAAGTTTAGACATAAAAAGGAAGTATACAAGAAGTTGAAGCAGGGCAGGTGACCTGGGATGCATTTAGAGACACTGTCTAAGCATGCAGGGATGGCATCAGGAAAGCCAAAGCCTACCTGCAGCTGAATCTGGCGAGGGATGCAAAGGGCACCAAGAAGGGCATCTACAGGTACATTGGCAGCAAAAGGAAGCCTAGCAAAAACATGGGCCCACTCCTAAATGGGGCATGGGACCTAGAGACAAAAGGCATGGAAAAGGCCAAGGTACTTAAAGCCTTGTTCGCCTTGGTCTTACAGGTAAGATTTGCTTATTTGTCAGGTTGACCATGAGCCAGCAACGTGCCCTTGAGTTAAAGGACACCTACAACATCCTGGGCTGTGTTAGGAGCGCTGTGAACAGGTCAAGGGAGGTGATACTTACCCTCTGTTCAGCACTGGTGAAGCCACATCTGGACTACTGTGTCCAGCGCTGGGCTCCTCAGCACAAAAGAGATTCGGAGCTACTGGACAGGGTCCAACAAAGGGCCGCGAAGACGGTTAAGGTGCTGGAGGACCTCACATATGAGGAACGTCTGCTGCTTATCCTGGAGAAGAGATGGCTTAGTGGGGGTTCTCATTAATGTGTACAAATGCCAGATGTGAGGAGTAAAGAGAGCCAGGCCCTTCTCAGGGGCACCCACTGACAGTGCAAGAGGTGATGGGCACAAACTGAGGTTCCCTCTGAACATCAGCAAACACTTTTTTTGCTGTGAGGGTGTCCAAACACTGTAAGAGGTTTCCTAGGGAGGTTCTGGAGTCCCCTACCTTGGAGATATTCAAAACGTGCCTGGGCATAGTCCTGAGCAACCTGCTGTAGCTGAGCCTGCTTGAACAGGATGGGCTGTGGAGGTGTTTTCCAACCTCAACCGTTCTGTGATTCTGTGATATGCAGTGAAATTGCATCAAATTACTAAACTGTAGGATGTTTTATGGACATACTTGGTTATTAGATAGGTGGATACAAGTAGTCTTTAGCAAATAGTTGTATCAATAAAAGATGAAAATAAAACATAAATGACTACATAAAATAAGCAACTGTTCTAGGAAACTAGTTGGTATTTCAAGTTAAATAACTGACAGAAAAAATGTTACTTCTGATTAAGCATTGCTTCTTATCAGGCAAAAATGTACCATTTTAATAATAATTTGAAGTACAGTATCGAAGTGTGGCACTATGTAATATAGTAACAGTGTGATGGTTTACATTATATTCTTCTTCCAGCTTTTACCTGGTGATAGGTTAAGCCAAAAATTTGCATTTTATGAGCAACAGGTAACATCTGTACAGCACCTGCAAAATGCTGGTATGGATATGTAGCACAATTTCACAAATACAGGGGCCTTTTCTGTATTAAATAAATTATCAAGTCATTCGCACCTTAGAAAATAACATTATTGTAAATAAGATTTATAGGGTATTTTAAAGACAGACACTTTGCATTTTTATTTCCTACCAGATTTGAATTTTACACATAAATTTCGAACAATTGGGATCATAAATTGGAAACGTGCCACCTTCTAATACGTTTTGACAAAACATGTAAAAAGGAAACAGTTACCTTCCTTTTCTAATAAAAACAGTATTTATAAACAAAGAAATATGAAATAATTAATTTTCTTAAAAATTGGACTCTGTTAAGACTGCACAAATCATGTCTGGTTAGTTATGCAATATACACAAGGTTGTTCAGGGTACATTTTAGTACTGCATTAGTGCTCCTATTACACTTCCTACTCTCTTTGGCAGCAGTCTTTCTCATTTATTTTTTGTACTGCAAGTAGCTTCCACATCTCATACACCCCTCTTTACACTGCCAGCTATAGCTATGATGGACAGTTTAGTCTAGTGGATAAGACATGAGAATGTGCCTTCTGGACTGGGTTTTTGGCAGCTAAATATGGGTTTACGGGTCTATGTGCAAAAGGGAGTGGAAGGATACATTCCCACGGAAACTTCCAAAAGTTGATCAGGCTGAGTTCATGGTGACTGCTAAACTTTTGTGGCTACATAGCTGTAGGGTACCCCATGGGTACCCCATGTGGTAACTTAAAGTATAATAAAAGTAATATAACAGGCCTTGCATAAGCAGTCATAAGGTATCCTAAAATGGATCTAAGATGACTGAGTGTTGGCAATGGTGTCCAGCACATGTGGTAGATGGTATACGCTCTTATAGAGAAAAACTTTGACAGACACAACCCCCATAAAAGGGTGTGATTTTTATTTATTTAAAGTGGCAAACATGAATGAGGGGGGAGGGGGAAGGCTGAGTATTTTAAATTTCCCATTGAAACTAGGGAGTGAACAACCTCTTATCTTCTAAGTTTCCTCATAAAAATTCTGTAAAGACTTGAGAACTTAAATTTAATACTTATTTCTTTCAATTTCATTATAAGCCTTGGCAAATCCCTTCAGGAAATCAAAACTACTAAGCAAGGACAACTAGAAAGGGCCTTATCCTGACTGCAGTCAAGGACATACCACCATACATTCCTGTGACCACCCACCCCACTGGTCGCAAAGAGAAAGCTTTGTCAAGATTTTGTAGTGTCAACTGAAGTTGCTACCACCATCCGCACACATTCTCCTGGCCAAATAGTATGTGAGTGCTTTGTAATTTGCTTTACGTAAAATCAGACACATAGCATCAGGTCACGTGTTGAACTTGTCAAGCTGCCTCAGCAGACTGAGTATCATTCAAACAACTCCCACACCAGTTTTCACCACATCATCAATTCTCTTCACAGTATCACCCTCAGCCATTTTACCAGGCTTATCAGAAAGCAAAGAGTCTTTGATCTTTGGAGTTATAATTTTTGCCTACCTTTGCTTCTTTCCTTCAGGCTGAACTGAAGGAAATGGCTTCTTTGGGACAGAAGCTTAATTCTCACCTAAGTTAGTGCCAACATCCAGTGAGCAGCTGACCACACTACTTAATACCAGCTAACAGCTTTACAGATTCTGGGCTGGATAGAAATGGAACAAGTACATGATAACAGTTCTATTTGGAATATGCTAATAATGACATATGATGTTGGAGCTACCCAGAACCATGAGGCAGATAGACAGCCTGTGAGATTTCTTTTCAAAACGCCAGCACAAATTGACAGCAGTGCTGCTGATTATATACTGCTTTCACAAGGATACCTGACCCAGGCATTCTTCATCCATGTCATGTACAAAATAGCAGTAGTCTGACTGCCTGGGTAATACAGTACAAGGAAAAGGTTAGAGACATATTTCAGGAAGTATTAAAGAACTCCCAAGTTATTTGTCTCCAAAGCAATTGTATTATCCTTAATAGTGATCCTCTTTTCCCTATGGGGAACTATAACTTCTTTCCCTGGCCATTTTCTTTGCCACTGTGAAGCTGATGTCCTTTGTTTGAGGGAACCAACTTGACAAGGCAATTGAATACAGAATATCGATACTAAGCATTATTATTATAGATTGCATATACGTTTGTCCCTATGTTTCTTTTATAAAACACCTGTCTGCATGAAATATAGTTGTAATCTGAATTAGTGGATGGCTGTTGATATGGACAGACTGAACAAGCAAGGAGTATTGAAACCAGGTATAAACATAAGAAGGTATCAGTGAATTGCACGGTGGATTTCAGTTTTTGGTTGTGTGGCATGAATAATTTTGGCAAAATGAATTGCATTAATTTACTTAACTTTTTACTGAGTAAAACTTTCAGTCTGATACAGAGCTGATTTCAAAGCAGGTTCACATATTTAATAGAAGCACAATGTAACTGAAAACTGAAAGTTTGAAGTGCTGTCTTTTTCTAACAATAAATACGAGATGGCGAGGATTAGAGAACTGCATTGACCCTATATATTCTCAAGAAACTCGTGAGTATTTTATTTCTCTTAACAACTGATATAGCAATATTGATGCTATTTCACATAGTGGTGTTCTAGGATATTCCCGCTCTACAGTAGGTTCAGGAGGTCGTGATGTCAACAGAAATATTACCATTGTCATCATTAGAGTTAGCTTCCAAATTGCACATGCAGTTCTAAACACATAAACAGATATGATTCTTTTCAGAATGGAGAAAGAACAGAAATGTTAAGTAAAAATAAATTTATAAAAATTTATTTTCCCATATCGGATAAAATGATTTTTTATATTTGTATTCATATACTTTCAATGCAATTAACTGTTTACAAGCTTGAACATGATTACACAGAAGATATTAATAAATCTCATTGCTATCTTAAAACATTCCACTAAACTAACAATTTCTGCTGAATACCACAGATTCTGCCAGAGCACTGATGTTCAAGGGTATCTCATTATTATTGTGCCATTTTAACTATCAGAAAAGTAATTTCCTGAGATCAAAAGAAAATTAATAATCTTCTGCATACTATAAGATTTGCCTGTTACCTTATCTTTAAAAAGGAGGATTTTAAAAAATCTTTCATCTGAAGGTTGATTTCCATCTTTTGTTTATTTGTCCTCTTCTTATTAGTACTTTTCCCCTAAACATAAATCACAAAGTAATGGATTCTAGAAGATATAATCCATGCACTTTAAATTTCCATACCGAAATATGGGCATTCCAGACCATCTTTAAGTGATATGTCTGGCTTTCAAACTGTCTGTAACAGAAAACAAAAACCATACAAGAAGGTGAATAGGTAATTTTTTTCCTTATTTCAACAGAAAATTAATGTAGTGGTCTCTACCTATTTAAAACTGCCTTACTGAGACCCTATAGCAAAACCAAACAACAAACCAAAAAACCCCAAACACTATTTTTAGCTTTGGCTTATACCTCTCTTTTCTCAACTTCATGAATATAAACATGCTCGCACAATCAAATTAGAATGAAACAGGAAAGTTAAAAGTCACACAAATGTACAATCCCTGCCTCTCTTTCCCAGTGTGAGGGGTTTGGTCTTGTTTTGCCTAGGATTTACTATTGGCAGTCGACATTTTTAAATAGTACATAAATATTGACTTTGATTTTAATGGCTCAGTTTTAAGCATGTTCATACTATTTTCTGCAGTATTTTCTCCCCCGTATATAGGAAGTTAACTTAGTCACAAAGAATAAATAATTCAACAGTTGGAGTGCCTTACACAGATGTCAGCTAGGTTTATAATCCAGGTAAGGTAAAATCAGCTTTGAGGTTTAAAACTAGAGTCTGAAATGTTATTAGTTTACTAAAAAATATTTATTTCACCAGGGTTTTTCAGCAGTAGTTAAAATACAACAAACACAAAGAGGGAAATGTCTCTCTTGTATTGTACTCCCAGTATGATTCTATCAACATTCTGAAGTTACACAGGTATTCCTGCAGATTGCAGATCCATAAATGTTTTATTCACATTGTCTAGTTTGTGTGCTCTGATTGTGGTGTAAATTGCCACCCAAGCCAGTAAAACTGAATCTAAACCCCACGGTTTTAAGTACTGTGATTTACCCACCCACTTTTGGTTCTATGTGAACCGGAGGCTTTTCTACCCAAGATGGAAGTTCAAACCCATGAGTTAGTTTCAAAGTTAGACTATTCATGACATTATGAAGATGCTGTTGAGTTTTTCCTTACGAAATTTGTTGTCAACATCTTTCTGTCTAAACCACATTCTTTTATTCTGGTGTGATGGCTATCTCCTATTTTGCATAATAAAAACAGAGGACTTGGCTGTTAGTTAATCTGATTTCCCTCAGAACCTGACCTGGCTTTAGGGTGAAAGAGAGAGAGGTGGAGAGAAAGAAAGGAGGAGAAAGAGGAAGGAAGAGAGACGGTGGAAGAGAGAAGGCTTCATTGCAGGTTGGTGTCCAGGTCTTATCTGAACCAGATGGCCACGCGGCGGCAGGCCCTTTTCTCTATAAACGTCTGAAGAGCACTAACTCAGCAGGGGCATGGCCAGCATGGCCAGAATACACCAGCAAGACAGTTCTCCTAACAAAACGCAGCGTTGGCTACTGTTCTTAGGAATTATTGGCAAGGATGAGAGCGTGGCTTGCCTTTGTACACTATCTTTGTGATCAGAAAGTGGCAGACCCACAGTTTAGGCTCCTCTCTTTGGCAAAACGAACTTAAACCCCATCTCTTCATCCTCCTAGGCGGACACTGTATTGAGCAGCTATGTTGCCTCACAGCAACAGCATTCTCCAGAACTTCTCATAATTTCTGGCGACCGGGTCACTGTCATGGGTCTTGTGACTCTGAACCCCTGCAGACAAGGAAGGAATCACCCTCATTTTTCCCACCCACTGGATAACTTCCCTAACCACTTGCTTTGACATGGAGCATGTACCTTTGTATCTGATGGTATTTGCACACTTTCAGTCAATGTCAGAATTAAATCTTTGGCTTTGTAATTTTATTAAGATCAGCTTTTTTACATCAAATATGTCCTGCTATACGTGCCCTCCTCCTCCTTCTTTCCTTCCCTTCTCCCCCACAAAAAGCCAAGCAAACAAAATAAACACGAACCTTCCTCAGATTACCTTCTACAACTTGCTTAAATAAGCATTTAGTTGTTGATACAACCAACTGGTTGACGATTGACACTCTAAGTCTACCCTGTTAACAGTTTGTTATCATAGGCATTGTAACCAATTAGTGTCAAGCCTTGTTTGCCCAAGATTAATTTTCCAATATCTGGAGTTCAGAATCAGTTTTTCCTGAAATTAATAAGAGCTCTTTGAGTACTTTAAGCAATATATGGCTTTCAAGCTAAAAGCTATGGCAAGTAAATGATGTTTATTTTTTTCCTTTTTTTCCTGATTTAAGTATGCATTAAGCAACACCTGACTTTGTCTGTATGAGCTAAAAATTTGAAAAACTAGTTCAAAGGTCAAGATAAAGCTGAGAATTCTTAAATATAATTGATCTTAAAGTGACTAATTAAATAAATCCCTGTAGGAATGTCACTTTTTATTTCAAATTTTCATTAAAAAGATACAGGAAAAAAATCCTGTTTTAAAGTATAACATTTTCCTACAGATATGAACTTGTTTTCTAGAAAAGCTTTTCAAACAGTTTTATTAATTTGGAACTTTGAGGATAAAAATATTGTCAGTCGTTCACAAATGGAAAGAATCTGATGAAAGTCAATAATTGTTATGTCCATCCTCATTATTCTAACTACATTGAAATGGTTGATTTTATAATTAGTTTCAGATGAGCAGTTTCACTCATTTTTAGACACTATTAATGGATGCTCAGTTTTTAAAGGTACAAAATCTGTCTGTTGCAACAACTGTGAATTTTTACGAACATAGTTCTTTTGTTTGGTTGGTTGATTTTTAATTGAAAAAGCTGATTCATTGAAACTAACAAATTCAGTTTCACAGAAAAAAAGTGGGTTTCAGTGAAACTGCCTTTGGGAATGTTTTTTGGCTCTTTCACCCCATTGAAGAGAATTTGGGACAGCCTAGATGAATGAAATTCAAATTCTTTTCCCATCATGTGCAAAACAGGCATTTGAATCTTGTTTTCTATTATACCAGACTAAGGATTAGTACAGGATAAGGATGTAGTTGATCATTTGTGACTATTTGCCTATTTGGGAACTGGAGTAGAGAATCTTATTAACTAGACAGGTAAGTGGGCTGTTTTTGTGTGTGTGCATATATTATATTATATATAGTTATATATATCTATCTTTAGAATGTATATGCATAGAAAATAAAATTAAGGACTTGGTTTCAATACAAAGAAAATAAAATGCTAGATTTTTTTTCTTTTTTATTTTTTTCCTCCCCTCAAATGCAATTTTTGCTTCTGGCCAGCTGTGCATTACAATTGTTGTATAAAGATAGAATGGTCATCAAAGTGTCATGCTTAAGGCTGTTACTCATTGTAATACTAATGGCTATTAACATTGTTATTATTATGATTATTGATGAGTTTAGCATAACATATTATTATATAGCACATTATGTAGTTACAGAAATGGAACATCTTTTCAATTTGGACAGTGGTTTGTAATTTTATATGCATGGTTCAGGTCTGGCCTCAGCCAATCTTAGTCAACAGGGAGTGTAATGAATTTGAATAGGTAAGAGGAGAGACAACTTTTTTCTTGTTTAATGTGAAAGACAAGATAGGGAAAGAGAAGAAACGTTGAGAGGGTCAAGCTGGATGCCTACGTGTGATTGCAGATGTGTCACACTGAGTACCACTACAAGCCTTTCTCACTGGTGTGTATTTGAACTCTTGAATATATTTCATATCACCATACCTCTGGCATTTGTCCCTTCCTTCCAGGAAAAAAAAGAGAAACATAGGAGTCAGGTAAGCAGTGTGTAAATAGGAGTTCAATCTGATTTAGCCATCATGAGATTTTTATATGTCTTCAGATATCATTTTTATGTTTACAGTTTTGTGATCCAAACATTTAAAAAATTCAGTGAAGTATATTTCAAACGTAACATGTTTGAGAGTATCTAGCAGAAGCTACTGCATCACCAAGTATATAGGTAAACCTCTGAAATATTATAGTCACAACATGCTTACTCTCTATACAGAGATGTTATCAAATACCCCAATAACAAATAAAATTATCAAAATAATTATAAAATTACCTGCCTACTGTTTAGGCATGACGTCAGCACAGATTGTCCATGTAAAATATCTACTCTAAGAAGTCAAGCACCTTTACTATGTTCCAGATATATTTTTAAAAAATATTTTCACATTTTGCATGCTAAACTCAGTTTAATTTCCTCTACTTAATTTCCTGTGTCTTAAATTGTAAATTATCCAGTTTTGTGTTAAAAACCTTAAATGAAAATAAAACAAAATACTATAGTCTTCTAAAGACAAGCAAGAAATTATTTCCACAACTTTAAAGAATGGTTAAATCCCACATCCCTGTTAGCTTCGCGTGGCTTTAACATTTCACGGGTTTAACTTACTAACATAAACATCTTGAACCAGATAATTTGTATTGGCAACAACACTTGTAAGCAGCAGTGTAACTAACTGACAAAAATAAAAAAAAAATAGAAAATGTATCTCTTAAAATGTTGAATAATTTTAGGCTCGGGAGGGGGGCTGTTAAGACTTTACTCAGTGCTGACATTGATCCAGTTCTCGTTTGGAAATATCATTGCTATGATTGATAGCCATAACATACAGCAGGAAAGCCTATAGTTTTAAATGGAAAAGTCTTAGATAGAGACCAATTAGTACCATGGCAAATGATGAACAATTTCAATATCAAATGTTGTTCAGGGTCTTGTTATGTCGCTGTCCTTTTTTCTTTTTCTTCGCTCTCCCCCCACCTCCCAGTTCACGTCTTTAAGTGGTACAAACCAGCATTATTTTAAAGACTTCTATATCACTGGAAACACACTAAAAACTTGATTCCTTGAAGCAAATGAAATAACACCAAAGCCGAGCATGAAGCAGCTTTCTAAGGAGTCAGCAAAGGCTCGCAGGCCTGGTTGTGAAGGTTACGACTCAAATGTGGCTGTAAACGCACACCATATGCAGAAAGGGACGCCTTGAACCCAGGGCCATACGTCCTGTGTGCCCCTGCCCCTGCACAGAGGTGCCGGTGGGCAAAGAGCTTGTGCTCCGCATGGGTCCAGCCTGCAGTTTTTCGGCTTTCCTTCCCAGGGTTTTGGACGCAGCGTGCCAGGCTATGGTGCGTACCGTAGGTCTCAAGGGAAAACAAACAACCCCCTCCCAAACCAAAACTGTAGCAGAGGGGGTTTGGGTGGGGTTTTTTTGTTTGTTTGTTTCCTCTGGACTTTTGTGAGCTCTCCTGTGTTTTCCATGGTGTCCTACTGCGGACTGGGTGGTACCAGAATCCGTCTGTGTGGTTCCACTTGCAGGATCAGGGCCCTGCTTTATAAATGTAAATTGGTAATGGTTATTTACTTACAAATAGGCATTTAACTGACATTACAGCAAGCACTATGTAAGTGTTTATTAAAAATCAATTAATTAAAATAGATTGTATGAAGTATAAAATAAATACATTTTAGATGCTATTTACTGGTTGATTTAATATTTCTGCTTACTCTATTCAACATACCCTACCTTTCTAAATAGAGGATTTACTAGGCTGGTAGAGGATAGATGAAGGATTATCAGCATATTCCCTTTTATGTATTGTCTGATTCTGGGTCCGGTTCTTGAGAAACACACAATTTGCAAAGGATTTTGGGACATGTAGAGAATGTAACATACTTTGTAAACCTGTCTTAATTCTATATAGCAGGATGATAAGAAAAGGAGGAAATAGTTTATTATAAATATTTTTTTTGTCTCCTCTGTTATTCCTCTCTTTTTCTAAATGTTTAAAGCTAAAATTTGTATCAGAAGTGTGAGAAAATATGCAGTGGGCCAAAGCACACTCAAAATTGGAGGACAGACAGACATTAGAAACAAATTTATGCACCAGTAAGTATAATTATACTAAAACTAAAATCATAAGTATGTTGAAACTTAAAGTCTAGCTTTATTTTCATTTTTTTAACATTCATGTTCCTTTTAATTTGTTACAAACTGTCTTGTGTTTGCATGTATTAGAACTTCAAGATATATCTTTGGTCATGTCCCACCTGACAGACTAATTGGAGAATTTAATCGCCAAATTTTCCTTTGGATCCTTTCTCTTCAGTATCTGTGGATCAGATGTGGAGGGGTTTTGAGGGAGGAGGGACAGCTGCATGAAATGACACTAACCATAATTCTTTTTTTTTTAATCTCAACTAGATACAGTTCGTAAGATGAATACTGTTTGTATGGGACTCTTTGACTTGGTATTTTATATAAATCAATCGTTTGCTAATTTAAGGTGGAAATCTTACATCACTGGGAAACTGTCACTTTTAATGCTCCCTGAGCATTCTTAGGTTAGTCTCATTGCTCTCCTCCACTTTCAAGGGGAGGTCTTCCAGTGTGTGACCTGACTGGTTGTCAGGTCATATGATCAGGAAAATGCTGAGTCTGCATTAATATTTCCTCTAAGGATTATTTTAGGAAGAGTGCCATCTGATGTCAGTGTCAGTATTTTCAAATTCTTTTCTTTTTATCTCTCAAAAGCGTTTATGACTGTCACTTGCCCCTGAAAACTTCCCTTTTCATGTATCCAAACCCAGCATTTCTCAGGTCATTTCATCTTATAGACAGTCCTAATCAGATAAGCTCATTAACTGTCATGGCATGCAGGGTTAGTTTGATTATAGAAGATAGGTCATTCTCTGTGTATACAGCATTTGGTTTCCATGCTAAGTGTTTACAGAGGTAGCATGGATTTGCCAGTGTTCCCTGGAAATAAAACATAAAAGTGCAAAGCTTGAAACCTTCTCTCCCACCGAATTCTTTGAATATTTGAAGAACACGTTGATAAGCTGGTGTACATAAGCTACTGTTACAGAGCGTGTTGTTTAAGGACTCAAGTTACTTTTCTTGTCCTGCCTATATCTTCCCCTAAAACATACCTGTCTTTCACCTCCAGATACTATCTTCCACCTTCATGATGCTCTTTTGCTTTGAGTCCAGTTGGGTTTGTGTGGTTTGGGGTGGTTTTTGTTTTGTTTTTTCTTTCCCTAAACTATAGTGATGAAGTTTGTTTATTTCAGTAAGGAAATCAGAATGCATTGGATAGTAAGCCCAAGATACTCTTTTAAAGTTGAAAACAATTTTTTTCCCACAGGTCTCACCCTCATCAGGAAGTGAGAAATTATTCTGTATAATGATCTGGGCTAGGCAAAAAGAGCTGACATTTCAATGCCCTTCATTTGCTAATACAAAATAACTTCTAAAAACAGTTACTGATATATAAATAAAATATATGGTTGCCTTTATTAGGATTAATTAAACATTTTTCTGGAAACACTTAACTCACAATTTCAATATCTGGGCGTTGGATAACAAACACTTTGCCATATTCTACCATGGTATCCTAATTAGTCCGACATTTACATTAATTTTACGGCAGTGAATGATGAAATATCTCAGAAGAGGAAGTTACACCATGTAACTTGGCTCCAAGAAAGTGTTGCATTTTCATATATGGTTTTGTGTTTCTTGTGATGTAGCAATACTTTTAAATTTATAGCCTCCATTTCAAATGAACAGCACCCACTAACAAGCCATTTGTTACTTTTACCTACATATGGAACCTTTTCACTGGCATTGGTTCAAATGCCCTGTGTCCATCGGACTTTCATAAAATCACAAGGTGTCAAAAAGGAATGTTTATAAACTAATTTGCATTACTCATGATTTGTGACTGTGCAAGAGAGAGCTCATAGCCATATTTAGTGTGGGGGAGTAGAATGGGGAAAACTGGGAGTAGGCGTTATTATTGGCTCAATTCCACACATACCAAATGTGAATACTTATGTTCTTCCCACAAAACATTAATTTCTTCACATACTGTAGACTTTATTCTTTTACCGTGTTCCAGATAGCAGACAGTTCTTGTTTTTCACTTATGTTTTCCTCTTAACAACAGTCATTAATTTACTGATACGCTGTCTATCAGAACCACATCATCTTGATTAGAGCTGTTATCCTAATCAAAAGGCTGATAATTAAGACTATCCATCTGTAGAGTTCCAAGTGTTAAGATGAGCTGAAGATCCTAATTAAGATTATTTAGGTGTTACTTAAATGCCATCATTTGATTCAGCTAATCATACCAGCAGGTACATTAGATTTGCATTAATGTTCTGCTGAAGCCAGCAGCTCTTTAAACAGATCAAAAATGTAGATTACAGGCACCATTTTCAAACATCTTTATATCAATATAACACTAAGACAATGCATTAAAGTAAATGGAATATTGGAAGAAAGAGACAATTTCAGTGTTTCTCAGACTGCTTTATGATAATCAGTAGAGTATTTAAAATAAGTATTTTATTTGTTGAGTTTGTGTGTTATAGCAGCTCCATATTTAAGTTTTCACTTGTGCTTTGAATATAGACTGTATGGATGACTTTCAATTTAATGTGTATTTTTCTAGCCTAAATGAAATGGTACTCTGTGTGGGAGTTCATTAGTTCCTGCTGATAAATTATTAGATAGGTAGTTAGCGAATATGTTACTGGAGAAGTCATAATTCTCCTCTAATAAGAAATCTGTTTGAGGCTGAAATTCTTTACGATTCATGATTTTCTGTTTAAAAAGGAGCTGTGTTAAGCTGCTTTCTTTTTTTCTTTTTCTTTTTCCATCTAAAAGGTAACTCTATTTTCATCAGAACTTTAGTACATTGTGATTTTATATTCAAAACAATGAAGTCTCTATTTCAACATTAACCTGGTGATTGTGCGTTTGTAGGAAAGAGACCAACTGCTACTATGGTTAGCAATGTTAAGTCAGTACAATCCCAAATCTTCACGCAGGCCTTTTCTTTTTGCCTGAAGGTCTGAGAGGCAATTAATACACCATTAGGCTAAAGACTGTACATATGTTTTATGAGAGATCCTGCCTCAAAAAGCAAGGTACTGGGTCACACAGATAATGGGTTGGCCATCAAAAAAGGCCATGAGTGTGTTTCAGCGATAAGTCAGCCCCCTAGGAGAAGGTTATGAAAACTGTTTTAAAAATATATATATTATTAAATCTATTCAAAGATATGTTTAATCTAAGATGCTGTTGTGTATCAGCAATATACATGTGCATAAAGCAATTTTCAAAGAAGTGAGAGACCTAAGTTCAAAGCCGACTTCAGTAGTGTGACATGAACTGCATAAATGGACTGTGAAGCTGTGTGGAGTGACAGGCTCAGTGTTGTGGTCATCAGTAAAAGGTCCAGTTCTCCAGCAGATATTAGGAGTATACTTCGGAGGTTCTTACCAAAGCCAATTATATTTAAGTTCCTAATGAAGGACATAGATGATGGGCTGTGGAGGAGCAGAACTGCTATTCTGAGGGCAGCAGGCTGAAGAAATGGGCTGATGGGAACGTCACGGATTTCAGCCAAGGAAAATGCAAAGTCTTGCACCTCAGACGGAAAACCCCGAGCTGACTGACTAGAAGGCACTTCTACAGAAAGGACCCTGTGGTCCTGATGGACAAGGTGAACGTGAGGCAGCAGTGTGCCCTTGCGGCAAAGACAACCAGCCACATGACTGTTTCAGTGTCCGTTGCCCACGGGTTGAGGGAGCCGATTCATTCCCTCTGATCAGCACTTGTGAGACCTCATCTGGAGTGCTGGGCCTGATTTGGGGCTCTGCAGTACAACAAAGACGTGGGCGTACTGGAGTCCAGTGGAGGGCCACCAAGCTGACTAGTGGAGTCTGGAGTACGTGATGTATGAGTAGAGACTGAGGAAGCTGAGTTTGTTCGCCTGTAGTAAGGTGGGGGAAGCAGACACCTTTCTGCTGTCTTCAGCTATCTAATGGGAGGGTGAAGGTGGAGTCAGGCGCTCTTGGAGGTGCATTCTGCTTGGAGGAAAGGCAATGGACACAAGGAAATTCCAGTCAGACACTACGATATCAATTTCCACTGTGAATGTTACTAAACACTTCACCCTTGGCTATAGTCAGAATTTCACTGAAGAGGGCCCTGGTCTGAGCTGGAGCCTCTGTGAGCAGAAATTCACTGATTCAGTCCATCAGCCACAGCTCTTTTAATATCTATAGGATGATTTAATCTCTGGAGGTGATTTATTGGGTATAGAAGGTGTGTAGGCCTGGAGGACTTCCTTTTAGATGACTGAAGTGAAAAGAATCCCATCCTTCAGTCTCATTCTGTTTTTCAGAGTCATCCTGCTCTGGCAGGATTTGTTTTGGAGGATAAAAAGTTCCTCTAAACAGGAACGGCTCAATTCACAGAATACAGACCCAGTTTTTAGGTGTGAAAACCAACCCATGACTATAGTTTGTGGGACACACGCTTAGCATTAAGCTATAAAATGGAACACTCAGTGCATGAGTTTTAGACTCTTTAAGGTTCTTTCAGGAAAACTAAACTCAAGAATAGAGATAGGAAGAAAGAGGAATATGAGCGGGATGTCTAAGGAGAGAGGGTTAAGGTAATTTGGAAATCTTAACCATACATTTTCTTGCTTTGAAATGTTAATTTTGCCTTTAAGTCTGAAGTTCCTATCCCTATATTTTTCACAGTTTTTGATGTTTTTGCAAAGAATTTTGCTCGCAAGCTTCTGATGCTATCCTTAATTTTATGTTAACAGAATTTATTATCTAAGATAGACCCAGCAGCCAATAGAAGATGGATGGAAATTTTCAAAGAAATTATGGATATTACATCAAAAGAACAAAGATATTACCGTGTGTTTTAGTGGTTACATTTAAAAAGTGAATCATCTTTTAAAAAATTCCATTTTCATATTCTGTTTTATTTGCATATAAACAGACATTCACACTGGATTTGCATAGAAATAGATGCATTCAAAACATCTTTGCAGCAATCATGGAATCACAGAAGTTACAGATGTAACAGAGTTATTAGTTCTGATTATTTAAACTGGGCATCTATTTTTCTGAGAGAGATTTTTGTGACAGTCACTGATTTTACACATCATTTTTGCACCTGCAGACCCAAACAATAGATTTAAATATTTAATTGAGATTCTGCCCACACAGCAGACAGTTGATACCCAAGTTTTCCAGACTCCTCTCAGGTTAGGAGAGAATTTCTAGAGTATTCAACTTAATCTATGTGCTTAATTTTAGAGTCTCTGAATATTTGGAACAATTGGCAATCAGCACTGATTTAAAGTATCCCTTACAGTTTCAAATCTTGCCTTACACCCAAGAAGAAATGCTCCATATCAGGAGACACTTCCAAAGATTTTGCTTTAAATATTCCAGCAGTAGTGTCAGAAACACTATACTGCAGCTATTTAAAGGGTTGCCCGTGCTGAAAGCTAAGACAATTATGCCTTGCATACCAACGTCTCACAGCATACAACTGTTTTCTAAATTTATAATGTTTAGAGATATTAATGATGCATTTTAAAAAAAATATCTCATTGGTTGTCATTTGCTTTAAATGAGAGATCTGTAGAGAAATGGGTTACATGAGGGTGATCTTTAGACAAAAGAGGAGTCATGGGCACTGAATCATCAGATATATAATATCACAAATTGTCTTTCTAGTGTTATTTTTATGGGTGGATAGCAGATACTTTTTTATTATTTTTCTTCATGCCTGGACTGAAAACAGCTTACCTGTTACTAGCTAGCTGAACATTTTACTCAATCCTCTTTTCAACTAAAAAGGCAATAAATTCTGGCATGAACCAAGCCAAACTATGAAGGAAAGGAGGGGTTTTGCCCATAAGTCCTTAATAACATCTTTGCCAATTAGTAAGTTTTATAAATTGATGGAGGTCTTTCTCTCTAAATAAAGCGATGATTTTGTCCAAGGTCAAGGAAGAATGATCTTTCTGATTTATCCATTAACAATACTACATTTACTAGAAACTCTCACTTTTCTGAAGGGGATGTGCTCTGCAATAGAAATGGTGAACTGTAAAGTGTTTTAGTGCGTACTCTGAGGAAACAGCATTCTCTCAAACCATTTGACCTAACAGCAGAGCTTTCTTTAAATAGTGCGACTGAACCAGAAGATTCTACTGACTGGCTCTAAAGAATCTTCTAAAAATACAATGTCTATTGACTGTACCTTTCTACTTCCTAGCAAATGCCTAAAATGCTTTTAATGTTATATTTTAAGATTGTGGTTCTAAGCAATATTTCCTGTTCTGATATTTTATTCATGCTGCTAATGCTAAGTTGATTAGCTGTCACTATAATTTCTTTTTGGAACTTATTTCTTTAATTATCATTTTATCTGTCTGCAACTTTTAACAGTCTCAGGCCATAAACCTGTTATTGTTTTTACTACACTGGTGTGACAGTGGAAATTAGATAAACTGTGTGTGCAAAAGTACATCTTCATGCGGAAAACTGCAGAATGAAGACCTTCTGTCACAAATTTATGCAATACATCTGTGTAACACTTAAGAAAATGGACTCTTGAACCTGATGGAAGTACATAAAAAGAAGAATGTATGAAATGTTCCTGGAGTCGGAGCAACAATCCACTTAGTCCTGCTTCCAGTAATGTCAGTGGGATATACCATTTCAAAAGAGCACACAAGCCTGGCTAGTGCTGTCCGTTTCCCTTGTAAGTGCTACTATTGGCAGTCATTAAATTAGGGATGTTATAAGGTACATTCCTATGCATTCACTTTAATATCTGCCTATGGACTTGCTAGCTATGAATTCTTCTAATCCACTTTGGAACCTGCTGATACAGTCTTCACCCATGAACTACTATAGCAATGAATTCCAGAATTGTATTGCCTTATGTTTTAAGTACTTTTTTTATCTGTTTATCTTGTACTAGCTTCAGTGAGAGCCCCCTATGTCCAGTACTGTGGGATGTGGCAAATAACAGTTCTGTCTTCATCTTATCTGCTACCTTCCCATTTTTTCTGAATCTTGCTAATATACCTTCTTAGCCACCTTCTTTTCAAATTAGGGTCCTAGCCTTTTCAAATTCTCCTTAAAAAGTAGCTGTTCTGTTCCCTTATTAGTTTAAGTTGCCCTTCTCCGTACCTTCTCTAACTCCACTGAGTCTTTCTCAACGGACAAGAACAGCTTTTGTAAAACAGTTAACTTGAAACTTCCAAATAATATAAAATATATTCATCAGGATTCATAGTTTGTTCAACCAAAGAACAGCAATTTGTTGGGATGAGAAGCTGACGACCGTTTGCAAGCTGAAGGGAACAAGCCTTTCCTGTAAGTTACATATTCTTCTAAGAAAACTAAACTATACTCTGGAAAAGTTTGAGGGCCCATATCTGTTAGGGAGTTGCTGGATCCAACAGCCTGAGAGGCAAGGCTGCTGCAACTCCATGTCCCCAGGTCCAACCCGTAGTGAGGCTGAGAAGGTATCCCCGACAGGCACACCACAAACACCCGTATACGGTGCACATATACTATATATACAGCCAGCCACGCAGACCAACACGGGCAGAAACACGCAGCAGAAATGGCCTCATCTTCTTACTCTCCCTGGCTGATCAGTGTGAAGGCCTGTTAACAGAAACATAAATGTATATACAGTGCAGATCCCTCCAGTAGCTGGCCTTAGACGCCCTGTCTCCCCAGTTGCTGGCACCTGGATGTGTGAGCTGCTGAGGCTGCACCCCGCTCTGGTTGCTAGTACAGACGACCAACACACACACACACACGCACACACACACACAGAGAATAAAGTCCTCTCACCCAGGAAAACAGTTATGAGTGGTGTTTAATAAGAGAGCAGGGCAAACTGCACCGATCAGGTACAGGACATGGCCGGACAAGTGTACTTACCAGCCACCTGTCTTCATGCACTCTGCCCCTTTTCTCCCCAGTCTCTCTATTTTACCAAACCTGTTCCTCCTAAACCACCTTGGTACTTCCTTTTCCCCGTGTTTGCTTCACCTGCTAAACATCGCCAAATCAGCATTGCAAAAATCCCATAGTATTTTTCCCATGTATCCGATAATGTGTCTCATACCTATGTAAGCGGTAACACCCCTCCGTCCAAAAGATGCTCCAGAGAGCTGCTGCAGATGGCTCATGGTGCTCCAGCCCATGGGGCTGGAGGCTCCCCAGAGAGAGCCCCAGGAGGGACAAGTCTGGGGGCTCGTGTCCCTGGCTGGGTTATGGGGTTCCCCCAGCTGCTGTCGTGCCTTTGTATTCCTCCATGTGCGTGGAGGAGCCTTTGGTAGGCTGGTGGCTCTCCGGTGTGCACGGAGGAGCCTTTAATGGGTGATGGCTCTGCTGCGGCGGGTGTGGGATCAGCCAGGGCAGGGTATTATTTTGGCTCCCCACCTGTGCTTGTTCTACTCCTCTCCTTTGTGTGCGTGGAGGCCAGCTTTTTATTAACACAGCCTAGCGAGAACCTTAAAGATTTTCTCGCTCCACGGAAACATAAGATGTCAGATGCCAGAATATCTTTTGGAATCTCAATCAGAGTGATCCCTCACCACCCGTAATGAGTCAGAAATCCTGGAGTCAGCACTCCTCAGAGTTCACGGACCTTGCTTTATGCCAGTGATATTTCTGAATGTTGTATCTATATTTAAAACCTTTGTAACTGAAAAAGAATACACTTATCACCCCTTTTTTTAATAAATATTCTTCAATTAAGTTACAATCAGAGCAAAGCTTCATTATGCACCTAAACAACACAACTTGCTACTGCCAGCTATAACCATGATAAGACTTGTAAATTACTTCTAAAGCATATCAAATACTTGCTGACATCTTATCATATTCTATCAAAGTTCGTTCAAGTGCAGAGGAAAAAAGTTCCGAAAATAAAGGTCTATAGTTGGTTTTGGTTTTATATTTTTTTAGTTAGTAACATAGTATTGCCCATATTATTGCAGGCTTACCAGCATAAGACAAATAGATTAATGGCACTTGAGATATTAGTTTTCCTGTTATTCAGACGTTTTTGGTAAATATTCATGGTGGTGTTTATTTGCAGAAAGTGAAAAATCTGCTGAGATGTCCACCAAGAATATTCTGCTTGTCCTTGATTATCAAACTCTCAAAAGGATCATTTGCACTAGGGGGCGGGGGGGGGGGGAAGCTTTAGCAAATTTGAAGTAGGCTAGGCTTAGAGCAGCAAGGACATGTGAACTAAACGATGACATTATAGTTACCTGATATTTTGCAGTGTTTGTGATATGCTTTTCCCCCTCATCTCTTTGTCCTTCATTAGACTGAAATAAAGATTAATCTTAATAATTCAGTTCCCTACGTAGTTTATCCTATCATGTTCCAAACTAATACCTTTCTCCATGTGTTTATTACTGAGCTATCATTTAGCAGAATCTGTTTTACTGATATTTTTAGAATTTCAGACTTCACAGGCTTCTCCAACATAGTACTACAATTACAAAACCCATTAGAAAGAATATAATTGCTGTTAGTGCACAATGTTTGTAATATATATTAGGCATCAGATTACCAAAAGGCATACATATTTAATGAACTAACTCTGAATACAAGGTTACTAATGATTGATAGCCTGAAAGGACACAAAAAGCAACATGCATTTCCCCCAAGCCATTATATGCTGCCAAACAGATTTCAGAAATTATGGGTGAGGAAGTAATCTGATGGGGCAGTGAAAGTCAAAGGAGAGAAACATAGCATTCCATGAAATTATATATTGAAAAAGATATCTTATGTAGTACAATTGCAACACTAGATTACCCAGAACCTTTTAAGAATAGCAACGTAATGCTCTTAGTTATACTTATGATAATTGTCTGCATGTTTTTAAGGACATTTCTTCACAGACTTACTGTAGAGCTTTAATAAAGTGCAGAGCAGCAAAAACGCTGTTCGGATACTCAGTGTGGGGTACCCAAATGTCATAGGGTCTGACTTCAGTCTGCTTATATTTTGCATGGGGAGAGTAAAAATCTGTTTTTATATCCTTTCTAAAGGCTACGCATTAGAAAAGGATTAGGCTTGATGACTGCTAAGGGGGACAGTTAAATCATGTATAGTCTGTTCCTCTCCTTACCAGAAACTAAACATACTTAAATAAGCCACGATCCTGATAGCATGGGCAGTTAGTGACTGGTGCTGGTCCCACATTTTAATCCCTCGGCTGCCAGTGGCTTTTGATCCTCTCTATTCTTTACTGCTGTGATTTCAGGGGGTGGAGTGGGAAATAAAATTGAAATATTGCAGTGAGAACAAAATAGTTTGTTAGGTGTTCAGGAAACTCTTTCATTGAAAACAAGGACTATCTTGAACTAAACTAAATGGTGGGATGTATAGAATATTCAGTGGTGTGTAACAGCTGGATACAAAGGCACTTAGATTGTGTTTCGTCTAAGTCCCTGTGGTGCTGGACTAGACTATGAGTTTCTGATGGTGCCATTTCACTGGCACTTACCCATTTGTGATGCTATTGATCAACATTCGGAATGGAGTGGCTGAGAAAGTGTATTAAATATAAGATAGTAGAATAACAGCTTAAATATAGTGATACCGCGTGGTTTTTAAGTGCATGTACAGTTCCTGACTAGCAGTCTCTCTGATAGGAGAAATCTATCATTTGCATACACCAGGTTATTTCACAAAACAAGAAGAAAGACATTTAAAAAAAAAAAAATCTTGCTAGTTCTGGAAAGTCCCTTACCTAAAACCACTTATATAACATACTAACAAAAAGGCTCATTACAGGAGAGGCGTAAACAGTTGTAGAAAGCTAATCCCCCGTCTAAGAAGAAACAGGTCTAATATACTTGATACAGAGTAAATACAAACAAAGAAGTCTGGCCTTCAGTCTTATGGGCTATAGGGTAACTAGAGTGACATGCAACGAAGATTACAAAGCAATTAATAATTGTGACTTGAGAAAACAGCAACTGTGCCTGGTGGCCAGAGTTATATATTTGTTCTTTGTGCACAGGAAGGAGTTCTGTCAGGTGATCTCTTAATCAAAGTGTCAGGTCCTGCTTCCCTTCTCCTCACTGACATTAACGTTGATGCATTTCTATTTTGATATTTCATGTGTTTCTGCATGCCACAGATAAGAGTTTGCCCACAAATGAGGAGCTTTTTCTTGCATATCATCTGGGTGATAAGCAGTTAGGTTTTTTGCAGAGGGAAAGCTGATTCGTGTTGATAGTATTTAAGATAAATGAGGAAAAAAAGTAAGCACTAGTGAAAGGTTCTTTGTTTTTAAGCAGACATTCCATTAACCATGTAGCCAACTATAAATAAATAAACAAATAAAAAGGAAATCCTTTCATTTACCACCATGTCAATTTTAATGACAGTGGGATATTTAACATTTGCCTTTATATGCTATGGCCAGCACTGGATGAATCATTACATTTTTCAATGCTGCTGTAACATTTCAAAATACAGCCATTATTATTTTTTGAGGCTTTTGTATTTTATCTTTCCTCACTTGTAGGCGCACATGTATAACATACTTAAGTGAGTATGATTCAGGGATAAGATAAAAGGGAATGAAATGTCAAAAACTGAAGTATTAAGATGATTATGTGGAATACTGCACACGATAATTTATGGGAGAACAGAATAACAACACTAAGCGTTATGTAGTTTCAGGTAAAATCACTGAAACAAGGGATACTCTACTTTTGTACAAAACAGCACACATGCACACATACATGCAAACACAGAGAGGGCACAAAAGAGCAATTAATACCATGCTGAAATGGCTTGACAGCAGTACATTTGAGTATCGTTGATTCATAGAGGTTAGCGCTGGAAAAGATGTTAGGTCAAGGAATCCGTTTCTCTGTCAAACAAGATTGCTGCCTATTATACAGCATTCTGCCACTATACCTCACTGCATATCATTGCCTAGAAGTTTCCAGGAAGGATACTAAAATCCACAAAATAAATATTTTTCTAATGCATTTGAGAATGAGGAGGCTGATTTTCCGCATTGAGTTCATGCGTCATAAATGTTTAGAATTGCTCCTTTCACCAACAAATCATGAAAAAGGACAGCACATAAAACAGGTCCAATTGGATTAAAAGGTGAATGAAGCACATGATATTATGGCAAGACGTGCAAAAAGTTGCAAAAACCCTTTTGATTAGCAGAGTTCCATACTAGAAATATGAAAATGTTGAGGCGGCGGAAAGAAAGAAATTACAAGTGGCAAAGATTTTTTAACATCTTATGGATGATATTTTAGCACCAAATAAATGCCTCATGTCCTGCTCTTGTCCAACACTTGCCTGTGGGACCAATGAGACTTTATACAGAGAAAGTATAATTAAGATTTTATTTCCTGTATAGGTATCTCTTCTTAATTGGGAACATCATAGAGCCATGCAAAGTGCAACTATAGCCAGCCAGCTCTCCAGAGATCATTGCTTAACATTTCACTGATGAGAGTAATCCTGTGGATAACTGCTGCAGGAGAGTTTATGTACTGTGATCCATTGAAACAGCCAAATGATTTCATTCATTATATCTATCCATGCATCTACCTACCTATCTATCTACTTATCTGTGTTGGTATAAGTATCTGTTGGTACAGGTGGATGGACAGATAGAAAGACTAGTTTACTCTACATGCAAATTATTTGTGAATGACAAACCACACTAAAACATGGCTTATTCACTGTGACAAAGGGATAAAGAACTGTGATGCATCCCCCTTCACCCCTAACTTGCTAGTGCATGTGCTAGTATGCATAAATATGTATTAGAACAGGGTGCTTCTTGGAGCACTTGGATATTTCGCCCTTTATGCATCTAGAGTGACGACTGGTTGGCATGGATGTAGCTATGTAAATGAACGGAGGAATGTGAACTACCCAACTGTAAACCTGAACTGACCCAAAGTAAGGGAAGAGGCAGCTAGGGTGATTCCTGGAGTTTGTTCTCCTTCTGAAGGCAAAGAAAGAACGTTTAGTCAAAACATAATATTGAGTTGGGCAAAATGATTGAAAATTTCCTCTATCAAGAACTGGAATTTTGATTAAAGTTATTGTCTAAGATTCTTGAAATTGTGAAAATTTGAACAAATATTTGCTTTGAAGAGTTGCAATGAGAGGTTTTAAAGGTAGAAATTAGTTCTGATATTTCCACTTGTTACACCTGTATGCATTAATACAATTAAAAAGAGTAAATTATTAAAAAAATAATGCGGATATTTTGGATCTTTTATTTTGAGAATAAATCAAATTGTTGGCCTTTTATCCTGAAAAAGAATGGGGGAAAAGAACAAATCTTTAAAAAACCCCTGCTCTTCTGATTATTCATAATAAAACTGTATAATTCTCTGTTGTATACGACATTTGCCAAGTACTTTATAAAAAAAATAAATCCAGCTTTAGTCTTTCCATGATCCAGATTTTGGCAAGATATGATCAGTGATCCATAGAGTAGTATTATATAGAAAGCAAGGAGTTCTTGAAGTGGAAAAGCTGAGCTGAAAAGCAGGGTTAAAAGTCACTTTTACCTCCATTTTCTTTCATCTTCAGAAAATGGCTTGTTCTCTTATCTGATTGTTACTATTTGCCATTTTGACCCTGGTGGCAAATTATTCCATGTGGTTATTATGATTATAGTGAAATCTTTCTGGTTAAACTACATTCCCTCTGCTTTTAATCCCTAAACAATATAAGTGTTTTATCCTGTTGTAGTCCATCGCCCATATGTAATTAAATACAACCCTCAGCCCAAAGTTCCCCTTTTTTCACTATTGGTATTTTTGCATCTTCTCTTGCGTATAGGATTTCATGTATTCAGATGCTTCTAAACCCAACCCTGTGACCATTTATTGTACAGTTGGATCAGTGGAACTGGATTAAAATAAAAAGGTCAGCTGAAGGGGGGTCCTAATAATAAAAGGAATTCTTAATTAAGACTTTAAGGGCTAAGAGTCTTTGTATTAGAAAGCGATCACAGCATAGTAGTAGGCATAAATGGCCCAGAACTAAGGGAAAATAATTCACTTCTTTTTTGACACTCTTTGCAAGAATGGTTTTATATTTAGGTGAAAATCAGCTATGAAATTCCATACTGGATCTCTGCACTGTACTGGTGCAGCCCAATATCTTGCTGTGTGCCATACTTACTAGGAGATATTTGAAACTGCAATTGTCCTTTGTCTTCATTTTTCTAATGACAGCTTTTAATTTGAGAGGGAAGATTTTTTTTTTAAAAAGAAAATTGTTCATGTTTGAAGGCTGCATTTGAGATTGGGAATGATTTACATCTTTATTTAAAAGCTAATTAAAACAAGATACTTTAGCCTTTCAGTTTTTTAAACCTGCAGCCTGCCAGCTAAAATATTCATACACTTAAAAGAAGAGGTAGAGCAAGACTTTTTTCCAACAGGTTTGTTTTTCAGTGCTTTCTGCTGTTAAGTTTATATTAACTGTTTTTGTATCCATCTCATTTGACATACTGTCAGCATTAGGTAATTTCTAACCTAAACAGGTTTTCTTAGCTATCTCTATTTCTGAAATCTGCTGCTGCATGAAAAATATGTTTCTACTTCTGCAATTATCATATGTGGATCACTGAATTTAGTGCTTACCATTGCAGTACGACATATTGCCAGATGATGTTCAGTATCAGGCAAGTGATATGCGTGAGTCGATGCCTGCCTCCGAAGGCACCTACAGTCATTTGGGATTCAAAACATTTCTTTTTGGGATAGCCCGTGGAGGTGGAAACAAGGAGGACGCTTCCTCCTTAGTCATAGCAGAATTTGTGTTCAGAGCCCAGAAGTGTGGCACGGAGAGTCTGCAGGGAGGAGGAGTGAAATGACCACTTTGCTTTTCAGGGACAACTCTTACTCTGGGCTTCAGAATAATCTGACAAAGCTGTGCAGGCAGAATCATGAGCTGAGTTGGAGAAGGAGTAATTAAACAAATAAACAAAAAAAGTAAGCAGTACCCAGAGCAGTCACATTAGGCAATAGACTTTAGGTAAAAATGTTTTCAGGATTGGTTTGGATTATTTTCCAGTCTCTGGCATCTCAGATCACTATCCTTCATCAGTGTCATCATAACTCGAATAAACAAAACCACTTATTACTAAATTATTACTAATAAATACCTGTAGAGTTTATATTTTCCAATAAATTTAAAATATATTTGACACCTACCACGTATACACAGATTATATTTTATTGACACTACAACTGTGTACATATATTGAATGAAATAACCTATATCTTTTATGACTTGATAAATTTCCCGAAGACACACATTCAGCTCCAGATTTAGATAAGCTTTATATTGTAGAGTATTTTTGTTAAACCTGTAATATTCACTATGTCCTCTATGAAATCCTTTTTGGAAATTATCCATATAGACAAAACCAAACAAACCACAAGCTTTTAGCATTGTTTTTTTTTCTTTTATCTTTCTTCTTTTTCTTTTTTTCCTGTTCTTTTTTTCTTCTTTTTTTTTTTTTTTAATTTCTTGTTTTTATATAGTGCTTGAGCTGTTATTCACATATCTGTACAGGTACAGCAAAGGCACTGTTGCTGGAAGTTATCTCCACTCTGGCTTCCCAGCATATTTCAGTCTTGACCTGGAAAGATCAGCTCGGCAGCCCGCGTGCCCATGCAGCCCCTTCATCGCTGCTCAGATTGACAACAGCAGCATCAGTTGTGAGGGTGCCTGTTTGATGTGGGCCAGTGTCCAATAAGCGTACAGAGGAGACTTTCAGCTTATTTCACACTGGTCACTAAACCATAAGATACTGACAACTTCTGGTTGCCATTGACCTTGGCTAAATTTGAAATAATGACCCAGGGGTGAACGGGTCTGTATCCCATTACCATCACCCACAGTCACTCAGAACTTCATGACAATAACGTCTTTGAAGACCTTTTAATTTGCTTGAGCGTGAGTTTCCCCTCTTAAACCTGTGCTGAATGACTCTAATCAAATTATGTTTGTTCATGCTATTGCTTCAATAATATCTTTAAATCCTCCGGAACTTTTCCCAGTGTTTTCTATTTCTCTCTTCCTCACCCAGAAGCCAATGTGAAAGTGAGTCAAACTTGATAGCTATTTTTGTGACCCTTTCAGTATTTTGATTTCCAATTACTGGCTTTTGAGAATCAACCCTGCAATCAGGGAGTATACTAAAATACCAATCAATTACTAGCTTTTATTTAATTGTAATGTGTCTACTGCCTAGAACTATGTTAAGGACCCCAAATTCAACATCAAAAGAAGGGAAATATAGCCACAAAACACTCTTTTTAGAGGCTGGATTGATATGCACCAATAGATTTTATTCTTCACTAACATACATTTAGTTAACCATTTGTTACCTTATGTCTCCTGTCACTATGTGGCTTATTTCTTATCCATGGTAACATATGAAAGCTGCTCCTGGTGCCTTAATGATAAATAAGAAAGATTTTGATTCCTGCAACTTCCAGTTGCACCTCTTCAGCTACATGGATGGTAATGTGCATGAAATAGTATTTTTCATTAAAAACTCCCACACTTTCAACAGAGTTACTCCTAGGATTTCAGAGAAACGCTGCAACTGATTAGTATCCAAGAGACAGCACAACCAGTAAAAGGAATCACTCACCATTACCAAGTATACCGCAGGGTATAGCCGAGTATACTATTTCCCAAACTCACTCAATGGACTATTGAACATGTAATGACAAAGTCCCCATTAAAGTCTGATGTAGTTTCATGGATTACACAATGCTGATTTGAAGTTAGGTATTTGGGGCATTAAAGAGCTGTTCTATTACACAAGAGGAGGCAGACTTGCTTGGCGATACTGCAGACTTCTGTGAGAACGTTGCTGCTGTCCCTAGGTTAGTAGCTGATAGGCGTTGATAGTCCTTTTTATAGTAAAGCCGTTCTGGAGGTCCTGAAAACCCACCTCAGAAAAGCCCAGGGTTAAGATGTTAACACACGAAGCAGGAAATTGAAGCTCCAGTCCCATACCTGAATCAGAGTCCAGCACTCGAACACGGACCGATCCTCTGATTTACCACAGGGATGTTTGCTGTTTGGGTATGCTCCAGCTCTCCCCACATATAGACCTGCGCAGAAATTCTACCTTGAACATGAGAAAACTTTTTTACTGAAGCTTTCGTGAATGCTAGATATGCTCCCTGTCTCCAAAACCCAGTAAGTTTCTGTGTTAAAACACTGTTAAGCATTCATTTAAACATTGAGCTCTTTTCTAGAAAGCATCCTTTTGACCCTTTTTGACAAAAATAAACCTCTTAGGTTTCATTTCAATTTCCAGATAAGTCTACATAACTAACGTGGATCTTGATCTTCAAACAAAGCTGTCTTCAAGAAAGAAATAAGTCCCACCCTTTGCCTGGGCCATTAATAAACTTGGTCTGTTTGGGGGACTGGAAAAGGTTGAAAGATCTTTATGTAAAGTTCTCTGCCAGTTCTCTCAGGACTTTTATTAATGCTGCGATTGAAGCAGTATCAGCTAAGGAGAATACAGTCTTTAAATTATGTGAGGAAAAAAAATTAATTCCAGTGGGTTTCACTGGCTTTTTTAAAGCCATATGTTAATATTTTCATTCGCTGTTCTTGCTGAATGGCAAGATAGAAAAGACAAATTGTTTCGAGGATGACAGTTACTTGCACAGCCTGGATTTACTGATGAGTCCTTCCAAATTTTTAAAGGTGCAAGGAAGGACCCTACCTAATGGAGTCCAAATCATACATACAGATTTTTCTCTTATCTTGACTCTGACAAGGCAAGCAAAGTTACGAAAGCTACCTTTGCCAGCATTTATAAGGCTTGTATTACATTCACAACCTTCTGCCTTTGGCATTGAGCCTGACTCAACTTTGCTTAGCAATTTATCTTTAATGTAAACCTGGCACACACATGAAAAGAACCTGGCATACCAACTCATTGATCTGGATCTAGCAATATATTACAGGTGCACATCATTAAAAAATAAATACTGCCACTGAAACAATTAGGGTTTATGTAATTCAAGGGACAGTAAAATATTTCCATCAACATTTAGCATTTCTATTTCATACTTTACTCTCTTCCTTTAGCTACTGTATTTAAGTCAATGATTTTCAAAATATATGTTTCAGTTGCTGTGTAGTTTCATGGTTGGCTTGAAATTTGTCTCAAACTACGCCTTCTGTTATAAATTAATTGCTAATATGTGGCATTGACTTAAGAAAAGATCCAGCAGTTCGTCTTTGTAATTTTACTAACCAGTTCCTTGAAGCTGTGATGGACTGACTGCCTCTACTTACCTTTTTCTTTTTAATGGCAACAAATTTATTTTTTCATCAACTGTTGAACTCCTAGCTGCATTTTCTTAACAATAATTGAGTAAAGTGAGATTCTGGAAATTTTTTGACTGAGAATGAGCTGATTTTCCTCTTTGTGCAGTGAGGCAATGTTTATAAAAGACTGCACTCCTGGCAGCGCTGAAGTAGAAGGTAGTCGTGGTATTGGCTGCTTGCTGCTGGGGAGAAATTTTAACAGCGAAGAAAATACAAAAAGCAAATACAGAAAATAGCCTAGCGAAACGGTGGGAGATGGGATCGTCTGTTAGGCGGGGCTGTTTCTTCCGTACATGGATGGGTTTCTGCAGGGCTGACAAATGATTGATATCCCAGTCCTTTCCCTAACTGATTGCTTTTGTGCTGAGCAAGTCCTTCAGTATCATCACATAAAGCTCAAAGGAGTGAAGCGGGAAGTCTTCAAAACTGCCAGACAAATGGCAGAACAGTCTCAGAAGATTGTGAGTGTTTAAAAGCTGACAAATAGAAAAAATAAGTGCACGTAATCAGTATTTATTATTCTGGGGATCTGTGAATTCTCTAATACTGTCCATAAATAAGTAACCCGTGTTCTGAAAGCAGTGCCCTCAAAAGATGCAGTTCAGACAGACAAATCACCTCCTTAACCTTTGGCATCAGGTAAGAAGATGAAACGTATTCTCTGACCACTGCAAAGTGGATCAATATCAATCTTATTTTAGTTCTGCAAAGATCTTTGGATAAAGAATATAATTCAGTACATCTTCAGTTGATTTCCTTACAAAATTCTCAGTGGTGATACTGATCTATCCAATCAAGTTTTCTTTGATCATTTGCATATTTTGTCTACTATAAATAGTTTGAACATCTGCAGCAGTAATTTATAAGCCTCATATTTATGCTATTATTTATAGCACTTTTTATTAGTTTAGCACCAGTACTTTAAAAACAGAATCCACTGAGATGCAACGGAGAACTTGGAAAGTAAGCAAGTGGTACCAAAAATATGCTTGACCAAAAGGAGAGAGCACAAAGTAGTAAGGAAAACATGGTAAGCAATGGACCATAGACTAAGTCTATCGAAGTAATATAGCTAAGTACTAAACAACTTCATTTTAGTAGTGGAAATGCAATTGTGTTTCACCACAATATTGAAATTAGGACTTGAGGTTTGATTTTTTTCCTGCATTTTCTCCCTCTTTTATTTCTATTTTTCAAGAAAATTACTAGGAATCTCTGTACTAGTGAAAGTCCTATTTTTGCTCACCTTTCGCCAGTGGCTCTCTGAAAAGCACTGTATCTGAATCTCCATTGCTTTGAGGAGTTGTTTCTTGTATCAAAAGAACAGCATAAATATCTCAGACAACCATGATTTAAAAGGTTAAAAAAAATAGGAAAAGAGAAGAGAAAAGGAAAGGAAAGGAAAGGAAAGGAAAGGAAAGGAAAGGAAAGGAAAGGAAAGGAAAGGAAA
>JAVKLA010000008.1:1697818-1735016 GCA_034782735.1 Sagittarius serpentarius
GATGCCACATGCAAAGAATTGCAGTGAACAGCTCAGTGTCCAAATGGAGATCAGTAACAACTGGTGTCCCTCAGCAGTGTGTATTGGGACCAGTGCTGTTCAATACCTTTATTAATGGCACAGACAGTGGGACTGAGTGCACACTCAGCAAGGTTGCGAATGATGCCCAGCTGACTGCTGCAGTGGGAAGGGATGCCATCCGGAGGGACCTTGACAGTTTGAGGGAGATGATTCTCCCCTCTCTGCTATGCTCTTGTGATGCTCCAACCTGAAATACTGCGTTCAGCTCTGGGAGCTGCAATACAAGAAAGGCATGGGCCAGTTGAGTGGGTCCAGAGGAGAGCCACAGAAATGATTAGAGGGCTGGAACATTTCTACTATGAAGAAAGGCTGAGAGGGTTGGGGTTGTTCAGCCTGGAGAAGAAAAGGCTCTTTCAGTACTGAAAGGGGGCTTATGAGAAGGAGAGACATGTTTTTCCAGAGGCTGTAGTGACAGGACAAGGAGTAATGGTTTTAAACTAAAAGAGGGTAGATTTAGACTAGATATAATGAAGAAATTTTTTACCATGTGGGCGGTGAGGCACTGGGGCAGGCTGCCCAGAGAGGCTGTGGTTGCCCCATCCCTGGCAGTGTCCAAGGCCAGGCTGGATGGGGCTTGGAGCAACCTGGTCTCACGGAAGGTGTCCCTGCCTGTGGCAGAGGGGGTGGAACTAGATGATCTTTAAAGCCCTTTCCAACCCAAACCGTTCTAAGATGCTATTTAACCAATCAAAAAATGGTAATAGAATACTATAGTGCTTGTTTGAGGTTATATTGTGATAATGAGACATAGGAAATATTTCAGCAGCCAAAGACCTAAATACTATGACTGTAAAATATGAGTGCTCTGTTCAAGTCTTATTTTTCTTACTTGCTTTCATTCTTCTAAGAGAGATTTTGTAAGGATTTTACGTAAATAAAACGGGCTATTTGAATTCTTGTCTTTCCCAGTGCTTGCCTGATCCCATTCAAAGACTGTTTTTCTAGTCTATTTTGGGTAAAATCTATTCCACTCTATCTGTATTTGTATAATGTTAAATCTGTGCATGAACTGTCATTTCCCTGCGTTAACACACAGAATAGATTTAATCATTTTCAGACTGGGTACAAGTCTTCAGGAATGTTTATTGTGTGAATTTTTATTTTGCAGTTTCAGAAATCACCTCTTTGTCACTTTCCTGGCAAGTTAATTGAAAGGTGATAACACAAGTACTAAAAACATCTTTTTGTTCTATCCTAGAAGAATGGAATATATTTTGTATCTGCCTCTTTTAAACTATACTTGTTCTTATCTTTTAAAAATTAGGATTATTTATTGAAATTCACCTAATATTTTAAGGCATAATGCATAATTTAGTACAGCTTTTTCATATTTATTTTAATCACCATATGTTACTTCTTAAGTTTTAGGGCAAAATAATCAGTGTGCATGAGTTCAGCTGTGAAGAGTAATATTTTTTACCTAAGTTGCTTTTCATATGGTTTGATAAATATTTGTCTCAGTATTCAATCGTACATTGAATAGGATTCGCATATTCAATTGTTGGCATATTTTGTAAGAAAAAAATAACAAGACAACTTATGCAACAAATGCTCAATATATCTGTAATTTTTTTGCTTGATTTTAATAGTGGAGTCTATTTTATGGTTTAAGGTCCTCAGATATTATTTCAGGCTGGGATCTGGTTGGAACAGTGCTTGACAAAGGAACGTAGTCACTATAATGTTGAAGAACTTAATTTACATGACTGGTAACATTCTTTTCTATCATTAAAATATTTTTATTTCAAAAATAACTTGATACAAATCAAGCCTTGCTGAATAGCAAAGTAGGAGAGGCAGCTGGGCTGAGGAAGGAAGCCTTGAAGAAATAGCTATAGTTGGTAATGATTAAAAATGGCAAGAAAAATTATCCTCTTAACGTATAGTCAGAACGAAAGTCTTTTTAATGTAGTCATGTTGTTCTGATTGTTCTTTACTTTCTTTTCCCAGACATTTCTTAAACAGGCAGTTATTACAGAAGCACACATGTGTGTCTTTACTCAGGAACTCACATCTTGAGCAGTATGTGTTTATCAATGAAAAGCAGGTGTTCTCCTTTTGCTCATCACTATTTGGATTGCTTTCAACTGATAATGCCTTTAAAAAATGTGAAGAACGCCTGCCAATTTTATATCAGAACTGGTATAACTAGTCATATTTTTAGTTTTATTGCCAAGAATATCTTGTTTCTTGAAAGCTTCTATTGGACTCTCCTACTACTGATGTCAATCTGGATCAGTCCAGCTGTACAGCCAGCATTTCTTGGCAGTGCTCTGGGAGAAGCTGGCTATACATGCTCTTTGTCTTTGAAACATTTAAACTACAACTTAGGAAAAAACTTGTCCTTTTTTTTCTTCTCTTTACCAGCATTTTTCTGTACTTTACTGAAATTCTTATCAGTTGAGTCTCATGAGATTGCTATTTATTACTTACAATGCAAAGGACCATTCTAGGAGTAAAGTATAATCTGTGTTTATATCATTGAAGGGGTTATCTAGAGATATGGATTGAAGTCCCAATTCTGATATTTTAGGGTGGTATTCAGCTATGTACTGTGGACATCTAAATATTGCCTTCTGTATGTAAGCAAAGTGCCTGGCTTCCTGTTACAGTTAGTGGGCACTGGGGGTCAGCTTGGTTGCCTATATTTCTATCTGCATCTGGAGACCTGTGAGTTGCCCTAGGATACCTAAGGTCACGGTTCTCAGAGATGTAACTCAGTAACTACGGGAGATTTCTACCATAGTGGTATTTGCGGACAGGGAGGGCACTATGCTCTGAATGAAGCTTCTATGTGTCTGCTGCTAGATGTCTAAGCTTCCATTATGATCCGGTGAAATCTAAGGTTTGAGTTCCTTCACAGGAGCATCTATTGCCATATGAGATGCTCTAGAATATCCTCTCTGGCATCCGGCTTCCGGTACGTGTCTCCTCTCCTGAAATATCTAGCAGTCCCACATGGATATCTCTGATAAATGAAAGCATCTTAAATAGCATGAGGAACCTTGGTGTGATCAACTCAGTGGGATCTTTATTATCTACAATCTGCCACTGAATTATTTATTATAAGAATAATATTTGTAATTACAGATTTTATTTTTATTCTGAAGAATATCAGTAATCCTTTGGTGACTTGCTGGAATGCTAGCATGGGATTCAAGATAAACTAATTAATACAAAATCTCCCTGTCTTGAAAAATAAAGTATTTCCATGCTGATTCATATTTCATAAACATAGAATGGATCTTCCCAAGTATTTTATGGAATGGGTATTAATTATTACTGTAACTACAATTTAGAAGTAGATGTATCTGTTATTAACATTTATTAAATACTTGAAAAAGCAAGATCAGTTTTCCTTTTCTTCACCTGTGTATCGATCAAACTTAGGCAAAGGAGGTGCATACTTCTTTGAAAAGTATTGCTTGCTTTTTAAAAATTAAAATCAAGATCAGGTTTTTAGACTCTTTAAAAAATCAAATTATAATTCAAACGATTTTGAGTCATATTCTGTTATTTGATGTACACAACATACGTGAGGATTTTGACAACCCAGTTTAAGCCAGTATGCTACACTCATCTTTTACAGTACCTGTTGAATAAATCGTATGGGCAAACTCAATGACTGTCTTGATGTATTTCTTAAAATGAAAACCTTACAACTTGAATTTGCTTAGACCCATGCATTGGTTTTCATTGATCAACAGAATTTCCTCCTCGGTGCATAAAATTTTTTAAAAGTATCTCAATATAAAACTTATCGACAACATGGAATTTATAAAAGAAATGTCACAGCTTGTTCTTTTTTTATTTCATTTTCCAGAAAGTTTAGAAGTCTAAAGGACACTGATGAGGAAGAAATGCAATGATGTGTGAATTAAATCTGTTGCAAAGGCTTGGCAAGGTCCATGTACAGTGAAACTGATGGGCAAATTAAGGTTAATGAGGCTTGGATGCATCAAAATTTCAAGCTTTGCCAAAAAGATTTCTCCAGCTGAATTCTGCTCTCATGCAGTATTGTTCCCCAAGAATTGACTCTTTCCCATGACCCCCAAAATGCCTCTATCTGCCTCATACTTTGAGCTCTTGATTTTTCTCTCAGGTTAAACAGCTCAGTTTAATTTAGCAGGCAGCTGGCCAACATTAATCAGCTGTGCTCCGTATAGCCACCTGCTACTCTACCACAGCCTCACTACTCATCTGCTTCCCCTTACCATCACCCATGACCACATGGCATTGAACCCAAAGGTCATGCTTTAATCTACCTCTCCTCTGATTTCTACCCATTACCCAGGATCATGCAGGAAAATAAAAATCAGCAAAGAACAAGACATAGAAGACCTTCAGGAATCAAAACTGGGGACTACGGGAGTGCTGTGGTTTGTGGTTGTGTTGCAATATTGTTATGTATCTATCCCATTGAATGCAAAACAAAACTGTGCCATCCACATTAGGAATCCATGTGGCATAGCATGATCAATAAAGTATGTTTTCTCTGATTAACAGAAATTTGCACAAGAGAAAAATGCAGACATGTTCCAGACGTGATCATTCTGTTCATTAACTTGCACCAAGCAAATGTCCTGCTATACACAGACTAATGCCTGGAACAGAAAGCATGAATGTATCCGTATTTGTATCGCAATGTTACTACATACCACTGTGTATCTTTTATTTCATAATTGGGTTTGTATCAGAGTTAACAGGAGAGGGAATCTTAGTGATTTTGCATCAATATGCACAATTAAAAAAAGATTTTACAAAGCACTGCCTTTTCAGGTTAACTGGAGATTTAAAATAATGGCATTGCATTGTGAGTTGAAAATACCCCCGTTAACACATATTATAGCTCTTTGCAAGGATTATATGGTCAATGCCTTTTGAATAAACCTTATGTGCCTAGACTCAGTTTAACACCTGAAAAATCTGTGAGTCCTGCTGTAAAGTCTGTTTCAGGTACACACAAAATTAAAACATCCCATTGACAGTTTCACCTATCAGTCACATTGTTGGCAATTAGACATTGTGTTCAAAGCATATATAACGAAGGTTATGGGGAAATATTGTCGATACCTGGAGATTTTATTAAACAAACACTAACAGCTACTAACTGAAAGGGTTTTTTTCGAAACATGAATAGTACATTAGACACCTGGTGCTTGAGGTACTTAAACCAAGCTACCCATACACACTTTCATTCTATTTGCTCTTTTTTGAAGAGTGTTACTAATGCAGTAAAAATGACAAAACATTGATGTTGTTTTTCAATGGTGACTAAACTTTGGAGAAATACCTAATTCTGTTCCTCTTAAAATATTACTTTTTGTACAGCATACCAAATAATTTGAAAAATTTTGTGATCTTTCAGGATTCCCTAATGCATAATCACTAACCTGATGTGACAGGTACTGATATTTTTATTACAAAAATTTAAATAGAGATTTTAAAAGTTCAAGTGAAGAGAAAGATTTAAAAAATTCAAAAAGAAGAATACAGTGGACCGGGGACTGAAACTAGATACTTAAAGAAAAGAAAAGAAACCCCAGCAACTCCCCCCCAAAAAAACCAAAACCCCAAACCAAGCACAAACAAAATATTAACTAACCATGGAAAAACAGCTGAGGTAATTTAATAACTTGCTAAAAAGATTTAAAATTACCAATTAATTTGGAAGGCTCATAGCATATTTTTGCTTTTGTTCTTTCTTTGTGATAGTTTCACTTGGGAACAGAGGAGTAAATGTAGAAGAGAAATTATCCCAGTACTTTTGACCCACCAAAGTCAGGGAATAATAAACAGTTTCAAAATACTTTATTTTTATATAAAATATCTTTTCTGTTACATTGCATGTCATAGATTAAAGCCACTTCTCTTTCTGAGCAATTTGCTAGCAATTTTGATCAACATAGTTCATCAATTAGTTTTCAAGTGACTGATAAATTTAGAAACGTAACAATTTACAGGATATGCTTTAGGGAATATTTGGCCAAATTCTTATCTCTAATACTGAGATGTAAACTTAGATCTAATCCTCTGAATCTAACTAGGATTTAATTCTACTTTACACTAACGTAATTGAGAATAGCATTTAACTTACTGTTTTTCTGAAACAAATGCCTCCCTTGGGATAGCTTCTCCCTTCCTAATATTGAAACAAATCAAAGCCAGGAGAGTTGTGACTATGTACTTGCCTGAAAGGAAAATGCTTAGCTAATGCTATCAGCACTTAGCCTGAAGCTGCTTTCAGAATCAGAGATAAATGTAGCTCGTACTCTGGCAATGGCAGAAATGGCAGAAAACGGGTGAAAACTTCCAGTCCCAAGAGCAGAATATGCCGTGAGGACCCATCCTTCCTTTTCTCCCCAGCCATGGAATGTCCCACCTTAAGGACTGAAGGGGAACGGCTGAATTACGACAGGGAATGGAGCTTGCTCATATTACCCAGATATTCCAGACTACAGATCAGTCTATATGTTCTGTAGTTTCTCATATATATATGGAAAGCTATAACAACTGCTACATTAATTACTCAGAAATGGGTAATTCAGGTGATACAGGATACTCTGTAAGTCACTACCTATAAGGGAATTGCATACCTTTAGATAAAGGATCCGAAGCTATATACACTGAGGTACTCTAGTAATAATCAAGAAAATTACAGAGCAGAGGTTAAATATGCAACAAATTAAGTGAGTTACTTTGATGCCAAGTGAATCAGTACAAGCATCTACACAACTGCATCTTTAAAACAGTTCATCACAGTTATCATTCTCTGATTAAAAAAAAATTAAAAAAAAAAAAATCCTGAGTCTGGCACACAAAAAAAGTTTTCCAAGAGAGGTGCAAGACAGATTTGACATGTGGAAGATGTAAGTACAGAAGCCTGTACCTAAGAGTATGACAGCTGGAGATAGAGCAATGTAAACAGCAGTCAGCTAAAAAATAACTTTCCAAGACTGAAAAAAAATAGACAACTTACACTGAATGCCCAAAAGGTGTCCCGTATTTATGTTCACAAAAAGATGCAAAATGTAAAGGTTTTCCCCAGGAAACAAACAAACTTCATGACTACAGTAGACTCTGTAGAATGGAAAAATGTCTTGCTGAACCGATGAGAAAGTAGTCTCGTCATGTTTGTGACTGCCTGTGACTGCCCATTTTCTTTTATTGAAACAGACGTGGGCATTGTTAGTTCTACATAACACAGTCAAAGAAATGCTTTGTAATTTCTGAGGGTTTTTCCTCACTGCTTATAGTTACTGATTTTTAATTTCAGTGCTAAATATTTTAATATTTAATTTTAAAGGGATGATCAGAATCACCAAGTTTTCAAATTTATTTTATATCTGAAAATAATCGCTTCAGGTTTTGGAGTTCTGTGGCTATGTGATCATCCCATATATTAAAAGACAAATAATCATAGAGGAAAACTGAAAAGCATGAGTCATTGAAGAAACCAACAAAAAAAGGTTCCTAAATATATGCTAAAGACAACTTTTTTTTTTAATGAATAATTTCTTTTTTTGTTCTGGGAATATTGGAGTGCTTAGACACTTCCCAGATTCACTGTTAAAATAGTAGTAGTGTTGATTATTTTAGTAAATTTGCAGGTATAAGCATATAAGAATTAAAAATAGTTGATGTGTCCAAAAACTTGCCATACTTTTTTCCAGCTTTATGAGCTGATCTAATAAATCTAGGGTCAAAACAGCCTAGAAAGTTTGTCATGCTATGCTGGACTGGTTTTATAGGATCTAAGGCTATTTAATATAGGTGGGATTATTGTACAATGTGACTAAAGGTATGTAATATACCACTTTCCCATTGAAAACAACTTCACAGTAAGAAGTTAGAAAAACTTTTAAGATACAGGATAAGTCAAAGGAAATTAAAAAGATGCCACAAATAGCACTTTTACAATTAACCTGTCACAAAAATACAGCTATACCTTTAGGCTGGTAGAAGTTAATACTACAGATGAGGTTATTGTCTGCAATTTTAAATTCTGTGAATGATAAAATTGCTAGAAACAGTGGCTCACCTCTTCTTATATTAGAAATCTGGAAGTTTCTACTCCCTGGAACTTCAGACAAATATGGATAAACTCACAAACAGGCCAAGGTAAAAATATTAGATTGAACTAACAAAAGCGACACCAGAGATTATATGTTGTAGGGGGTAAAAGAGTAGAATCTCTATGAGGCAGAATAGATGATGCTTTTGTATGAGGTTTCCAGTTATGATCTAATTTAATGCAACTGCTGCCCACGGTTTAAAGTAAAGAAGTTGTAGCTACCAGCATAAAACTCTGCCTTTTTAAGTTCCCCTTCTGCTGTGTTTCTCTGCCTTCATTTCAATCGTCTGCTGCACATATATCTTTATATCCAATGGTTTTAAAAGAGGGGTTTTAAACCGCCGTTGTCTAGCGTAGAATTCTAAGTACGAAAGAGAACTAATTAGTATTTTATCTCCCTTCAATAATTTCAATATTTCTATATGAATCTGTAAAACACAATGCTACATAAATATTCATAGGTAATACTTAAAGTGGGAATGTGTAGGAGGAGGGTGTACCTTATTTCAGTAATGACAACCTGTCCTATATATGCAAATTGCATTTGAAAGAATTCTAAACACACGTACATGTACTCAACTCTCCCTCTAGCTCAAACACATCTATGGCACAGACTTCACCTCAGATTGTAAGGAAGCCTGTAGGAAGATCACTGTAGCAGAAGATTTTATTCGATTTCAGTTTCTCAGTTCCTCTTTTCCAAAAATCTCTTAAGTTTTGAATGCTACCTTAGCTTTAGATTAGACAAAACAAGTCTCAATGCTCTGCTTTTATTTTAGGACATTTCATTAATACACTGCCTGCAGCCAATGCAGCATCTTCACCTGCTACATATTAAAAGAGTTCTGTAGTATTAATAGAGTTACTACTCAAACAACTGAAAATTTAATTAATATATTTTTGTACATAGGCAGGCAAGTCTCAGAAAACCAGTGAGGTAGGCAGATGACCTGGTTTTAGACCTCATTTTTAGAACTGTTTTTAGGACTGTGTTTGCAAATTTAGCCTAGCTGACATAACACTTTGAGACCTTTGCATTACTAAAAAAAATCCAATATTGCTTAATCAGACAGCAGCAGATACAGATAAGAGACAGCCATTCAAAAGTCCCAGTAATTTACTCCAAATCACTTAGCTATATTTGGAATTCCTATCAAATGCTGTATGTCAAGTTATATTGGAACCTGCCACTATACCAGAAAAGGTAGTGGCAAGTCTCTATGCCAGTTTATTTCAGTGTTGAGGCTTCTGTTATTCCCATGGGCTGTGCTGACTGTAAGTCAGTGCCAGATCAACGTTTGTCCACTAGAGAGTCACTAAGGCTAACACATATCGTTCAGAAATACTGGAGTTTCAAATAAATGTACTCCCCGACTGTATTTGTGTATTTCCTCTGACAATTGTGTAATGGAACATTAAGTTAGAAGTTAATTTAAAAAGAGAAAAGACGCTGTGAAAGTACAATGAAATAAAGCATATTAGTAGCAGTGTCTGTAGTTTTTGTGCAAAGTGGACAGGAAGAAAAGCCTAGAAAACTGTCCTCAGGGATAGAAATTGCTTGTATTAATTCTCTGTTCAGTTCTTCATTTTAAAGCTTCATTTGCAGTATTTCAATAGTCCATAACTTATTCTGAAGGCACATTTACTCATGGACAAACCCCCACTTTTTATCGAAAAAAATTTCAGCATCATATACACAATTTTAATAATAGAAGTATTTACAGAAGGATAGGGTAGGAAGTTTTAAAAACCACTTTGTTATCCTGCTATGCCTAGGGAATCTATCTGCATGTGTTTGTTTATGCATTAAAGCTGCTTGTGAAGTATTCAAAAGACTGGAAATTTTAAAATTAAGTGATGCCGCTGTACAGCCATCGTTCATTTCACCCTGGATTTTGTTACACTCTTTAAGTATGTGGCCATGCTCTCATCTTCCATTCACTGGAACTTGTAATCTTTGTTTTGTGCATGGAATTGATTGTTTAATGAATATTTCTTCAAATTTGCAACACGTAAGGCGTGAGCCTGAGTATCATTTCCACTCCCCTAACTGTCCGCTGAATACGGAGTTATACATTTTTTATTTTAATTTCAATTTAATTTTTAATTTGGGATTTTCTGTGGTTGTATTTTTTTCTAATGCCGAAATCCACAACAGTCTCAGGTTTGATGGTGTGGAACACAGTATTAGGTGCCTCTTTTGGAAAGTGAAATTTAACAAACATGAATTATGAATCTGAATTCCTTGTGCAATGAAGGTAGCATTCATCATACCTAATTGGAGCTATCTAAGAGTTAATGATCTTGGGTTTTTTCAAGAAATGGATTTCAAGGATTTATTTCCCCTGCCTTGTACACCCATTAGAATCTGGACTAAATCCTGACGTGGAGGTATTTTTCTCCCACTTCCAACTATATCGACACCTACATATTTGATCCAGAGAAGACAGCATCCTTAGCATAAAAGACAAATCTAACAGATGACATGAAAAATCCAAAAGAGGAGCATTTCTGAAATTCTGCCTCTCCCTCAAACTTAGATGCTTGTCTAAGGCTGGAATGTATCCTTTTGATAAATATGAGTAGGTTTTCCTTTTCTTTTAAAATGGGAGCAGCCTGTAATTATTGCGTTGTTACTCCTGCCTACATTTTGTAATACAGCAAGAGTTACACTACTTGTCCAATGAATTAGATTTGTGTTCAGTGCCCTCTTCTGCCTGAACAAATTCATACTCATCTGCTGAGCTATACCTTATGCTTCTAGCCACCTCTTCTGCAAAATCTAGCCCGCAGGGCAGCTGAGGGTACAAAAGTCATGAACCTTCAAAAAAGCAATAAGAAGGAGGAGCATGACCCATGTGTGATGATGAGGGCATTCCCCTGGGTTTTATATCATCAGTCTTGAACTAAAAATACTGAAGCACTCTAGAACAAGGACATAAAGTGAGGACTTATTCTTCCCAAAGAACGCTTCCAGCAAGAGTACCTTTATTTTTATGCTGCATAATCATGCTATTTATTTACATTCCCACAGGAAAATATTTTATTATTTTTATAGACAGATAGAGAGGGTTTGGGGGTCTGAGAGCACACCAGGCGATGTAAGGTTATTTTATAATGCCATAGAAGATGCTGAGTTCAAATCTATGCTCTTAGTGTGGACAACTGATCTCAGTGTTTAAATGAACCTTGGTGATTATGAAAATCAAAATTACTAACAGTAAGTACCTAGGCTGGATGTATGTAGCTTATGATTTTCTTTGTTTCTTACTTCTAGAGAAAACATGTCAGAAATGGATGTCTTTTTACCATTTTTGTCTTTGTAGACTGTGTCAGAGAAGAGCCAACATCTAATGCTGTTATGAAAGTTTAGTCTTTCTCTTTGTTTTCTCCTTTATCTAAAATGAAAATAATTGCAGATAGGTATGAGAATAAAGGTGAGTCATATATGGTCAGATTAAATTTATTTATACTAGTTAGAACTTTCTTTCATCATTATACGTCATGTTTCATACAATGAAACAGAACACCATCCTCACATACCACTGGCATTAGGAGCAACTGTACAGGAGCAAGGAACTTCTCAGTAAAGTCTGTTTAATTACCTTTGAAGAAAAGTTAAAAAAAATGTGGGCTTTTTTAGTATAGCAGTTCCTCTGGTTATCTGTCTAAGACCATGGCACCATAAGGTGATGTCAGACACCCTGAGAGATCAGTTACAGGCGTACTGCACATAGTTACTGTGCCTACGTGTGTAACAGAAAGGTCTTTCCCAGTGGTGTACTTGGCATTTATGACTGAGACAATAGCACAAAATAAAAAAAAAAATATTAAAGATCAGATGAACATTCAGAAATCCTTATGCCAATTCGAGATCTGTGTTTCCAAGTCTGCAAAAAAAAATCCACAAGATCACACCATCTTCCATATTCTTGGCTAGACACTTGAAGTGGAAAAACATTCAGCTGAGATTTTAAAATCACTAGGAATTCTATTCGTGTGACAATCATCACACATGACGAAAAGCATTATCTATTTTCTTCTGCTAAATGTTAGCTAAACTGGTTGAAGTATCTTTGATGATGATGGCTGTTACGTGTATTTTAATACTTTGGAAATGATCAGAATGAAATTAGATGTAATCCACAGATTTATTTTCTGTTTAAAGCAGCTACTCTTAGCTAACTATACAGTTTTGTAGGTTAAAAAAGGACATTACTTAGTGTGTCAGTTGGGCCCCGCCCCCCCAAAAAATCAGCAAATGAAGCCTTAGATGTAAAAAAGTTATTACACAGTTAAAGAAAAAAAGTAAGGGCGTATTAGCAAAAATCTAAAACTTTTAAATAATCATTCTTATTACTATAAATCTTAAACATGTACAAACTAGGTGAATCAAGTCAAGACACTCAGATAAAACACCTTTATTTCTTTCACTTAGGAACTGATAGATTGGTATTGTTAAATTATGTTAATGCTTTAATGTTATGCTCTGTTATGCATAATTTATAACTCTAGTGCCAAAATGCATCAGTGCATTTCTCTTGATTAGATATTTTAAGAGCCGAGAAATCTGAAAACTCTCTGGCTGACATTTTATTTAGCAAACCTGCTAATGCAATGTTGTTTTAGCATATTCACAATGAGTAGATTTTAGAAGAATGATGGATATATCAATAAGTTTTGTCGTGAGGAGTGTACGTAGATAATCCATGACAGCATTAATTACTTCAATGTATCATGTTAACAAAACTAAAGTAGGAATATTATCATAGACTACTACACCTGATTAAGATGTCTCATACTTGTTTCTGTAGAATATGTAAAATTCTCTCTGTTCTACACATTTAAAGATAACAGCGTAACTGTTAAAATTAACAGAATAAAGTGTGAAGTGTCACTTGATTCTGAATTTTAATGCTGAAACAGTGCTGTTTTTTATTCAGTGAAGTCCTTCATAAACATTTCAAGTACTGATAATTTTTTAGGGATTCTGAATCTCATTTGCAGGTGAAATAACCTACTATAATGCTGCAGAAGCAATTGAGGAGGTTTGGCAATAAAGATGACATCAGAAGACAGTTTTAAAAGACTAGGCTGCTCTAAATTTAGGTCATACTTCAGGCTAGAAAGCTATGGTTTGAAGAAAACTCCTGGCTTATTGAATCCAAATGCTCTCATGAATAATTACACTACATATGCCTTTTGGTATAACAATCATGATCCATCTTAAAACAATACAGGGTTTTTGACTCCCCTCTTCTCACAGAAAATGCATGTCAGAGTCTCATGATTCCAACAACTGGAAATGTCTGCCCTAAACCTATTCACAACTAGTCCATACTGATCTGTTCCCACACCACCAATTTTCTTTATTTTGAGATCTTTTCTCAACTGGTTATTTCTCTGGCCATTCTTCTTCTTAGGATAACCAAACTATGCTCTTTTTCTGTCCACTCTTTATTGTCTTCATTCAGTTATATTCACCTTTAAGCTTTCTGAATATGACTCAAAACCCATGTAAAATTCCAGAAGAAACATTGACCGTGTGTTGTGAATCAAAAGCAATACTTCCTCTGTTTCCTGAGCAAACTTTCCCTGAAACATTTTAAGAACTTTTCATTACTTTGTGATCAATATTAATCACCCTGTGATGATTCTTCTGATGTCATCCCTTTATGATCATTTCCGAGGTTACAGCAACTGTATGTCCGTCCATTAGTTTCTAAACATGTCACCTTGTATTTTGAACTATCAGGTTGTACTCAATTCTTATTAATCCAGGACAATGTTCTTCCTGCTCTCTTGGTTTTATACCATCTGAAATCCATTTTTTCCCCAACAAAACAGATAGGAAGGAAAAGCCACCCCTCTGCAATTCATGGAATACTGTAAAAGATCAAGGTGCGTGCAGTCAGAGTAATCCATGTAGTCTGAATTACACTTGAAAACTGTGCTTTAAATTGTGAATACAACTGAATTGGACCAGATTCTGAATCCACCAATAAATTATTACAAAAAAGAACATTTATTCTTCTTTTTTTTTTTCTTTTAGAGAATAAGAGCTTAATTTTTTTATTTTTTACACCTGTATTCATTTCTTATTTTGTGGTGCTCCTCTTGTATACATCATTTATTTTACACTTATAAAGACTTATTGAATAAGTCTTATCATCAGCAGTTCTGTCATTTAAAATATTAGATAGTACCTAAATCTTTATCCAGCTATACAAAACTATTTAAAGAGCTTGGAACTGAAACATCTTTTTACTAAATTTTTCATTGACTTTGGAGGTGACATCTGCCAGAACATGTAAAGGAATATGGTTTGAAGAGGCAAGGGAGATCTGATGTGGTATTTGGTGAGACTGTCATTGTGAAAAATTTATATCTAAAGAAAAACTATATTATTCATATAGACATCAAATGTTTAGGAAACATGAGTGTATAACTATCTCAAACACATGCTTTTCTGTGAGCTACAAGATACCTGATACTTTCAGTGAACAAGAAGATTGAGAGTTTTTTTCATCCTTCTTAGATTTTCTCTTTATGGAGAAAGCCACATTGGCTTCATTCTCACAAGACCATTCTCTATCATGATTTTCTGACCCCTGATCCCTCTAAGGAGATGTTATCTACAAGTACCGTTGTTGAGACATGCATAGGCAAGTATTTTTAATTAGTTGGTTCTTCACTTAGATTTCTATCCAGCTAACGGGGACAATTCCATTAATCTCAGTATAATGATATGTTTAAGTATATTCAGGAATCAAAATAAATTTGTATTCAGAGTGTTCAGTCTGTGTGGAAGACAACCTGTAAATGCAAGAATGGTACATACCTCTCCACCCTCCTCTTCAGGAATGAGTCTGTTATCTAAAACTTCATCAGAATATTTCCAATATTTCAGCTTCAGAGGACCAAAACAGAGTATCATCAGCAAGAGTGTTTCTGGGGTCCATTTCTTTCACTGGGAAGACGAGGCTACATAAGTGGCGATTTGTCCTCAAAAAGGAATGAGAGAGAATTTACTAATCCATGTTGATAATTAAAGGAGAAAAAATGGTCATTAAGTATAATGAAAATTGTACAGAGATGAGAACCTATAATACCTTCCAGGAATACCTACGAAGAAGTGATGAACTGTTGGATTCTTGCCCGAAGTTCAGGGGATATAATGAGTGGGTATAGCTTTTCCACGTAAATTACTGAGAGGGACTTATCCTTCCTCAGCTTCCTGTTACGCAGGAGATCCTACCACTGTCTGCGGTGGGGAGGAAAGCGAACTCTTTTTATCCTTTCTACTAATCATCATGGAAAGCATGAAAAATCTATCAAATTGTGTCTGTTAACTTGGCTATTGCTTCAGCTCTCTTGATCTCAGAAAAGGGAAGAATCAAGTTGTTCTGTCTCTTTCCTGCAGTTTGGTTACTTACAGTCAGGAATTATGGAGAGGAAGTATGTAATAAAAATGTTTTTCCTTGTATCTCCCGTTTTCCTGAATGAAATTGCTATTGTATTAAGGTTGATTTTCAGCAGAAAAGCAAATTAAGAGATATTTTGCACAAGCTATGGTTTCCATTAGAGCTAAGGTGAAGGGGCAAGAACTAACGTCTCACCAAATCCATTTGCTTTTGGACTTACGGAGTGGGGTGAGATTCCTTCCATTTAATCTTTGAAATAAGTGAAACAGAGGAAAGAATACTGTTTTTCTTATACCTGTTTGTGATTTCATAACTCCCATTTTCTTTATTTGTCACAGGGAATAAAGCTGAATAATGAATGAAAAATACCCAAAGAATGTGAATACATGTGTACGCATACACTGTCCTTCTTTCCCCAAATTTGAGAAATGTTGAGCAGTGGAAAAACAATCCAAATAATATTTTTATTGTGTTCTAGTTTGTATATGTCCAAGCCAAGGAAGACAGGCCACAGAATATAGCCTCTCCCAATCTCCTTTTGGTATGAAGCATCATGCAGAGAGATCAACAGTAATTTCATTGCAATAATTTGTCACCTAAGATAGATAGTCAACAGAAGAAAAAAGGGGCAAACCTGCACTGACAATTACACCTTCCAAAACTTTATCCTCTATTACTATTGCTTCTGACAGCAGGCAATATTTGAAGCAGATAAAATGAGAACAGAGAACTTAAGAAAAAATAATTAAGAAAATCTTGACTATAAGAGATAAAGCTTCTATGTATTAGTGCAAAAGCTGCTACTGGCTCAGGAAGATAATTAGCATGGGATGTATGTACTTAAAGTACTTGCACAGAACCTGCTGATGTACTTAGAAAAAACAATCAAACAAACAAACCTATTATTATTTTTTAACGTCAGGGCTGGGTCTGTCATGTTAGCCAATAATAAGAATGAAACATTTTTAAGTACAGTAGAAAACTGAAAAATAGGTTTGGGCCAATTGCCTATATTAGTCAATATTTATTCACATAACGTATGTCATGGACATGTTAGGAAATAGGAGCCTGTAGGTAAATTATTTTAAGACTTCAAAACTAAAACAAAAATTGCAAGTGAAAGGAATTTGTTAGCCACAATACTGATTTAAAAAAAAAAATCAAAACAAAACAACCCCCCCCAAAAAAACCACACCAAAACCCCACAACTTTTCTATTGAACTATTTGCTGTTCTCATTACTTCTTGTAAATGGATTTGTAAAATAGGCTGCATTATCTCCCACTGCAACAGATACAGCTGGTTTCCTACCAGGAAGTTCAACTGAGAAGTAATAATACTCTGACTTGATAAAGAAAGACAAATAATGGTGTAAATCTCATTAGAAATAATGCATGCATTAAGAGATAAACCTAATCTTTTTCCACTTGATGACTTTCCCTGTTTACTTCAACTCATTTGGAATATGGTTTTCTTTCTAAAAAAAAAAAAAAAAGAGTGACCAATAGTAAAGGATTCATAGTTTCAAGCATGTTTGGAATAGATGAATAAATATAACATGATTCTGCACCATGCAAAATACTAGTTCATTTTATTTAGCATTCTATTCAAAACACTTTTTTGTTTAGATATTTACAAGGCTTTTATATGTGGCTAATGAACAATATTTTCTCTGTTTAATCATCATGCAGAATGAAAGGCATACTTGTAAATACATTAGTGTTAGCTGTCTAAAGAACTACTGAAGTTTATACAGGATAAGCATAAAACAATCCTTTGTTAAATAACAGAATGAATTATGACTTCAATTTTTTTTTTTTTTTAGCAGATTATTTTTATGGTCAAAAGTAATCTTTCTGCCTCCAGCACTTTAAGATTAGTCAGAGAAGGTGAAGGGTAAGCTACACATACTGAACAACCTTGTAGTGATAAAGCGTATAATGATGCAGCACAGAGTGAGATATGTGGAATGAATCTGGGCTCAAGTTTCAGCTCACTCAAGCTAGTTGACGGTATGGGCTGACCTTTGCTCAGCTCTGCCTTTCACCAGTTGCATCAGCTCTGTGCTTTCATGGGAGTGAACTTAGGTTTTTAAACTAACACCACTTTTGAACTCAACTGTGATTCTTTCTTCTAGCATGCTAACTGCATTTGTCTTTTCTTGTCAGCGTTCACTTAACAGTCTTCCAGTGCGCTCTTTGAAGGGCCTTTCCAGACACTCAGCTTCCGCGCTGACCGCTGTCACGCAAGCACAGGCTCCTCGGGGCTGCTGCTACAGCTGCTGCCATTCAGCCAGACCAAATTTTAGCCAGGACCCAGAGGACCTTCTCCAGACCAACCCTTCTGCCTTTAAAGGGCTTAAATGAACTAAGAAGTGATGGACTGAGCTGTTCCTAGGCCTCTATCCTCCCTTCCTTTACAAGGCATCCGATTTTCAAAATGCGTATTGATATAAAAATATGAAGCCATGAGAAGGAATTTGGAGGGAAGAATGTATCAGACACTAGTGAGACTACCTGATCTTCCATGTTAATAAACAGCAATTTTGAAACTCCCACAAGGAAGGAATCACTATTGGAAACATTTTAATTTACAGGCAGTAAATCACTGCAGACAGATAGGTGCTGGCATGGCCCAATAGTGTCAACAGACCTTTTTTATGCCTCCCATTCTTGTTTCTTAGAGGGTTACCCATCACCCACTGGCATCTATCTCTCCTTTTGGAGTGGCCAACGAACTCACAGGAAAAAGTTTTTTCTTGCAGTAATTGTAATACAGTACTCACTAGTTGCTGGACACCAGAGAATGCCAAAGACATCCACGACTTTGCTTGACACATCTTCCCCAATAGTGCTCTGGGGGGTATCCGTATACTCTTCAATTGACATCCAGTCAGGTCTGTATCTGTGTAAAGAACTACCACTTTCATAATACAGAGCTAGGTCAATTTACTGGACAGTAACATAGTCTAATATCTCTTACTTGTGGATGATGTTTAAAAATTCAGGCCTTTTCAGCCAGGACCAGAACACAGTCTTCTACCTGATTTAGAGAGGGGAGATGTAGTGACTTGTTTCCCCTCAGATGCTCTGTCTGGTGTTTGTACTCAAGCAACTCTACCTATACCAGCTTTAAGGTCAGCTCTTGCAGAATAGCAGTAAGAAATACATTCAGATTGCAGGTCAGATTTTTTTTTTTTTTTAATTATCAGCTCCTAAATCCAGGTGCATTACCTCTGTGAGGCTGGCAGGAACTCCTTTAATCAGAACAGGGATAAGCAGAATAAAACATTTAGCATGTGAAATCACATAGGCCTGGTTCTGGTTTTAAAAGAGAGGAGCAATTTCCAAGACTGCACATACCATTCCCATTTTAAAGCAGGAATATTTCTATTTAAATATTGTCTTTAAGAATTTTGCTTCTCTGTCTGCAGATTTCAGCATTCCTCTTCTGCAGTCACTAGCCTCAGCTTTCTCATTTCTACAGTTTCTCTAACTGTTGAAATCTCTCTTAACTTCCCTCTCATCTTTGCATTCAGTCAGGCTGAGCTGTCTCATAAATCTTGGGATCAGACCCCCCACTGGCATATACTCTAGGTTTATGGCTTCCAGAGCTAAAGGCTGACTAGTGTGACAGAAGCGGTTGCAAAGCACGTCACTTACTTGCCAAAAATAAGACATGAATGAAGCCAGGGAGGACAGCTCTTCCTTTGCAGCATGCAAAAAGTTTCAGTGATAGACACCATGGTTCCGTAAACTTCAAGACACTCTATAAGGCACACCAGCATTATGGAGTTTAACACACTTAGTATGCCCAACTTACCTCAGGCTGAGGATGGGTTAATTAGAGAAGAATCAGGCCAGATTTAATCTTCAAAATGAAACTTTATTAAGTTTAGTCATTAAAAACTCACTTCATGCTAAGGCCAGTTGTTACACAATATTAACCATCGCTACCTATGCAAAGCTGCTAGTGTTTAACGATCATATTCCAAACTAGTTGTGAGTATGCAATACCACAGAGCTGATGCTGTACTCTTAGCACTGATGGAGATGATCTGATGGAGATGACCCTTTGGTGTCCTCAGGCGCCAGGGTCGAGGTGATGAAGCTTCAGAACTTGTTGGCAAGAGAGGTTGGCACTGAAGTCGTCTTGTCTTTCTTCCTTGACTTTCCTGACTTATGCCACTTTTGCCTCCCTTTTAGGGAAATGGGGATGGGGGTGGTGTGTCCCCTCTGCTCCTAGTACTGCTTATTTTATTGTTTTGTGTATTTGGGAGAATGTCCTGCCTATTTACAGTATGTTGTGCTTATCTTGTCCTTGCTTTGGCAAGTTTTGTTACTTCGATGCCTCCTACATCCAACTATATCCTCCTTTCTTTGCGTCTTTGAGGATGGAGGAAGGGGAAGGAGAGATATTATAAATAACTTTGGAATCAAGTTCTTAATAAGAAAGGACAGGCTCACAAACTTCTTTAGTCTCCAACAGATTTTTCTTTCATTTGCCTACAGGAGGAAAATAAAATGTAGCTTATAAATAAGAACACTTTAAAGTGACTGAAGTTGCCGGAGAGAATTTGATTTTAAAGGCACTCTTCCCACATTAACTCTCAGAGGATCAAAAGGGTGAACTACTCCTTGTTACATGCTTACAGCCACACTGTCTTGCTAGTTTAAATCACTAGAAACAAATCGGTAACTGCATTCGCACAACAAAATTTCCAAAACATTTCTAAAACAAACAGCAAATTCTGTCAACTAAGGAAGCAACCATTCTTTGGATCTGGATATTTTTAATACTGAGTTTGTTTGCAGAGGATTTACGCTGCGCAGTTCAGCAACAGGCAAGGGTCTATGAATGAGCTCTAGCCCAAACTTCTCCATCTACAGAAAGCATCGTTGCTGTCACCGCTATATTCTGAACTTGCAATCATGACTGCCATGGCTTGACCATGAATCTTCCTTTGTTTTCTTCTTCCAAAAGCTCAACTGGCCAAAAAGGAGACATTAAGAACAACCAACCAGCAAGAAGAAACAGGACTGAAAAATCTTCAGTCTATATTCAGTCACATAAACAAACAATTCAGTCTTGGAATGTGCCTGTGTGCTCCAGATGACTGCTGAACCAGCAGCATTTTCAAGACAAATATTCAGTTTTATTCTGAAAGAATGGGCTAATTTTTTGCTTTTTATTATATTGGGTTTTATTTCTCTTTTTAAATACTAACCATTAAAATTTTGTGTGTCATTTGTGCCAATACATTTATTGCAGAACCTCTTGCATGACTGTGGTGGTTTAATCTAGTAAAAAAGAAACCACTGGTCTTTTTTATCCTTGAAAAAAACCAAGAAAAAAAGACAAAGGAGAAGGAGAAGGACAAGGATCTGATCTGAATGAACTGATATGATCTTGAGTAAAATTAACCAATTCATTTGCTAAAAGCATTAACTTTTCTAAGGGAATGTAATGTTTTTATTGATAAAATCAGTTGTGCAATATAGTTCTTTATGCTATGAATTATACAGAGTTATACTAGGTATGCATATCCATTTGTTTTCTCCTTTCGGTCACTGAATGCATTAGTTATGAATATCTACTATCTACAAGGGTCTAGATCCCACTAAAATATAGGAACTTAAGATAAGACTTACCTGAAAATCAGTCACATAATTTCAGATGTGCATAAGAATCCTGGTTTCTCCCTTTTTGCCAGGAAAAACAAAAAAAAGAAAAAAACTACCTCATGTAAAATACTCTCCCCCGCCCTCCCCTCACTCCGCCCCAGCATTTTTTCAGTATGAATATCCAGAAGTAGAGCTCCCAGTTAGTTCTTGCTGACACCCTATACACTTCTGGTTAGTACACTGGTCTGAAAGTGAGAGCAATGGAGTAGTGGCACTGATCTTGGACTGGACATTTGCGGACAAATATTTTAGTTACAGACTTCTCATGCAGGTAGTGGCAAACATCACCACCGTACTTGTGATAAAACCAGTAAAAATGAAAACATGCTGACTTTCACCCAAGAATAATCTATCCTTTCAAGGGCGACTGCCCTCAAGAGAGAACTTCAGACTCTGAATCCCAAAGGAAAGGGAAAACATTATTTCTCCACTAAGGCAGCAGTGCTTTGAACTATCGGGTGGATGGAATGTTTTGTATCGGTTAGTTTGGGGAAGTTCCCTGATCACTGTGATGGTTGACTGAACTTCCCTTTGAGGTCTCCATGAACTGCAGAGGCTGCCAAGCAGTGATTAAGAATTGGATACAGTGATTCTTGCACCAAAATTTGTGATGTGCTCTTGAGTTTTTTCTGAAGAAAAGGCAGTGCAGAAGTCTAAAATTATCTCAGTTCTCCATCACTAAGTGTTCTATGAATGTGATTAATACTACTGGAGCCATAATTGTTGGCAAAATAACTTTCTTATGTGAATTACCACCAATTTTGCATGACTGGCATTTGTGGACTGAAAAAAACCAAAACCAAACAAACTTACAAACTCTTCCTTGAAGATGGGTTGATCAATAAGATAACTGAAACAGAAAAATAATGCTGAGGGATTTTTTTTGTCACACAAGTTATATAATAGGTGGTGGTTTGCATTTTTTTTTTAACATAGCCGTAGGTACACTTTTATTAGTTTTGGGAGACAGATGTCGAGTTTATTGGAAAGTGTCACTTTTTAATTAACTTTTAATGTTGTATACACACTATTTTTTTTACATAGGCTTTGCTACTTTAGTGCACACAAAACTGAACTGTAATAAATTCTGTAATTATTTAACTTATAATTATAATAAGCTGGTGAAACCCAGTTAGCCTATTCCTGGTTTACTGGTTATTTTAGAAAAACCAAAAACCTCTCCATTTTCCTTGCTATGATGTTATTTGAGAAAATCTCTATCAACATTAGTATACTTTCTTATGGTAAGAATTGAAAAACTGTAATATATCAAAGCTGTGTATCAGAATTCTAAAAATAATTTTATACTCCAAAGAAGATGCTTTGTCAAAACAACATTTTTTCCTATAGTATGCTGCTGTTTTTTGACTTGCAAGGAGAGCTCTTTCCCTTTCCAAAAAAGCAAGAAGCAAGTTATATTCAAGGTAGAACTGAAATCGTCAAAAATTTTGAAGTGTAAACCTAGCCTGCCAAACTACCTGAAAAATACATAGAAATGTTTCCAGCATAAAAATTAAATATTCTGTCCATAGGAAGTGCTTTTCAAAAGTCATCCACGCTTTGTGCTGAAATTTCACCCAGGTATAAAACACCAGCGAACACAAATGAAGGACATCCTCATGTATAACTGTGAAATAACAGCACACCCAGCAAGGTAATAGCATCTTTCTCTGGAGCCAGAGCATCATTTCATTTTACAGAAAAGGAAGATATAAAATGGATGACAAACCTGGATCTCAATGTTTGATGTTATTTCTTCAGTCATTACATGAAAGAAAAAGAGAATATCTCATTTGATGATACCTATATTCTTTGGACTTTCCTGCATATAACTTTTATCATAACATTATCTTATTGAACAGTAATTCTCAGACAACTGGTTAGTCAATGGTCCTGTTCAATACAGAATATTAGAAACATAAGAAAGTACCAGAAACATCACAGAGAGTTTGAGCACTCTGAGGATCTTGTAATTCATTCTGTTTTACTGATCTCCTGTAATGACTTCAGACATATTTTAATAAAGACTAATAGAGTAGAGCTATCTCGTACTTGACATGAACAGCACTCAGATAAGCTGAGAAATTTCCTAGTAGTATCCTGTGAGCTCTGAAAAGAGTGCATCAAGGTAATTAAATGTACTTTTGTCTATTTTCTAGGTTAAACATACTTTGAACTCTTTAAGAAAAATTAAAATATGCAAGATGGACATGTGAAATAAATGTTGCTTCTTTTTAACCCTAAGAAAACTAATTTCACTGAATAGAATTCTATTATTTCCAAGGGCTTGTGCCTAGTTGTAAAGAAGCATTTTTATTATTATTGTTATTTTTAGTATGTATGGTAGTACTTCATCTTATGCCAGTAGTAAATCACTGATCAGTGAGACTAATAAAGTATGCTCTCCATAACTGTTCTAAATTCCAGTAATTTGGTAATTAAAAATGCTTTCAGTATTGCTGTTTAAAATTCACCCCATTTACTGCAGGATTGCTTGTTATAAACCTAGTCATAACCATTTCTATTTTATAAACAATGCTATGAGAGAAGAACATAATTTCTCTGACAGTGAACATTCTGGCAGCATATTCACTTCCACCTCTACCCAGTGGAAGCACACACACAAATCAATAGATCCAAAAAAAAGGAAATCAGGTTTTTCTTTGCCTTTTGAATTACTTTTCTCCACTGACATCAACATAATCTGTGACTAAGCAGAGAATGAGTTATACAGTGCTTAAAACACCATCTATTAAAGTATGACTTAATATGTTTCTCTTCTCCATAATAAGATCCTTTATCATTTCTCTTCATCTATGAGAAAGTGACCCAGGAATTAACTTTAATGTTAAATGAGGCTAGGATTGCAAACTGCTGGCATTGCTATTATTATTCCCGATATGTCAGGGGGATACCCAATTCGTAATGTTTCATTACCATTTCTCAGAGAGAATCTCGGTTTCTGTTTGTTTCCGTTGAGCTGGACTTCAGATCAGTTAACCCAGAAAACATCTCTAGTCTCCTCTGAAAGTAATTAGATTTTTCAGTACATTATTGGGAGATATGAAGCTATTTGAGATGGCATATCAAGTGGAAAACAGACTGGAGAAACTATGAGAAGGTTACAAGAAGATTTATGGCCAGGAAAATTTTTTATTTCTCCTGTTTTCTGGATAATCTGCTTTCTTTGTTCCAGTAATGCTGCTGGTTATCAGCTGGATTGATGAAATCATGGCATAATTAGGAATGCTAGAGAGGGAAAACCATTTATCGTTAGGAACTTAAAAGTAAAGTAATATTCATTTGTTCAGAGCATCATGAAATGGCTTGCTCACTTGAACATTCGAAAAACATGTGTGTGAGTACTTTATTGCTAATCCTTAATTCACGAATTGCATGTGACTAAAAATCCAATATTGGCTTCTTTTCAGTGTAATTTTTTCCCTAGGGCATATAAAAATGTTTTTGTGAAGCAATTTTGTGTCCTTGTAAGTACTGATGAATCAATTTGTTAATCAATCTTAAGAAGTGCACTCCTTGCGAGTGATGAGGGACCTTTTTTCACCTTCTCACTTATTCGCCAGTATCCCTAAACCCACTCTTCTCCACAAAGTAATTTCAAGAAATGTGCTACTGCAGAAACCAGTATCAAGGTGGCTCAAGTTCTGTGTATTTTACTGAAAATAGTTCATTGCAGGTATATTTTAAGAATTGTTTAATTTCTTTCTAAGTTTTGAAAAAGAAGAAAAAGAATCAAGAATGTGTAGCACTCTACATGTACAAGGTGTTTATATTAAGTAACTTGCACAGTATTTCATATTTCTTCGAGAAGCCTAGAATCAAGTCTGTAACAAAAATCTTTCTGTTCCCATTTTCAGTCTGAATTGCAAAGCCAAGGCTTAAGTCTTAGAAGAGTTCATTTTATAAATCCTTACTGTAACTCCAGTGATTTAGCAGGGGTGATGAACATATCATAATTATGTGTGATATCAAGTCTGATGATAATCTGGGGAATTAAAAAAGGAATGTGCTGCATCTGTTTCAACAAGTTTTCATGATTTGAAAAGCATAATTCATAAGATTACTGCAGTTTCCTAATTTTTCTGTACCTTTTTTAAATTCTCCTAGCTTCATCTGTAAGTCAGAATAAGTCATAGCAAATATAGCAAAATGCTAGAAAACAACTTTTTGAAAGCTACATCATTCCAAAACTGACATATGTGTTAATAATACCAGATCACAATACAGACACTGAAAATTCAAAATTAATTTTTTACCACTGGCAACATCACTTCCTTCTCACTCTTAAATGGTTTAAAAAACATATTAGAATTCATTTGCAGCTGGAGGCAAAACAGGATACATTACGGCATATAAAAAGGCACCAGGCAATCAAGTTTAGGAAATTAAACCCCACCCTTCTAATCCTAAATTAATTATTTATTGGGGAAAAAAAAAGAAAGAAAAAAAAAAGAGACATTAAATGTAAGATCTTGTCTTAGCTTAACTGAAGAGAAGTAGGATTTTTCACCTACCAGTGTCGAAATTGCAACTTCTTTGTCTTTCCTTCCTCAGCCATCACAAGCTCATACACACATAGACACATGCACACACACACACACTCAGTCTACAAAATGCGTCCCAGTGAAAAAGGTTTTGAAAAGATATGATCCTTCCATTTTTCAAAACAAGTCTTATTCAAAACAAGTCTTAAACATAATCTAACTTAAACATAGATATCTTGTGTACTTCAGAAAGCCAGGAAGTGCACATTTTATTGATTAATGAATGACACTTACTGTCCTGGATATAGAATTCTAACATCTTACTTTTCCCATACCCACTTCCATATTCATGCTTCCCTATTTAAATATAAAGTTGGCTTTGACATTACGAAGGAGAAAAAGTGAAATAAAATAATGAGGAGGACAGGATTATAGGCTTTCTTAAATGAGGGATGCATCTGTGGGCATGGGTGCTACACACTGAGTCATAACACAGCTCATTACTGAAATATAATGCATTACAGTGGGAAAAAAAGTTGTTTGAAATGATGTCTTTCAGAGAAGCTGTCATATAAATTTTCAGAAAAATGGCTAATGAAGGCATGGAACAAGCACTTAGGACTGCTAGAAAAGAAATCAAGAGGTGTATTTTCCTCTGAGATCTGAAGTAAGAGCCTTTGAAGGAAAGGAGGTCAAACAGCAGTTGATGTGTAAGTTCCCCACATGATACTGTGAAAAAAATGGATCCTTCAGTGAAGGCAAAAGGAAAGCCTAACAGATAAACCTTCTGAAGCATCAGATGGCAGGTGGTGAACCCCTAACCTGGACCAGTAATGGATGAAGAGCTGGAAAGTGGTACAAGAGACAAGAAGCTTCGAATTATTTTGTAATTTGCTTTAATTTAAATCAGACTTTAATTTGTTGTCACAACAGATTAACAGTGGCTGCACAAACAAATGTAATGAATTCAGGGTGTTTCAAAGCCAAAGGCTAAACCTGGATTTATTGTTGGCATGTGCTTTATTCATCTCTCTAGCCTGGGCAGGACTTGTTTCTTTTTTCTTTTCCTTTTTTCTTTCCCAGAGAAGTCAGTGATTTAAGGCAAACTAATGAGAAATAAATAAAATGAAGCAAGCTTCAACTTAACTTGAGGATTTGTGTTTGTGTGGGTATTTCAAAGTAATGCCATAAGCAGCTGTGCCTTATTCCGCTTAATTTATTTTTTTTTTTCTGACTGAGCAAAGAGAAAAACTGTTCTCCACCATAACACTGATTTGGACCTAATCTGGAATAGCCTTTTTATTAATATTGTACTAAACCTCAGGAAATGATGCCATAGGCCACATATTAGTGCCAAAATACATATGAAGTCAGTTGATTCTATTTATTAAGACCATACAAGGTCTTTGACCTCCTTACAGTGCACAAACATTAGGCCAGCTGGCTTACAGACATTCTTTTATACTAAATCTGCACACTCATATCTGTTAGCGACTTTTCATTTCATCACGGCACAAGGAGTACCAGAACTGTAGCAGCGGTTTATATGATTATATTTAGACTGCATGACTGGCCAGTAGAAATACATACTGTGTCATTTTCATGTGTTCATTAGTGGCGGCTGATAACAACCATACTGCTTCTTTCAGGTAGATAAATCATATTAAACTAAGAACCTGGAAATGATCAGATTAAGAATTAGCTCTGAACACCCATCTCACTATACAGCACAGAAATATTTAATTTGGCAGGAATTTATCACTGGAAAAAATCGTCCAAGTGCAAAAGCATTTAAAAATGCATTTCCAAAAGCTTGAATAGGCACAAATCCCTTTCTGAGGTGGAAGTATGGGTTAGAGGTGTTACTGATTTTCAAAGAGATTACCTGAATCTGTAATGGAAAGGTGCAAAGTGACTTTGTTTAGTAGACATAACCCACATTTCCTGAGCCCATCAGGCACTGCAAGCTGCAAACAAACACAATCTGTTTATTTCATGAATAGCCTGTCTGTTCACAACCTCAAGGTCTCAACAGAGACTAAATTCAAAACATTTTGTCACCATTCCTGTTCCTTCACTAACTCACCAAGCCTGTGCGGGAAGGCATCATGTTCCATTCTGGGGCTGGGTAGGTACTCCATCGTTACAGTTATGTTTTGTCTTCGTATATTGGGCACTAAGGGCAGGGTTTTGGTTGCAGGGCGCTGCTGGGGTGAGCTGTGTGGGAGAAGGCAGTGAACTGCCCTGTGCCAGTCCCAGATGGTCCCATCAGCCTGGGGAACAGATCAAAACGGACTGCTGAATGCCAGAACTTCAACCAGGCGGAGGAGCTCATGGTGCCTCTACTCGAACACATTGAAGACAGAGCAGCAGCTGTGAGTGACAGGAGGCACAGCTGGAGCCACCACCTTGGGAGGTGATTCTCCACGATGAAGGAGGTACTTCCGAGGGGACTGTGGCCACGGGTAACGCACACCAGGGCAGGGACATCCCTAAGGGACTGCAGCCTGTGGAGGACCCATGCTGGGGCAGGGACACGGCCAGGAGGGCAACTGCAGGTGAACCGTGCCGGGGCAGGGGAGTATTAAAGAGCAAGAAGCAGTGGAGGAAAATAAATAAGCAAGGAGCAGCAGAAAGAAATCATTAAGTGCAAACCCCAACCTCCCACACTGCCTGTCATCTCACCGAATGGATTGGAAGGGACTGACTATAACGTGGCAAAACGAAGGGAAGCTGAGACTACGAAGTGGAAAAGGAAACATGTTTGACTGAAGCAGAGCCTGGGGGAGGAGTGGGAAAGGCATTTCCCAAAGTGTTTCTTTAACTGTTTGTATCTTCTTTTTTTTCTCAGTACTTGAATCAGTAATCCAAGGTTTATGTTGATCGGCAATAAAATCAAATTAAGTGAAATTCCCCAAGCTGAGACAGTTTAGCTTGTCACACTTCTTAGAGTAAGCCTTGCTTTACTAGATGCAGAGAATTCCTTCTTTGACTGTGCCTCATCTTTCTAGTTCTCACTGTCTCAAACACTTCCAGCCAAGGAAAATAACAAGCCTTTAAAATTCTCTGTCTTGAAGATGTCTTGAAGAACATATCCACTGAAAATGTACATCTTCCTAAACATGTGGTAGAAAAATTGGACAGTTCTGGCCAGATGCTCCTCTATTCCAAAGAAAGTTGAGATTCTTCATATTCCTGTTTTGATGTGCCTTGAATTAAGGATGCCTTCGTCCAGTGAGACTGACAAATTCTAGGTTTCTCTGAGTAGTTGGCTCTGACTCTGGGAAAAAACAGCTCTGATCATTACATTTGTAGATGTTACACTCCTTGAGGAAATTTGTCTTGAGAGGATCTCAAAAGCATAAAATGGCACTTAAAATGGCTGTGAAGAAGGATGCCTACAAATCTTTGTTAAAACCCCTTTAACATATTAGGAGAAATAAATGAATAATAGAAATATTATTATATTCACATAGGCACTACTTCAGTTTCCTGAGACTGCCTTCGTTTAACGTGCACCTGAGTGAGAAGCAGCCAGAAATCCCTCTCAATTTTGTTTATACAGTTCAGACATTAATAGTTATTTCTTTCTTCCTTTGGGCCATAGATAGTGGACCTTCTGTGATTCCCATAGCATTGTTTTTTATAGCAGTGTTTGTTTGTTTTGCATAGTATTTTTCTTCAGAAATGGAGAAGGAGGTTTTATGTTTTATTCAATCCAAAATTTTCAACACTTAACAGTTATATCCTCTAGTAATATTTAAAACAATTTCTGTGAAATTATCCAGAAAATAACTACAATTTTATCTTGCTTCTCCCAAATTCAGTTCTTTCCTAACATTATGCCCACTGATCTATTTCCATGCTGCTTCTCTCTCAGAGGTGCAATCCCGTTTATCCCATTATTATCTTGTCCAGCTTCTTTCCCTTTGTTTCCTAACCTCTATATCTAGCATACTCCTGTCTTAATCTAATCTAATCTAGTCCTGGTGCCTCAGTAGAGGGGTACTTATGTGAGTTTTGTCAACCCACTCACCCTTTGTGATTTTTATGCCTAAAGTTTCCCCTGAATTACATTTCAAAAGTATTCAGAGTCAGGTATCATGTAGGTTAAATATCAAATAATGGTAATAAGTAGAAGCAAAAAGTGAAATATATCTATTTTATGAGAGGGTGATGGAGTCGTGTGTGCATATTTATGCATGTGAGATTGTGTGTAAGATAGAGGCTTTTTTCAGAATCCTTGTATTCTTAAATTACGTAAAAAATTTTAACCCATATAGACCCTAGTATTCCTACTGTCAGAGTTATTTATCAAAAAAACTTAGGCATCCATGTGAATTGCTAAAAGGAGCAACATGTGATTTTTTTTAAACATTGCCCTTCCCTTTACAGAATAGAAATAAAAAAATGAGCCAGTCAACAAGAATAAAAATGGATTCATAATAACTGGATCATAATAGAATGCTAAATCTCTATGCTATGATAAAGAGTTGTCATACAGAGGACTGAGTTCACCAATTCACAGATGGGAGGGGATTAAATGAAGTGTTTTGTTGTTTACATATTCTAAGATTTTGGTATCCCTAATGGAATTCACATCCTCCATTTAAATCTTCTTTAAATCTTTGCCACTGCTGCCTACTTTAATCTCTTCTCTTAAAGGGAAAGTTAAAACAGGGAACATCAAGGGTGATTTTCAACTTCAGTGTAGAAAAAGAGGGCACTCAGCAGTTTTCAAAAACAGGTACAGTACAGCTTTTGTTCCTAACAATGCCTGCTAGATTAAATTTTAAATGTGCATTCTGAATAAGTAGTTTACATAAGGCAGCACAGGTTTAGAACTTCAAGTTTTGCTTTAAGGTTGGCTTGTTTCTTAATAATAAAATGGGCCTGTGCTGCTAGGAAGTTTTATTCTTGCAATTAAACAATTTAGATGTTTTTTTTCCCTCACTCTTGATGCTATTCCACATAGGGCAATGCAAAAATGCCTTATTCTTATGACGGCATTATAGGACTTAAATTACTCTATTTAGTTAGTGGAAATCCATAGAATTCAATACAGTCACTTCTGATTTACAACAGTACAAAAGGAAGAGAATTGAGCTACGATTAAGAGTGTTCTAGCTCTGACCAAGACTTTCTGTTCCACAGTTACTTCCAGCAGTTTTCTTAAGAAGGACTGTTAGCAATGAAGATTTCTGTAATGTCAAAACAAAAAAGACCAGCTAGTTAAGTACTAGGAATCAGTAAAAAGATTCAATACAATCCTGGAAAATCACATTGAAGCTCACAATGTTTTTCACTTCTATTTCTAAATACCACAAACTCTAAACTAAGTAAATGAGTCATTGTTTAAATTAAGTTTGTTCCAACGGGACTGACTTTAATTCTAAACTAGTGTTGCCTTCCTCAACCACCCTCCTCCAACAACAGAGGCAAAACAAACTGTCTGTCAATGGAGACGAGACCTTTGTAGCCGGTAGGGAAAACAGTCATGCCTACATGTCCAATGTATTAACAGCATTGCAGGTAGATCTTGAAACACAATATAATTTAATGTCTTTATGACATAGGATTTTCTGTTCATTAACAAAATATTTCAATGAATAGCAGAAAAATGAATAGCAGAAACATTACAAAATTTGCTTTATACTTGAAATTCCAAATAATAATTATGTAGTAATAATTAACAACCACTATTTCTACTTTAAGGTGGAGAAAGCTCTCTATAGGCTGTGCAAACTGTGACTCTGAGTTGTCATGTGCTGCATTGCCTCTGTGGACCTTTCCAGTTCTCAGCTAAATGAGAATCCTGTTTTCTGCACTGCAGAGATGTGGTCTCTACCCTCAAAGAGAAGTTTGAATTATAGTTTTCAAAATAAATTTAAAGCAGTTTTCCCTTCCTGTCCCCCTCTGCTTTTCAACCCTTCCTAAAGGATTTGATGGGAGATTTAGAGTTCCATCATACAAACGTGTAAAGAGAAAGTCATAGGAAAGGGCAATCAGAAAGGAATAAAAGCCTAAAAGTGAGTCTTCAATGGTGGAGCAGGGGACTCCTGTCTGCATTTCAGCTCTCGGGTATTATTATACATCCAGCTTCATTCTGACATGGTATCACTGTGCAGTCTCCAGTTCCGTTTCCCAATGTAGCCATGCCCTAGATTTAACAGAAATCAGTGCAAATCAGATCTGGTGCTTGTTATGCGTAGCTGGGACACAAGGATCTCAGGTTGTACACATACAGATAAACTTAGACATGTACTTTTGTTTTAACTTTTTTGTGAGTTTCATATGATTGACAATAAAGGTACTATTTACATTGTTGAACTGCGTTTGGATCATGTAAAATTAATTCAGCATGAGGTGCAGAATTTTCCTGACAGCTACAAGAAAAATCCAAGATACATCATAGCTCAGCAGCTATATTTTTCTGGAATTCTCTGCTACTTCTAGAGAACATTAAGTATACTGCTAGTAGTGGAAATGTTCATCTGTCCTTAACTATACGGACAAGTAGTGAGGACCTGTGCTCTTCATTTCCCCCCTTAATTCTGTCCCCCTGAGCCCTCCCCAGCAATGTAAGGTATGTACTTTCTCATAAGAGAAACAAATAGAAATCTATTCCTTAAAGTATTCCTTTTGAAAAATTGCCAGGAAGGATGCAAGGTTATGAACTGTATTTCAGGAACGTCAAGAAAGAGTGTAGGAAAAAAAAGAAAACCAAAGAAAACTTTAAAGAAGGCTATTCAGTGAATCAGAGAGCACCTTTGGTTACTTCCTCTTCCTTTTTATAATAAGAATCATCTACATTGAATGATGTCTTAGGTGTTTTCTCTACTGGTATTCGAATGATATCTCTCTATTTGCTTGCTTATGGCTATTACATCTTTTTATGCTTTTTTCTGGTGAACTGCATGTGAGAGAGATGGCTTCTTGAATGAAGCTATTTTAAGATAAAGTATGATAAATTTCTACTTATTTCTGCTCACATTTATAAATACTTCAGATTTACTCTCTATTGCATAGATGTTTGGTTTGTAGTTGCTTTTGGTATTAAGATTCTTTTAAAATCTGTAAAATGGTAAACATTTCTTTCAGGCATGCTCTGCTGCGTGAGGTTGAAAACAGTCTGAATTTGGCATGTGCTTTATTACTTATTTAGTCTGAGTTAGAAGTAAGCCCATTTGAGATGCAGCATAGCTTTCATATTAGAATGTTAAAAAAAAATAGCTGAGGAATTTCTTCCAACACTGAACAAGGAATTCATTAAAATAAGAAAAATGGTACTGGCCTTACAATTGTTCTTCATATGTAAAAGTATGGAAGTCACACCCTCTATTAGAAGTTTTTTCAAACATGCTTCCTGCAACAGAGCTAGAGAAACTGAACAGAACATCATGTGATGTAAATCCTATAGTGAGATATGGTATGTTGTGTGACAAAGCCTGCCAAAAATTGTGTTGCTCTGTTTGTCAGGAGGACTTTTTAAACTGATAGGTGAAATGAGTAATAACATCCATTAACAACCCGCAATGTTAAATAAATGAAGAGATGCAGAACTGAAGTGCGTACTGGAAAAAATGACAAGAACCCCTTTATCTGGCTTTTCCTGTGAAGAGTATGTCATGACACACACCTTAATGTAAACATTTCCTCTATAGTCAATGGGAAGAATTAAATTTCTCCAGACATTAGACTCTTTCTTTCCACATATGATTAGGCTCCTAACTTTCAGGCATTTGAAGTCTGGCAAGAAGAATCCAAGCCCAGGTTAATTAAATTTATTTTCCTTTCTCTTTAACGTAGACTAGCATTTGTGAGGACATAATGCAGAAGTACCAACTTTTCTGGGGCCCTTGCTTGGGTCTTTCTTAAGCTATCAGACTAAGCCAGTTGTTCTTATGAGTGCAAGTAATGTTAATGAGATGAAAACACTAATAAAAACCCCCTTACTTTTATTGATTCTGACTAACTAAGGAGAGTAGTATTTGTTGTTTACATTGCTATCCATATTTTTTTAGAGTTTACACTAAGCAGTCGTGTTGCCTAGCAATTTCATTAAAAATCCTGAATAATGCATGTGTTTGTATACAACTTACAAGCTCAGTAGGTTGTATTATATTAACAGATGCATTGCAAATCTTTCCAGTTCAAGAAGTATTTGATTACCAAATCATGAGGCTGGTAGAATATGCATGTAATCAGATTGAGTAATAGTCTTCTACATATAAAGTAATGATAATATTTTGCACTTTGGGAGTAACTACCATCTGTGGACCTCAAACATTTCATATCTATTAACAATTAAACTCTCACATCTCTGCACTGCAAGCAATCTATGCCAATATTTTTTCTACCTGTAAGTTGCACAACCACATATATGTGTACACGATGCAATACATTAGCAACCCAGTACTTCTATGTAGATCACAGCTGGTCTCCATTATCATAACTTGGATTCTTCAGTGGTTTATCTCATCAACAGACAATCTTGTTACAATGATCTTGTTTACCAACTTGTTTCAGTGCAAGAGTCTCATTCACGACTAATCCTAAGGATTTGTCACGTTGGGTCTAAATATTGTAACTGAGCCCCAGTGAAATAGAGCTCATATATTCCTTCCATTATTAGAATGCTAATCATGGCTCTTACAGAGCCAGACATTAGAGCTCTGGAGAAAGTAATGTACCATGACCTGACATGGTAGAGCTCTTTTCCAAACAAGGCATTGGAAATGGACTTTTTAATCGCAATTTCCATGATATAATATTAAAATTGTAAGAATCTTCACAATTAGAGTTGAAAGCAAGGGGTTTTTTTTTGCTGTAAACTTATTACAAAGCAGCATGATTGTGTATTTTTTATTCTGATGAAGTTATTAATTGAACAACATATGTGAGCTGATTTTCTAGATAGCCAGGAAAATATACATTTTTTAAAATGCATAGTAAAATCACATCTGTGTAGCATGGAAAAAATCATACTTCCTTTTGCTAATTAGAATTGCACACATTTAACGCCTGATATTACTCCGGCTGATGCAGGTAATTGCATAGCACAGGGAGCACAGGGTTATCAAAAGGACTTGAACTTTGTAAGAACTGCTTTGTTGACAGAAGCAATATAAACAAGATTAGGTGTGATGATGCACAACTGTATGCAGAGGGACAGATTTAAATAGATTGTAAATTGATCTTATAATGCATTAAGTGAACCAGGAGTAACTCAGGATGGTGATGTAGAAAAGGAGTCTTCACAGGCTCATTGTTTGGCAGGAGAAAGGAACACCCAATGAATTACAGGAAAGAAAGGTTTCTCTAATTTTGAGATATTTTAGCTTGTTTCCACATCGCGCAAAGTATATACAAGGGCAACAGTACATTAGTCACCTCAGCAAAAAAAGCTGTAAATAAAATTCCCATTATTCCATATTGTGTAAATAACTAAAGAGGATGTATGAACAGCAGAACGTTGTGAGTGTTCATTTGGATTTTATAAAAATCATACATTTTTAAACATTGTACTATTTATTACCTATAAATGAAAGTTTTTGGAGAATAAACACAGAAAACTTTGTTTTATCACAAAAAAAGAAGTATTTCCAGTATCCCTGAAAACAGCATCAACGCATTTTTCATTACTTCTCTTGCTTATACTAACTTTGTTGCTGAGAAAATTTTCACTGTAAAGACTAAAAAAAAATATTAAAAATACATTAGAATTAAACATCAGAAGAGAATTCATAGATTACTGGGCAAGATATCTACTAGTTATTTGAAATAAAAACGATGATTAAAACACCTACACAGTTATTGAAGAAAACAAAATGCACTGTTGAAATCATACAAATTAATGTTTAATTTCACTTCATCAGTCACCCACTTACTTCTGTATCTGCCATAGATTGGTGAAAGGAATGCTGACTGATGCCATAAACCTCTCAGTTGTGGCTGTGCATATCTTAAATTCATTAAATCTACTTCCTTTACGTTGTGTAACAGTGATGCTGATGAGCCTTAGAGCATACACATCCCACTTCATACATTTGTGACTGTCCCCTCTAACATACACTTGAAATATATAAGGAAAAAGCTCAGCTTTGGCTTCCTCATTCCTCTGTCCCCACTAGCAATAGTTCTAGATAAAATTTCACAGTTAAGCACACAGCAGAATTCTTAAAGAGCTCCTGAAGAGACAAGTTTGAAAATGAGACTAGATTTGTCCTTATTATGAGATGACAAAGCATTTAGTTGAAAAATGAAAGTTCAGCAAATGTGTTTGCCAGAGATTTCAGCTGTGCTAAAAAGCTGTCAGACTCCTACTCTCTAAATTCTACACTATTTGCAAAATTCACCTGGGAGAGCAGTGAAGTTACAAAACTAACATACTCTACAAATTCTCTGCTTTTGTTCTGCACCCATAGCATCAGTTGACAGTTATGCACAGTTTAGAGGATTTTCAGATGAAATATTTCTGTGTTCTGTAGATGAGAGTGAGAAATGGACTGATGCTTTGCAGAGAAGAAAAAAGGAGACAGAGCAGAATCACTGTCTACCATTAGACTGTATAAATCAAACCCAGTATTTAGATGAGTGAAAATGTCAGGGGGTTTAAGCTGGAGAAGAGAGGACATATGGATGCCAGTTTTATAGGCCCAACCTTGCTACTGGCAAAATTTAATTTATTAATAGTCAGTTAATTAAATAAAGCCCTCTTTGCACTCATAGGAGTGCTTTTCTGCAAGATTTGTTTGACCAGACAGATTTCTTCTTTTTTCTAATAGCTCTCAGTAAAACTCCTTCAATAAACTTGTCCAGGCACTTTGGAATATTGAAGTGAGATTTCTGAATGTATAGAAGAACTCTTTGAGAGCTTTGATATGAGTTTTGTAAGTTTTCAAAGGTAAGATTTATGGATTATAATCTTCTTCAAGGCAAAGTGACATCAGAGTTACCTTGTCTATGTGAAGTCATAGGGTATTATGGGAAGGGAGACACGAGCATAAGGCATGAAGCAGAAAAATGTTTCAATATAATCAGAAGTATATTTAAAAACAAAGATGAAACAAAAGAAATAAAAGCTAGAAAGAAAATTAATAGGTATAAACAACTTAAACAGAATATTAAGATCAATTTAAAAGTGACTAAAACTAATAGTAATGCAAAGACTTTCTGTAAGAAGGATGTTACATAATGAAAAATGCTATTTGTGATACGTACCCTATACTCCTGAGCATGCTCCTGTATTAATAAAACTGAGGACCCTTTTGTATAGATACAAAGACGTATACAATTGTAGAATCATAGACTTGTTTGGGTTGGAAGGGACCTTAAAGATCATCTCGTTCCAACCCCCCTGCCACAGGCAGGGACACCTTCCACGAGACCAGGTTGCTCCAAGCCCCATCCAGCCTGGCCTGGGACACTG
>JAVKLA010000008.1:1736061-1778928 GCA_034782735.1 Sagittarius serpentarius
GCACGATCTGCCCTTGGTGAAGCCATGCTGGCTGTCTCCAGTTACCTCCTTGTCATCCATATGCCTTGACACTTCTTACAGGAAGTTCTGTTCCCTGATCTTAGTGGGCACTGAGGTGAGGCTGACAGGCCAGTAGTTCCCAGGGTCTTCCTTTTTACCCTTTTTTAAAATGAGGTGCGAAGTTTCCCTTTTTCTAGTCGCTGGGGACTTGACATAGGGACCACCGTGACTTTTCAAATATGCTGGAGAGAAGGGTGTCTTAGTGACCACATCTGCCAGTTCCCTCAGGACCTTAGGGAACATCTCATCGGGTCCATGGACTTGTGTGTGTTCAGGTTCCTCGAACCTGATCTTCTCCTACAGTGGGTGGGCCTTCATTCCTCCTCCGCCTTGAGATTCAGGGACTTGAGAGATATGAGAAGATATGCACATGCACATGTATATAAACCCCTACATTCACACTTTAAAGAAAAATTTTTCTGAGTTTTAAATTGGAGTGCCAACGGAATCCTTTTTGTTTGTTTTTCACAAAGTTTCTTACAGTTGTTCCATAGCTGCTATTGTTTAGGGAAATGGATCGTGTTTATAGCTCCATTTGCGCTCTAAGTAAAGTGAAAGTTAGAGATATTTACATCTTTGATTAGAAAACCTGATGTTGCTAGAAAAACAGACTATTTTGAGGGTATTTTGTCAGATCCGAAACAGAATTGATAAATTACTGGATAAAGACAATGTTTCCAAATTTAATTCGATTATGCTAATCAGTTAAAAATTATCAGAGGATAGGACCTATGGAGCAGAACGAAGTATTAGCAAAGGTACACATGGTTACGTTGTTGTCTGCTGTAGGGTACCTTTCTGCTGAAGATGGTTCTGGAATAAAAAAGTGTGCTTTAAAACTGTTCTGTCCTGTGAAACCCTAAGTTTTAGTATCCAGTTGAATTATTATTTTTGTTTCCAGGCCAGTTTTTTAATCATTTTGTATGTTTCCAGTTAATGACTGACACTGAGAAGTTACAGATGAAGCAGCTGTTTTCCACTAGTAGAAGAACGTTGGTGTCCTTACAAATTGCCTGTATGAGTTAATTTTAGTATATAATGGTATTATTAAAAAAAATTCCAGGAGAGCATTTTATAAATCATACACCTAAGAAACTAATATTACTTATGGATTAATATAATAAAATATATAAATACTTTTTATTGTATTTTGTGAAATAAGTATTGAGGAAAATAAGAAGGAGAACCTTGGTTTTACAAAAAATGTTGGTTTGATTCACATCTCTGTCATACCAGCCTAAATGAAAGGATCTCAGGACATCCTATCTTAATTTTTGATGAGTTCATTGCCGATAGGAAAGTTCTACCACAGTTAATTTTTATTTGCTGTCTAAAATGTTCATACTATCTAGCAAGTTTTATGATGGACATGGCCTAAAAATAGTTCATTCTGTCTCTGTTCTTCCCATCACAAATGAATTTCACTTCCTGCTTTAAAAGATTTTAAGTGATAATGAACACTTTTTCATTGACAGCACTAGACTGGGTCTTAGAGAAGCTAAAATGTGTTTAGTATACAATTACAGAGAATTGATGTTACCTCCTGAACAAAACTGAAAGAAATCCTGCAAAGTCATTAACCTGAGATTAGAAGCAGTCTGTCACAATAATGAGGACAGGTAGCACCAATAGTTTTTCTGTGTAACTCTACAGATCCATATCGCTGAATACAGAGAGGGGTAGAACAGTACACATTTATCAAGGAAAATGGAATTTTGATCACATACATTTAGAGAAATTGACCAATTAAAATGTTTGAAATGTAATGTCCACAGTTTCTTCATTATTTTTTAAGGGATTGACTCTTCCTCGTTGGCTTTGTTTTTATGGTTTTGACTTTTGTTTTTACAAGGAGATATAGAAAAGAAACACAGACTAAAACTAAGCAGAAACACTTAGGATTATTTCCAATTTTCCCTTAATTTTTTGAAAGTGACAATTAAATCCCGAAAAGTTATTTTTTCTAGTTTTGCTCAGAATGTTTACCATTAAAATGCTGAATATAAAAAGAAACATTTATTTTCTTTTTTTTTCCAAAGTTTTTGACCAGGTTCATCTTAACTGCTCTCCCTCAGCAACTTTGACCCAAGTAGCTGATTGTACCTTCAGATTTTTTCTTTGAGGACTGTTACTCACTGAAGTGGAAAAGATTGTGTGTGCATGTATTTACACGCATGCATGACTTTACACATGCATATATACACGTATACATGTGGTTGTCTATATGTACACACGCGCATACACCTATCACAGACAGATTAGGTTAATATCACTGAACTATATGTACACATGTGCATATATACCTATCAGAGACACATTAGGTTGATATCACTGAACTATATGGTCATGCTAGCCCTGGATAAGCTATAAATCTAAATCTGGAATGGGCTTGCAACACTGTTTGCTTGCCAACTGTCTGATGTACTGAGTTATTGTAATTTATTACCGACCTTGGTTAGCAGGTGTGAAATGCATCAGGGAAGATGTTGTGAATCATCATCATGTTGTTTTCTTCCATTGTGTTTGCTGTCTGTGGCTGAAATATGAATGAAATGATGTATTTTATGCAGTTTTTTTCAATGACAGCCAAAGAAAGTACATACAAGGCAAAACACTTTATGATGTTTCCTTCGTATTTTTCACGCTTCTGCTATGAAATATTGCCTCTGAAAATGTTCAGACATACTGTATTTCCAGGTTGTATGTGCTTTTCCTGTGGCTAAGGAAAAGAAGCAGTGGGAAGACTTTGGTGGAAAGATCACTCATTACCTGCCTCATATCACATTCGCTTCCCAAAACTTTTGCCAGAGGCTCACGTCAAATGCAGAATAGTCAGATATAAACTTGACAGCTGCTCCAAACCGTACAGATTGTTCCAGCTTCTTTGACATCTCCAAACACAGTAAGATATATCATTGCTTAAATAATAACAGCTAGAGGGATTCCCCCCACAAGGTATAAAGACTAAATGGTAGCTTTCCTGTTAGAGGATGAGCTCTGAAAAAGGGGGTTTTGGCTCTGAGTCACAACTGACCAAACTTCTGTCTAGTTCTGCGACATCCTGTTACTAGCAGATCTCCTCCTTTCCACTAAATCTGCTGAGCCTTATTCAGTGACACAAGTATGTAGGAAGGTGTTAAACTCTTAATTTCAGCTATTTCCCACTGTCCCACTCCTGACTGTCTCGCTCCCTTCAGGCTTAGAAGAATAGCAGCTGCACAAAGCAGCTGGACATCTACCTTTCCTCTTAATGTCTACCCTGGATACTACTAATGGTATACCTAATATTAAATTCAGGTAAATGCACAGTCACAGAAGATATGCAAGAGGCTAGAGAGTCTTAAACACAGACAACTCCCTGCAGTTGTGCACATCTGCTAATACTCTTTTTTAAAATAAATAACATCATTTAAAAATAGCTACTTGTTGAAATGATTTTATTTAAAGAAAGATCTAAGAATTTGGTGTTGTACTGGTTCACCTTGCACAGCCATAGCATTTTTGGTATTTTTCTCTTAAATCAGCTATTTGTAAATTTATGCATCAAACATCCCTATTTTGATGTGCGTATTTTGAGATTATGCTGTTCAAAAATTTTTTGTGCTGTTGTTCCAAAGTATAAATGCATTCTACATTTTTGCTTTGCTCCATGTGCAGATGTAGATGTTTTTGTACATACATAAAACACAAACACAACACACATATACAGCTACATATATATACATACTTACTTTATATAAGAAAATCAAAGATCATCCTGGGATAGACAGTGAAAGACTTACATGAATGATGGGCATAAAATTGAGTCTTACATAATTAAATGGAAAAATAAAAATAAGTTTACTGCCTAGGCTATATTCTCGTATGAACACACAGTAACGTACACCTTTGTGACTGGCCTTATGCAGCTCTAAGTTGAGATACAAAGTACTCTGACATAAACTGGGGGACAGTAAATACAGAACAGTAAAAGCCAAAAGCGTAAGTCTACCAGCGACAGTGGCATATGAGATAGTTAACATACTCAAATGAGACTACCCACATACAAATTGCACTTAGGGCACTAATTTAATAATTTTATTGTAAATGTAATTTCTTAGAGCATTAAAATATATACAATTTGGGAGAGATAAGCATATTGCTTTTGGGAAGAAACACAAGTTTAATTTATTGAGTTACTGATGAATTGCTAAATTCTGAATATTTGGGAACATACAGCCTTTTACCTTAGTGCGGTCATATAAATACCAGTTTAGAAAACTCAAGCTCTGCAATACTTTTTAACATGCTAGTACTTCAAGGCAAAACTTCTGGCATCTACAACTTAATATGCATACAGTCAAAATGAATTTCATTCCATTCTTAGCTCCAAAAACACAAACTTCAAAAGGTTTAGAAAAGAAGCATATTACAATAATCTGCTTCTGTAGAAGGAGTATGGCATAGCAACCATATCTCTGCTGCATGTAAGGACTAGTTAACTAATTTGCTTGCTTTCTTATTTTTATTCTTTCTTTCCTTTTAATTTTTTTGCATACTATATATAATTCTTTGAATTCAAACTCATAAAAAATTGTTGATGAGATTCAGCTTCAGAGGAACAGTTTTTGACTCATAATATTTCAAAAAACACATTTCTGGAAACTTTACCATATTAAATCTTATTAATATAAGGGTCTGGCACAGTCATTATTGAGTTGTCATCATAGTCTACAGGATATAAATCTAAAAAAATGCCTCCAGTATAAAAAGAATTCTTTATTAAAACCACCTTTCTTTAAGACCGTATTACATCAATATGTGATTTTTGTGTGAGCAGGGCTTCCTTTTATGTCACCATGGTTGGTCAACTGCCTGCTTGTGTTGCATCAGTAGCAGAGCTGTTAGAGAACGGAGAAAGCAGCCTGACAAGGTGACCTTTCAAAGAAAGGCTTGTCAAACCAGTGATCCCAGGAAGATCTTCATTAAAGTGAATGGAGTATCTCCCTATATCTCCTTTTTTTTTTTTTTCCGGAAATTGAGGAGTGAAATATCCTAGGGTGATTTATTTTCCTTATCTTTGATAGCTCCTTACTTAATAGTCCAAGTTTGATTCTGTATGTATTCCAAGCAGATAATGCTAAGAAGCACTAGCAAATTGTTACTCCATGTCTGGTCATCATCTTACTGTTTGATGTTATTTTGGCAAAATTCTCTACATTTAAAATGTTTGCTGCAGGTAGCTAAAGGGAGTGTATGATGACAAAGTGAGTCATCAGCTTTATCAGGGTTCTCTGCTTAATAGGCATGAGATATACAGAATATACCTGTAAACAAATATAGCCATAATTAGACAGCAGTACCTAATACATATTTCAGATCCTATTATCCAAAATGTGAATAATATCGTCAGGTTAAAGCTGACTTGCAGGGATTCCCAACATGTATAGCCAGGTCACCAATACATACATATTGCACTCTTAATAAACCTCTTGATTCAAAGTAGGCACTATCTTATGTGTCCCTATAGGCTGTCAGTTTAACGCAGCACTTTTACAGGTTGCCTAAGAGAAGCTACTCAAGAATTTTCAATGTATGAGCAAATGTATGAGGAATTTTTTATGCTGTCTTCCTTCAGCTCAAGGAAGTTGCCATCTGCTTCAGTCATGCAGGAGGAGAGTTCAGCTAACAGCAGCTGACGTGAATTCCAGAGCTGTTGAGCCAACATTTCCAAACCCGTGGCTATGTCAGTAACCAGCTAGCTAGAAACCATTAGGTGCCATGTTTCTAATTTGCAACAACTTGATGAGTATTATTCTCCCCCCCCGCCCTTTAAACAGCAGAACATGCAGGGCTCCATCCTCTTTCAAAACAAAAAAAAGATGCACTTAATTAAAAAAAAAAATTGCGAAGTGTATCTTTTCGATAAATTTGTCCAGCATTACTAATAAGATTACAATATGACACACGGATAGTTTGTATACCTCCTAATTTTGAAAGAAAGCAGTTTGTCTTTAAACACCTTGTTTCTTGAATAACTTGTTTTGCTGAAGCACGACGAGAAATTTCTTCAAGCTGTACTCAGTTCATGGCTGCTTTACACTTGTTACTGCAACAGGCAGAGTGAAGTGATCTTTTCCAAGTCTCAATACACTTTTCCAGAGGACTAAATGCTGTGCCTGTTTTCCTTGCTGTATCTATCTGTGATCATTTGTGCTGTGAATAAAAGTGCAGGGAAGGTTTTGTTGCTAAGCTGCCAGAAATTACATCACACACAGACAAAAGACTTGGTGAAAAAAAAAGGGCTAGTGGTGGGAGAAAACCAAACATTTTCACAGGTGACTTGGCTAAAGATTTAGTTTAGCAAAGATTTTTTTTTTTCTTTGAAAGAAACTGAAGAGAAAAAAGAAAAGAAACAAAGACCTTTTTTATTGTTTGAAAAAGATCAGAGAGAGTAAGTACTTTAGGAAAATTGTCTAGAAACATACCATAAAGTAAGTATGTCAGAATGGACATCTAAAGAAAAGCAGATAGGAAGCAAAAATAGCCATGATCATAATCCACAAAAAAAGAACCATGCTAAAAATGGAAGTAAGTTTACAAATCCAGGCTCTAGGAACTCTAACAGCATATTTGAAGAGCAGAATTATACTCGTCCTGCCACTCAGTGTAATCTCTGTTTTAAGCTCACATTAAATTGGTGTATTTATAAAGGCTAGCAATAAAAGAATTCTAGACTCTTAGGGGGATTTTTTTACTATTATTATTAATATTATAATTATATTTGAAGCTTATAATAGAAACAGTAACTTAGGTTAAAGACCTGTCTTTAATCTGAAGAACCCTTTTCATCTTTCTTACAGTTTAATTTGCCAGAATTAATGTTTGGCCAGGTGAGATCTCTGCCTAAACATGGCTTTTTAATACATCATTCTAAGGAAATAAATTTTCTGAGATAATGTTGTTCATCCTTCCTCCACTCCTTCCTTTCCCCCAAGGTGCTGACTGAAATGGCACTGAGCTAAACTTAATTATTTAAAGAAAGATTCTCTACAATATCTTTTTCTTCAAGGTGTAAAGAATGAATTTATCGATTTAGTGTCATAGTAATGCACAAATTATATTTATCTGCTTTTTAAATTGATAATTATTTTCTTTCTGTTTTTTAAAGAAGAATTTAGCCTAAAAAGATTGAGAATTATATTATGAATAATGAAATCCTGGTTATGTAGGCAGTTATTGTAAACACTGAGATACTGAGATACTAATCTTTAGATTATTTTATATATTAACAGTTACAAAGAAGAACTTTTGAGTTACAGTTCATTTCATCCTAATATGTGTGTTTTAAAATCGATCAGATGAGTTGCTCCTATTGCTCTTGACTCCTTATAAAGAGAATTAAGGACTCAGCAGTGTATCCTCACAGACCTATTGCAGAAATTAATCCCTCCACTACTTCTGCAATAAAAAAAAGCAGTATTAAGGAAAATTCTTTTATTTCGCTTGCAATGCTAGAAAACAAGAACAACTTTTAAGTCCACAAAGTTCCAATTTCTTTAAAACTATACGGTAGATCCAGTGTGATGTATGAATGAGTATTTCCCTGTCCTTCCCCACTATTTGATGTGAAAAGCCATCCTGAATTCCCAATTTTCCACTTTCCCTGTGATGTATGTAGATAGTTTAGATGCTACCTGTTTTTTCATCCTTTCTTCATTCTTGCAATACAATTAAATCAAAAGCTTTTGCAGATATTTGCAAATGATGTGCCTCTACTTAAAATACTATTTTTGATTACATAATACTGATAATCATATAAAGAATAATTGTCCTCTTACATCATGTTACTCTTTTTTCATTAGTCCTACTGTAAATGGTACAGATTTCAGGAGAACTAGTCAACATCTTCTCAAAATGTACAAACTTTCCAGGTTATTTTTAGAAAATTTGAAGTATTGTGAAGGGTTCTGCATTTTTAGTCACAATGAATGGTATAATTGTCTAATAACAAAATATTGTTTTGTGTTTTTGCTTAGTGTTTGCTGCTTAAACACAGAAGTCTAGATTCTAGTCGAGGAAAAGACACAGTTATGTTGAAGATTTCTAAATTAGAGTTCTAAATTTTCTTCTTTTTTTTTCAGTTTTACTAGACATTTAGACTTTTTTTCCTAAACCACATTCTGAGTGGAGGTTCCTTGGAACCACTTTACACTGTGGATTTGATGTTCCCTGGAAGAAGAGAAATCATGTTTGCACCAGCATACGAATTCGATATAACTCTTGAGCTACCTGCCAGTTTTCAAACACAGTAAGGCTGAGTCCCAGTTTAAGCACACATAGATAAGTTTAAGTCTATCAACTTTGGAGGTGATTTTGGGGAACTAACAAAAATGTAATATGAATGAAGCATAGCCTGCGTTGGTGGTCTAAACCAAGGCAATCAACCCAGGCAACCATTCTGGCTGTCTCTACCAAAATTTTCAAAGGCAGAGGTATTACCACCAGAGATGTTGCCACCAACTTTCCTAACAATTTCAAGTAATAAGTTTCAAGAACCTTTAGATTAAATATTTATAAAGTACCTCTTTGCCTTATACTTTTTATTTAGATTGCTTTTCATACCACAATATTAAGACCTTGGAAATTGTTTCACAAGGCATTTCAAGGAGGTACATGGAATGTTTATGAATGTAACAAGTCCCTAATTTTTGTGGCCAGTCTTTACAAATTTCAACAGCAGGGTAGTAAGAATGAATGCTATGTTTCTGTGTTTTATGGCCTAGTTCGTATACAGAAGGTTGAAGGTGCATATAGTTTTTACATGTTCAGGTCCACTTCAGCCAGATAGCTGGGGAGAAAATAGTTGTGTATAAATGTAAAGTTATAAATAGGTAAATGAAAAAAAAAACCAAAACAAAAACCAAAACCACACAGAAGTTCTTGCTACTTTTCACATCCCCCATACCAATGTACAGTGCTTTACTCTTGGAATTGATTCTGGTGGAGAACTCAATCTCTCAAACAAAAAATTACCAGTCATTTAAACACATTAACGTATGTAAAAAATTTTGGAGTCTGATCTGGTTATTGTGCTTATGCAAACACAAATGTAAGTTTAGTCATTACTTTGGAAATTTCAAGTTTTTAAAAAAACTCAGGCACCGCACATGAATTTGTATGTGGCTGTCTTTTGGGATAAACTACTTCAAAGGCCATTAGTAAGTAAGTAAGTAAGGTTTTCGGTCTTGATCTTTATGTCAAGTCATCTAGTTGGCCTCAGTAAGAGGTAATCACCTCACAGCATGCAAAGACCTCTTTTAAATACCGCAAACTGGTTTCAGCCTGGATGATTACAAGAAACGTAAAGATTTTTCTGTGAAGTTTACGATTCATCTCATTTCCTGTAATTGTGTCTCGTTACATCTCGGTAACTTTCCTGGTCTTATGTCTATATGAATTTTGAATTGTCACTATGCTTGGGATTTTGTCCCTGGGAATTCATTACTGCTGACAGGGGAAACTTTCCTACCCTTCTCCCACCACTCCAGTGGAGGGCCAGGAAAATTTTCTGGCAGGATTGAGGATAGAATCCAGGAAAATGGGAAAGGGTGACCACCCTGTCACATTTATGTGTCTTTAGAGACTAGAAAGGTTCTCCAGTGCTTTTGCGTAGCTACTGGACTCAACCCCCTGTCAGCAGAACTATTACTGAAAACTGCCTACCATTAGTTGACTCCTCCCTCTTAGTTGTACAGTTGCAGCTGTAGAAAGGAATCTGGAAATTTTTCTGCTTTTTGAAGCCGCATTAACTTTTGAACAAACATCTGCACTAGCATCCTCAGGATCAGCCACAGGTGGCTATGATATGGAAAGCCACATGTCCTCAATTCCAACGGTATGCCTTCTCTCCCTCCAAATTTTAAGTGTCCTTAAGATACTGAGCTCCAACAGAGAGATTTCCAAATGGTCCCCCACAAAGAAACAGATACGCTGAAGCTAGTGCTTTCCTACTTCCCTCTCAATTTATGCTTATGTGGATCTTCCACTTCAGGTCCTCCAAGAAATGGTGGAAAAAATTCAAACTCAAGGACATTGCTCTGTCTTTACGTCATTGTTTAATACGTTGAGCTAGGATATCATACCCCCCTCCCACAAAAATGCTTTAGAGGTATGACAACAAAAGGCTGCATCGCACAAGCAACCTCAGTTCTGCCGGTTAGAAAGCATTCGGACTTCCATCCAGCCCCTTCTATTTTTATGGCTTTCTGTATTCTGACTACTAAGTAAAACAGGATTCTTTCAAATTCTTGGGCATTTTGCCACCACTTTGGGCCATGGGGCCAATAAAAATCATTAGCAACACATAAATTTTATCCAGCGGGCTTTCCTGAACATGTGCAAATGTTCATAAGGTTAGAGAACAGAAATCCACATGTTGTACCTTACATGCTTGGAATGCATTGAGTTTAACTAGTTCAGAATAAGTTCATATGAATGTCCTGACATTTTTATATCAAATTACGACACATGTGGTTCAAGTACCACAATAAGAATTCTGATTAAATAAACAGATTGCTATTACATTCCAGGAGATAAAATCAATCATTGTAAAAAGCACTGCTTTTTCATCTTTACTGTATTATAGTGACACGAAGCTACAATATTCATGAATTATCCAGATTTTCTTAGATGGAAACTGCCTTTTTAAAATAGAAAGTTTCCATCTCTAAAGAGTTAACATTTCCTGTAGGAAAGCAAGACCCTTGAGATATTGAGGGGGACGGGATGGGGACGGGGCTGAAATTTGGTATTCGCTAAAAACACTATTATGGGATATTTTGGACCAATTTAATGCAGACATAACTTGCTTTCTTGACATGACTAACTTACCTGACTTATTCATTACAAAATACATGCTGTTGTTTAACTATAAATTTGATAGACTTGGGAAAAAAATCCCCTATTTTTAGCTTGTCCTTGCACAATTTTGAATAAGTAAGACAACTAATATATTGTTTTGATTTTTCACATGTGGGTTTTTTTCTAGACTAGTGTCAAGTAGAAACATATTTTTAATGTGAAAATAAAACCAGCAGAAGCAATCCATAAACTTTTAAAAATACCAACACCTTACATCACCCAAACTACTAACATGTAAACATGATGGGTCTGATAAATATGACACTGAACAGAATTTTGCACACATTGCTTTATAATGGTATTATTTTACTGAAAATTGTGCCGTAACAAAACTGAGCATTTAAACATCCTACAACACATTTCTGGAGTACACCTGAAAATAATTTTGTAGGTTTTTTTGGCGTTAAATGGAACTGAAGCTGCGCTTTTCTATAATTACATTTTGTTGTGGCTCTGGCTATCCACCTGTACACCCACTCCAAAACTATTCCTTTCTTTGGGCTATTAGCTTTTGAAAAGTGTAGGACACTATGGTACATGAAAGCACTGAGGCAGAGCTCTCCTGAAACAAAGATGAAAACTGACCTCTCAAATTATTTTGTCTAAGAGTTCTAATTACTGGGATGATACCAAAATGATTATTGGTGCAAACATATTTTAGCATTAGTGGATGTTAAAGACAACAACAACAAAAACCATCAAAAATCAATCAACTCCCCCTGCCATCAAGGCGCAACAAAAGTGGTAATGAAAACCACTGTTGCCGAGGTGTCAAAACCCCGGAAAGGGTAGGAAAGGATTAAAAAAAATTATATATATATGAAATAATTTGCTATTTTAAGACATTTGATTTGGCCTGAGGAGATTCTTAATTTTTTATGTGTCGTGATCTCAACTTATCACTGAAAACTTTGGATCCTTTGACTGATTCCAAATGGCTGTAGAGGAAATGTGCTGCATTTGTGTTCCTCTCATCTTAAGTCATCATGGTCTAATTTTTCTAAGCTGTGCACTTGTGCGAGAACACAGTGTCCTTATAAAATGTGAGCATTTTTCTTGCATTCTGTAACAATATTTAATCTGGGTAGACTGTCAAAATAATTTGTCTATATATCCTGTTTCTTTCAGTTGTTGCTAACACCTTTCTTAATTTACTGTGTTGTTTTCAGCAGTTTAAGAGAGATTTAAAAAAAAATAGCATATATAATTTAGTTTTACTAACATGTACAGTATGCTAGGCACTTTTATAAAAATAAGGCAAAACACAGGTGAAACAACTTGAGCATTGACTACATGATAACATCAGAAGCACAGATCTGATAACAAGTATATTAAAAAAATTCATTATTATTCATTTTTAATAAAGCAATATTTTCATCTTTCTTTCTCAGATAATTCCATATTTAAGATGTGTAGAAATATTGCCAACTCATCATCTAAGCATGAAAAGCACAGAATACAGTTATAGACAAACCTGGTGACCACATTCTGGGAAAGTGACACTAACTGCAGTGGGAAACATAAAAATTTAACGTATTAATGGATAAACCTTGCTAAGCATGGAAAATTTAATTTTATTTCTTTATTTGTTCATCAGTTAAAATAACATTCAACCTGATTGCTTTCAAAAGCTGCTCACTTCAGCTTTTCAGTTGATGATTCAGTCTGTGCCCATTATTTATGGGGGAAAATGACAGTCATTCAAGTCCAATTCAAATCAAATTTGATGACCCAAGTTTTAATAAAAAGGAAAAATGCTTTAAAAATCATCGATCCATTGGAAACATCTATGGGATTATGAAGTAAATCTTACATATTTATTTTTAATAACAACATTTTAAATAATTTTTAAAAAAATGTTGTTACTGTTACATGCCATGGGAGTTCCCAAAAGAAAAAGGGTGACTTTTTTATTAGAAGTCTATAGCATCATTGAGATTCTCTGTCATTCCTCTAAAGAAGAATATAGGGAAGATTTTTAGAAGACAAACAAGACGGTGCATTCAATGAATATTTATATTAATGTATACATATATGTGTGTGTGTCTGTCCACACACAAACACACAACTTTTTAATTCTTTCTCTTCCGTCTCCCATTTTCCTCCACCCAGTAATTAAACAGACGAGAGTTTCATGCTGACTGATGATGTGTTGGACTAACCATTACATGCCTTGCAGCAGCGCTTGCTCACAGTACAACCTGATTCATTTACGAGGTTACTTATGTAAGTGTCCACTAATCATAGTAGTGTGTAGTAAGCTAAAAAGTGCTGGCAAGCACCAAAATGGAGTAGAAAGAATGCTCTGAATTGTCACTTACCATCCCTTACATGTAATTATCCTTTATTACATTAGCAGAGTAATTTAATTGTTGCGGATGTTGGTACCTGTAATCACATAAACTGTAGATCAATACAAAGTTTCACTTCTACTCCCGGTTTTGAAAACAGAGTGGCTGAGGTACACAAGCCCATTTTGCCAATGAAACCAACAGCAGATGGGTGTTGCAAACAGTGGGTAACGCCGAAACCTGAAGTCTAGACCCCAGGCTAGCTCTCAGTGGCGGGGACCCACCAGCTTAGGTCTCCTGCGGGAAGCATCCCTCACTGGGCTCTCCACCGCGGGTCTGTTAACACGCATCATCAGAGCAATTTCATTGCACTCTACCGCATTAAGTGAAAGGACAGTACCAGTAGCCATTGATCATCCACATCTCTTGAACTTGTCTTTTGTCTTATAATCGGATTAATGTGCCCCTGGTTAATTCTGGGAGGGGGGGGGTGTTAAACATTTTTTTTCACTGGATAATACTGGACTACCACAAACTAAATATAACCAGGCCTCCATTGGTTTTACCTACCCAAATATCACTGTTTAACTGTTGCCAGTGAACATTCAGCTATTATTACAAAAGTTATATCATAGCTAGTTCTGGCCTTAGTTTTTTCATTACATATTTTCTTCAGAAGCAAAAGACAAATGGCTAAGACTTTTATCTTTTTAACATTTTTTATTAGTTTCAGTTCACTTTAGTTTTAAAGTGGGAAAGTCTGGATTTGTGTTTTTCAAATAGAAAAAAAAATTGAAAAAAGAAAACCTCTAGTATTCATATACAATAATGGTTTTGTCTTTCAAGGATTATAATTAACATTAAATCTAAGCTTCATTATTATATTTAAATTTATTTCAGTGGACTTTTTACATGTTGTATTTCTATTATTTCTGCACAGGAAACTTTGGTATTTTTTTTTTTACTTCTTCCAGTTCAGATGAGGAGCGGTGTATGGAAATCAGGGGACAGGTTCTGATTAATGTAGTAGTTAATCCTGGGAAGCTGTAACAAACTTTAAGCACTTTACCACCAGTTGCACGCAGTCTCCTCTATGGGTATTCCTATGCATACCTGGCACAAGTTACTCCCCAACATTTTTTCCCTTTCAGAAGAAAACATTACTCAACTCTAACTTAACTGGCATTGTGGTTGTTGAGTGTTGCTGTTTTCTATACAGAACTGCCCTTTTTGCCAGACCTTATAAACTTTCTGTCAATGGAGCCTACTAATAGAAGTGTTTTGTAAAATCTGGAACATCATTTGGGCTTGAAGTTCCCTTAACTAAAACTAAACAAAGAGTCTTAGGTACCTGCTTTGGAGAAACATTTGGAAAAATCAGTAAGAAGCACCGCTGATTATAAACATCTGTCCTCCAGCACTGTTTCAGGCCCACAGACCATTTTGAAATCACTCTCACTGGTTTATGTGATTAATACAGCAGCATTTAAGAAAAATATCTGTGGGATTTACTGTATGGAATGTTTATTGTAAAGAGAGTAATAGACCTGCTACTGTATGAAGGATAGGTTTGTCTTTTGCCTTCCTTTGCTGGTGATAATTTTTTTGTAGCATACTTTTATGAGAACAACTTACTGACAAAGCTGTGATTAAATTATATATATATATACATCTTGTGAACACTGTTGAGCATCAAAAAGATACCTCTATGTCGTTTACTTTTTTCCTTTTTCTTCTGAATGCTGGAATGTGGAGCTGCAGAATTGTTCTGTATAAATAACATAAATTACATAACTGTGCTCTTTTGGGAAAATAAAACATTTCTCATCTGCTGAATAAAATACCTTTTTTGCTTTCAAAGCTATGCAGAACTGCCATATTTTATACATTAGAGAATGTTTATACAACATGCTTTAGGAAAAAAGTATCTAGATGAACAGACCTTATCAGGTGTCAAAACGCATCTGTTGATGAATGGCTTTGTATGTGTTCTGAGTTAACATTAATCATAAAAGGAAAGTATGCCTTCTTAAACTAACCTTCTAGAATAATCATGCATTTAAGCAGAATATAAATTAACTAGAATACATTTATAAGGCAAGTATTCCAAGATTTTATTACAGGAATAAGCCTGGACAAGTAGGATTACAACTACAAAAATGACAAATATTTCACTTATTTTTAAAAGCCTGCATATTGTTTAAATTTCAGCTACTCTATTTATTGGATTAATGTTAATTTTATGTTGTAAATGGAATCCTTTCTCTCTGCCAAAGTGAAACAACTGTGTAATACATTAAGTATTATTGTTCATAAATAATAATAGCAGGGGTTTGCTCTGTCTTAGTTATGTGCAACTCTGCTAGGTACCTCTTAAAGGTGGTATTTGTTAAGCAATAGAAGAATTATTTGGTCATAAAACACAGAACAAAGAGGGAAAAAAAAGCCAGCTCTAAAAAAAAATGCAACATTAATGATGGGATGATAGATCTATGTGTACTTCTATCTTAATTAATTTGTAAATTCATTAAACAGGCACTTCTGAGATGTGTTATTCATAGAAAATGAGGCTGAAAAGCTTCCCATACACTTCAGGAATTCATCTGTGGAAATTCCCTCCTGATGAGAGGGTCCTTGTGTCTAAATTGTTCCCGGGAGATGTTTATCTAACCTGTTCTTAAAAGCGTCTAAAGATAGAGATTCCACACCCTGCCAGAGCAATCAGTTATGTTGCTTAGATATCCTCACGGCTGGAAAGTTTTTCCTAACATCTGAGTTAGACATTCTTCAATGCAATCGAATCTATTTCTTTTTTCCTTCCCCCTTGGAGAACAGTTTGTTTATTCTTCTCTGCCATAATCTTCCATAGATTTGAAGGCTGTTATTCTGTCTCTTTAGTTTTCAGCTCTCCAGCTTAACTGGCGGAATTCCTCCGCCTTTCCTCACAGGCGGTTGCTTTCTAGATTTCTGGCCATTGCTGTAACTGTCTTCCAGACTGTGCCACACTGGTCCAAATCTTTGTTTAAATGTGAACTCTAAAACCAGACAAATTACTCAGCTGCGATCCCTCCCATGCTGAACAGACAGGAAGGATTTGCTGAAATGTCTAATTTATGCTGGTATTTGTACACTCTGGTACGTTCTTCCAAGGGCAGGACAGGTACAATACCCATATCGGGAATGGCAATTAGTCACCCGGTACCCATGCAGCTAGGAGGTGGACACTAAGGACTGGATTCATCAGCCCTTAAAAATGAGGTGCCTTGCTGTCAAGACTACCTCTGCAGGCAGAGGAGCAAACAGCCGCTCTAAAATAAAGGTAGCACTTTGTCTGCAGGTGAGGTCAGCGATAGCCCATGCGAGAGGGCTGAATTATTTCCCGTTCAAGCCCAAAGAACTGCTTTTGGTCTGAGAACTTAATCCTGGCTCGTTCTGTTCCCGCTTGACCCTGGGAAATCTCTCTCTTTCCTTTAGGCGGGTGCCGGGGTGCGATCAGGGCGAGCGGGGTGTAAGGCAGGGACTGCCTCTGCCTCCGCGTTCGTCAGCCAGCTGCCGGGACTTGCCGCTGCCTTCAGCCGCTCCAGGTCCCTGCGCCTGTGGGTTCCCCACAGCTCCTTCATATGCACGCTCAGCAGCGATGCCACAGGTGCCAACTCAATATGCGGTGTCAAATACGCATTAGTGCTGTGACAGTTTAGTCATTCAATCCTCCCGGCCTTTTAAACGATTAACAGGTAGTTAGTCTGGTTTGTGTATGCAAGAACGTATTTAATTCTAAAATACACACTACTGATACTCCGTGAGAAGTGCATGTGCCCGGTTTGCCTTTGCTAAAACAGTAAAATCCAAAGTCTGTTTATAAAGCGAGATTAAATCCATTTTCTACTTCACATAAACACCGAGACTTTGTGGTCCAAATCCCTTCCTGGTATGGTCCAAGGTGGTATAACCCTTGGTCTCTTGACTTAAGCAGAGGTTTTTATTTTTTTTTTTGTCTTGAATGGAGATTCTTTGAGATGGTGCTGATTTTGTTATATTTTACTCTGTGTTTCTAACGCAGAGTTCTGACTGAATTATCTGTTTCTTTTCTCTCACAGGACCTCAGCTGGTCTTTAATCTCCTCAGAAGTAGCTCTCACTGCCTCAAAACAAACAGATCTGACATTTTGCAAATACGCCGTTCTAATCCACTCCTTCCCTAACTAATATCAGTTGTTGAAGAGAGTTGATTAGCAGCTCTGCGTGGAGCCTGTTTGCAGAGCTGTCGGCTCCTGCTTACGCCAGCGTACAGCAGAAATGGACTTAAAGTCAACAGTGTTGCCACACTGAAGGCAGGGAAACCTGCCTAGATCAATTTAACTTGCAAGCAATTTTTTTTAAAGGATTTTGTAATGTCAAACTGTTTATTTTCAGTGACAAATTACAACCAAAAGCAGGGGGGGGAAAGAAACAGTTATAAGTTTAGTCTTAATATAGTGGCACAGAAAAGGAAAGCTTAGAAAGGTCTGACAATTCTGACATCCCTGGAAAAATGCTTAAATCTTACATAATGATGTTATAACAGAAAGGCAGTAATACCAGCTCAGCTTAATGATGTAGCACAAGATCATTATTTAAAGCCTATGAAAACTACTCGTAGGTTCTTCTTCATTAGTTTAAGCTATGGCTTATATTTGTAGACTAATTTAAATAAAGGATGATATATGCTTTTTGATTTACTTCTAGCAGTTCAAAACCCCTTTTTATTCGATTCAGAAATGATAGCTTGTATATATATATTCACATGTATATATGTGTGTATATGCTCATGTATACCTTCTGGGTTTTGATAACAGGATAATTTAAGGCCAGGTCTATGAATTAGAAAAAAATGACTTCTGACACCATGAGCTCAAGAAAAACAACATCTGTCTGGGAACTAGGAAATACCAATGTTTTACAGTTCCAGCATCACATTGTGATATGTTGCTTCATTTTACAGTAATTTACAGCATTTAATTTTGTACATAGATTATCTTATGGTGATGCACAATATCATACAATGCAGTAAAAACATATGCAGCCGATGTCTGATTTATATGAAGGTCTAAATTCTGAGATTCGTGTAGATGAGGAAGGCAAGCGTGAAAACACTTCTTTGGGTTTGGGAAGAAAAAATTGCTTACAGAAATAATACTTGACACACACTTCACTGGCTTACAGTAGTAAAAAACTACGTAACACACACCACCACACAACTTTCCTTTTCTTTATGGCATTTCTTCTTTGGAAGTTGCACAAACGGAATCCAATGAATTATAGCATAAATTTAATAACTTCTTGTTCTTGTAGTAGTTTCTGAGACATGACACCTCTCTACGACTGAATGCTTATTTAGATTTCCTGACATTTTCCAGGAAGATAGCAAACTGTCAGGCATTTTCAAGTTTGTCTCGAAAAGTTCACTACACCTGATACAAGGCAGAAATATCAAAGTTTCTGCATACCTGCTGGACAAAAGGCAGTTTGCAAACCCTCATAAAGGACTGTTTCCCTGTCAAAAAGGTCATGCATACTAACTGTCTGTGTCTAGAAAGTTATAATCATGTACAATTTGCAGACGAAAAGTGATCTTAAGCCCTGCAATATCATTTATACTGCCACTTAGATCTTACTCTGAAGGAATTTAATTATTGAGCCTTATCACAGCATTTATAGTGACTTCCTGTTTCTGTTAACAGTATTTTATTCTCAGCAATTTTTAAGAAATACTCACTCATGCCTCCATAATGTACCTATCTTTATGTACCTAAAGGTATAGACCATACACACACATTTAGATTCCTACACATATTTCTTTCTATTACATTTTGAATTTAAAAGTACTCCTAATAATAGTATAAAACCTGCTGTACATTTTGAATTTAAAAGTACTCCTAATAATAGCACAAAACCTGCTGTTCTCATTCTATAGAAACAATAGCTTAATGTCAATATTTGCAGCAGGATATTTAATAACTTCCATCAAAGTGGTAGCAGCTGACCCAGCAAAGAAAGGAGTTTACATCTTCTCCAGCAAATAATATCTCACTCCATGAATTTAACTGAAGAATTTGAGCAGATAGGCACTGCTCGATAGGAGTAAGGTCCTCACAACTAAACCTAAAATAATTAAAAATAATACTTACTGCACAGTTAGTTGCATACATCAATTCATATGTTGAGAATGCTGTGCAACAATATTTCTAAAGTATTTTTTCCAATCCTCCACCAATTTTATCTTTTTTAAAATGGCTTTTTTTTCTTTTTTTTTTCCGTACTAGTGGTTCTCTGTCAGATATTCACTGCGTATGACTTTTTTTGTGATTTGATAATCACAGTATTAAGCTCTGTATGCTGTAGGAAAGTCTCAGAACCATGATACAAATTAAGTGTGTAATAAAAACTCTAGACTTCATTGTCCTTTGCAGTTAATCTGTACAGTTTAGAAAATGACTTTTCAGTGGAAAAATACTATCTGTTTTAAAATGGAAGATGTGTACTGCATCTGGAAAAGTTACTTGATCTACTTATTAACTAAACTGATAGATGAGGGCTCTCTCTAGCATGCTACAGATAGGGCCAGCTCAAGGATTCTCAGCCAGGTACCCAATTAATTTTGTCAGACTCTGAGCATTTGGGTCAGAAGGAAAGGTTTGGGGAAAATGGAATGGAAATATGACGGCTTTCTTCATCTATTTTCTTCAGGGAAAAGGGCAAAATATAGCTGGTGGGTAACTGTGACCCATGTCTATTACCCTCCCTTGCCGCCCCAGCTATCAGGATGAAAATCCCACTGTCTCACTGACTGAAGTGAAGGCAATGATGCACACAGTGTGTTTAACCTACTTTATTTTCAGTATCTGCACTGTTTTTATTGGGAGTAAAAACTCCTGGCTTTCTAGGTTTTGAATTCAGCTGTCTAGGTACATTTGCTTTTTCTACATGTTGTAGATGGGCCTCAAAATTAAAAGGTTTGGGATAATGTGCTTTCATTATTAAATATAATCATAAAATTGAACTCCCTGATGGTTCACTTTAGCAATTTTATTAGGTCTGTTGGCTACTGTAAAGTGTGGTAGGAATGAGCAAATTCAAATTAATCTCTAACTAATTAGCAGCTTTCTATAAAATTGCAGCAAGGTGTAAGACCATGAATACAGAAAATTGGTTAGGGAAAATATAGGCTGTGTTAAAAATGGCAACATTATCATAGATACTAAAACTAATTATGCTGGGATCTTTGAGGCAGTTTAGTTACCTTTCCATCCATTTATGAAAAGCAATCTGACATAAATTCTGTCAGTTGTGGAAACTCATTTGAATAACAGGTCATAAAGAGAGTTAGTGCCTAGAAGCAGATGATATAACTACTTCCAGGATACTTCTGGACTTAACGTAGACATTAAGAGGACCACAAGCCCCTTATTAATGGCACCGAAGTCCTCTTCTAAAGTTAAACCTGTCTGGAAAGAAAAGTACACTTGGAAGAAAAGATTCAGCTGTTTTCTGTTCATGTTACGTAGGTCTTTCTATCATCACCTACAAAACATAATGCTACCAGGTCAGAAGATAGTCTATTATCTGGCTTTCTGGATATCATCTGTTAAATCTGTTCGCTTTTCTGTTATAACAGTAACAGTACCACTACTGACATATTGAGTACATTGGGCCACCCAGAACTATATATTATTAGAAAGCTTTTCCATCACTGAAAACAAATTTAAAATCTCCCACTGGTAGTCGTAACTATATCTTCACTAGAGTTTAAACAAACTTCTTCTTTTAAATATAAACACCATGATAGGAAACAGTTAAAATCTTATCTCATAAATATCCAGAAATATTACATGTTAGTGTAAACTTACAATATCTGATATAGCGGCTTAGCTTTAAGGGCATGTGTGTTTGGAAGGAGAAAATGTATATACTGTCAAATGAAAGATAAAAGACATTAATACAAGCTTCCTTTATTAACTCTGGAGAGTTGTCCTTTTCCACTTTCTGGTTGGCCACCAGCTCTGATTTCTCCCATTAGACTCTCCAAAGACAATTGAGCAATTAGCCTTTGTCTTTGAGGCTAATTAGCAACAAAACCCAGCTGACCATTAGAGAACGACATAATCAGTATCTGGGTACACAGGAGACAAAAAAAAATAAAACTAGAAAAGGCTGGACAAGGCAAACTTCCACACTCAAGGTGTATTATGTTCATTCATCTAGCCATAGTATATGTCATATTCCGTTAGTTACTTGTCCAGGTACAGTTATCCTTACTTATCAGGAGCGTGGTGAAGGCAGTCCTAATAACTCATTTTTGATCTTATCGCTGGGGAAAAAGTGTTCACGTTGACTGATTTAATTTTTCACTGAAAAGAAATTACCCTCCCTCCAAACTGTGACATCAAAGAGTACTTGAAATTGAAAGTGAAATTTTCATATCAAGCACTTGCAAAGGAACAAAAGAAAACAATAACTAGAGTGAAATAAAAATGACAGACATTTTTATTATCTTAAAGCACTTATCCATGAGACACATTATTAAAAAGGTTTGAATTCTACGTGACTAAGCACCAAATCAAAAGCTTGCTGATGCACTTTGTATAAATAATTCATTATCCACAACAGAAGGGGCTTGGACCATATGGTCTACCACCTCTTATCCAAGGCTGTAACTTCACGATCGCTTAGGTCAAAGAACACACACAAAGATAGTTATTACTCAAATTAGTTTCCCAAACCAGTATACCCTGCAACCAGGTGAATCCTCAGAAAGAAGGAAGGGGTTGAGGGCTGAACAGACAGCTGAGGAAGGAGGAAGGCTTAAGCCTTGAGCCCCAGCACAGTTGTCCGGACCGTAGCGGGAGGTGTTTATTAAATGAGGTTGATTGACAAAGATGTCTAACATGGCATTTCAGAATCTAGGTTCCCCAGATATATCTTGAGCCCATGTCAGAGTAAGAGTAAGACGTGGACATTTATTGCTCCCTTCTTTCTGCAACCCATGCGGTCCTTTCCCTGTAAAGGAAATGCCAGATGTGCTTTAGAAGAGAGGTGAAACCAGGTGGTTTTCAGAAGGGTGCGTTTCTGTCTGATGCCTGGTCCAGATGCTTGGAAGACTGGCATGTAGGGCACACCACAGAATAGTTTTGCTTTTCAGTATAAATGAACCTGAAACCTATCACAGAACACGCTGTATTCTAGCGTAAAGGGCACCCTGGGAGAGATGGGAAACTTCGGAAGAGATGGTACTCTTTGTCGTTCTGGAGAGGAACTAAACCCATTGAGTTTGTGAATAAAGAGTGTTTTTGATACTGTTTCATTTTGGTTTAGATTTGGTTTGGACTAATACTTACCATTTACCAATCCCAAAAACCTTTCTCTGCCACATTGATCTGAATTCAATTTTGTGATTTACTATTACAAAAAGTTCACTCCTGTCAGTTCTTTGGATTAATCCCTTGCTTACAAAAAGACATATACAATCTGAAAATGTTGTTATTCATTGCCTTTAGTATCTGTTTATATTGCCACATGATGTAGGTACCTAGTTTGGTCCTAGGTCTTGTGCAAGTGTTAATTCACTTACAGCTCCCTTTTGGAATGAACCCACTAGTTCCTGCAAAGCAAAGCCTGGATATGATTCTCCAAATCATTCTTCCTAAGGAGTTGTCTTGAAAGGCTATATGAAAAAAAATTGTGTGAGGTTTATATATTTGCTATCCCGTGCAGTTTTCCAGCATTTTCCCAGAAAAGTCTGTATCCCCAAGCACTCCAAAATGCTTCCCAAGCATAAAATACATATAATCATTTCATTCAATAAGATCTTCACACTGATGTTTATGCAACCATCTGGCCTGCACAGGCTTTGCCTACTATCAGACACTTTGAACTGAAAAAAAGCCCCAAATATAGAATGCGGGGGTCATAGAAACACAACACAGCGCTGAAGAAATCCCAGTGCTAAGTGTTACCTGTTGTAGAAAAAAATCAGTCCTCTCTGAAGAAGTGGACTGTTCTGCACCATTTAGCTTGTGTGCCTGGCATGCAGTTGTAAAGTGCCAAAGAGTAAATTCTTAGCAGGGCCTAATATCAGTTCATTAGGTAGTTCCACCACAATTTTTATATATGTTGTACCTTGGTTCATGTACCTGAGTAGAGAGAGGTTTTTGTTCCTTTGATGACAGACGGTGCAGAGAATACTTCTTCTATTCTGATTTTCTTAACCAGCTGTTTCAGCCTCTGATATCCAGGTAAATAAGCAATCCAACAACTCTCTCCCAGACTTTTTGGTCCTGACATAATTGAAAATTTTATTTTTGTGTCTGTTGCTGTTTTTAAATTACTGTTCTCTCTATTCCCACCTCCCTTCTTTTTGTGTTTTTGTTTGTACAGTTCACTTGCTATAGCTTGTCTATCTTTGTATTGATTCTTATTGTGTCTAGAATATCAATTTCTCTGTACTTTCATACTTCGTTGTACTGGCTTTCATTATTTTTTTTTTTGCTTGCTTGCTCCTGATTCTTGTTTGGTAGAAAACTATTTTTTCCAGATGTATTGTCTTGGCACATATACTTCATAAAAAGGTATGTGAACAGAGACACGTCCATAATTAAGAACCCCCAAAGAGTTCTCTCAATGTCCTCCAGTTTCTGTTTATTTAAACCAGGTTTTTTTTATAGAGAGGAATAATAGTACCCTCTTACGAAGTGATGTTGTGTAAATAAATAAATAAATTTGAATAAATGGCTTTATATACTGCATGGGAAGATATATATTATTATGGTAGGAAAAGAGTCCTATTCTTCATTATTATGATACTATCTGAAGAACTTATTGTGCATGAAAGTAAGATAAATAGCCTATAACAAATGCAGTGAGTAATAAAGAAAAATAAACTTTTACAGTGTTGTGTGATGTCTCTTATTCTGGATTTTCTAGCATTTTAATGTAACCTGGAATTAATTAAAGTTGCTGAGAAATTCCAATTTGTTTTAAAAGCGGGGTTTGAATTAGGTTATCACAGGCTTTTAGAATTGCCTTGTGTTTCAGAACCACTTAACTGATGAGATGGCTAATGCACCTGTGCTTTATTGTTCCCCTTTCTCTTTTGATTATGTACCTTTCAGTTTCCCTTCCAAAACTCTGGACAAAATTTCTTCTTGATGCAGGACCAAGTATAGTCTTGTTTACAAAAGCAAATGAGAAGTCAGGTAACAAAGAGGAAATAATGTTCCGTGAAGACACACACACACATACACACACACATGAAAAAAACCTTTTTGTCTTGTTAGGCTCTGCCACGGTTGGATTTTGCACAGCCAGAGGCAGAAACAGATGTGATATCCAAGTGGAGAAGAATAGGACTGCTAAAAAACATGGCCAAAAGCAAGCAATAGTGGGAGACAGTAGGCTGCACACTGCTTCAGAACTGAACAGTGTTGGCTGATACAGGCTGTAGATAATCAACCTGTCCATTTCGTTGACATTTCTGGGAAGGGAGGGGGTTCTTCAGCGCTCTTCTTGCAGCAGCACAGATGACAGCTAGAAATAAACAGTGTTTTCGTGGTGGAAGTGTCTGCCAGGCATGATCATATGCAGGCTCTGCTTGAGGTAGCACAATAGTGAGCAAAAAGGTTGGGGTAGTAAAACAACTTGATGAGAGGTAGCTGTAGCCCCACTTCAACCCGTGTTGCTAATGCACGTGGTTGACGAGCACTGTTACAAGCAGAGCTCGCGCTGAATCCCACCTTGACTCATGATCCACCCCTCGCTAAGACCTCAACCACTTATCCTTTTGTCAGTTATTATAACGTTTATGTGAAACCAATAAAACCTGTGTTTTTGAAAAAAATCCCCACAAGTCCTGAACTTACTACAGAGCTGAGAATTCAGCATTCAGCTGAGGATGATAGCACCCACGGTGCAGAGCAACTGGCCAGCTGGTGGGAAATTCCGGCTGTCATCGCAGTGCAGGGAGTTAACATGTTTATCAGATACTTGAGATGAAAAAGTAGTAGTTCATGGGGACTTTTTTTCCCCTAAGCCATCTGGTCCTGAGGTGCCTATTACATCTATTATTGAATCATTAAAGTCAATGAGGTGAATAACACGATTAAACTTGTTTACTTGTCATGTAACAGTCGGTTAACAGTGAAATGTAACTTTTACTTTCTGGTTTACGCTGCAATAAAAATACATCTCAGCTTCCCTAAGTGATACCTAAAATTAATGCCAGATAAATATTTTTTTATTTGTAGCCTAATTTAAAAGTACAATTTTTTTTAAACTCCGTTCTACGTACGCATATTGTATCGCAGTCACTGCAAAGACTGCTCCTTATAATTAAAACAATAAAACATAAATAATTGGCGATAAGTACAGATATACATACTCATAATTTCACTCTGCTAATCTGGTAAGTGCACATTTATGGAGACCTTGCACAAAACTCGGTTTGTTCATGCTGAATTGTAGGAAAGGCAAAAAGCTGTAAATCTGATCAATGTATAAAAGTCCTATTTGCATAATAAGGTTTACACTATTTCATTAGATACACTCATAAAAGTGTGAATAAGCAGTTATTGTATTACCATAAACGGACTATACTTCTTTGTACTAAACTGAAATTTAAATAATATGGATTATACTGCTTAAATTAATTATTAAAGCTAGGAAATCTCACAGTGGTGACAGTGGAATTTAGTGTAAAAGTTTCAACAGCAATAATTAATGTTACCCTAGAAATTAGAAACTAAAGATTGCCTTTTATATTTACGTTGAGAGCTCCTTTTAGGATCTGCAAATTTTAAAAAGTGCAAATATTCTTAGGCTTAATGCAAAATATTTCAAGACAAGGGAATCATGTTCCTAGACTTAGTAGGCTTTAAATCAGAGAATTAGTGAATAACATTATATAGCAATGTGGATAATTATTTATACCAAGAAAAACAGGATTAAATAATTAGAAAAACACCAGAAACTGTATTTATAGACGTTGAATTTGCTTCAGTTAAGTCTACATGGTCATATTAAAGTGGTCTCAGTGCCACTCAGCAACCTCACACTCCGTGCATCCAAACATCACACATTACAGCATGTTTTAAGACACAAGTATAGTTTATAGTTTATTGTGATATACACTGAGGGGAACAGATGATCTCCTGAGATCTTGTCCTGGTAGCAGATCTCCAGCTACCAGTTATCTAGCAGGTAAAGAAGTGGCGCTTGGCACAACTGTAGCCCATTTCCAAAAAAGTGAAATAAACTGAATAATATTATTGAGGGTTGTTTAACTGATTTGACTTTACCTAGAAATATACTGGGAATGTTCACAAGGCCGATGATAGTTTAAAGAGATGTCCCACATATTCGCTGAGAAGTTGGTGCTGAAATACAGTTCTCATTTCTTTGAAGGGATTTTAAACCTGCATTTTCATGGTCCAAAGGAATATGTTCAACCGTTTAAGCTGAATGAAGGTATTGTGGATCATGATGAATGTACCCACAATATCCATGTCATTAACTCCAAGGTTTATTTCCAATGTTAGTCTATTGCGATGCATTCCTCATATAAGGATGCTTATGAACGTTTGAATCTATCTCATCAGGATTTGCTTTTATTATTAATGTTCTGGTTGCTTTGTCACTCAAGCTTTTTTCCATGCCGAGCTTTTTTAGGTTTTTGGTGGTGGTGGTAGTTTGCTTTGGGTTTTGGGGGTTTTTTTTTGAAATCTTTTCTGAGTATGTTGTAAAGAAGGATTGCAGATGAGAAGGTGTGTACTTCAGGATGGATGACAAGATTTTATAAAGAGGCCATTTCCCTAGACTCAGACAAAAGCACACTGCACAGGCTTTCATTATTATATTCAGGACACTAAATGTATTATAATCTCAGCTAGTCTTCTTTTTACTGTCTGTTTCAGCTCCCCATCTGGGGACCAGAGAATGGATTTTATTTTATTACATTGCATTGGTTAATCTTGTTTTGTTTTTTTATTTTGCTTATTTTCTTGATATTATTTTAACAAATGCATGATCTTTTTTTCTTATGTAATACCACAGTGAAATATTAGATTAAAAGGATAATTAGCATATTACATTACCATTTATCTGTCTGCTATACATCTTCCACTCTGTTAATTACTCGGTAAAAATTACACAGCAGTTAAAATATTTTTTTTAATGAATATCAAACTACAAAATTAGTAGAATCAATCCAGAAGTTTAACACAGCTGTAGATAAGTGATCTAGGGAGTTAAGTGGAATTGCAAAGGGGCTGATAATTTTTATGCATATCTCCCTGAAATATCTACCACTCTTTGCTCAGAATTTAGAATTATTATAATGTTGCACACATAAAGTGAGCACAGAAATATCATTACGTCAATTTTTTCCAGTTTTCCATTCATAAGACCAGATAGAAAAGGAATATATGGGAAAGTAATACAGGTGAGCTAGAAATGATATCTTTGTGATGACTGAGAACTAGATGGAGGCAGGAGACACACCATTCATCATGCCATTCATCATTTAAAAACATTAAAAAAACCCCAAACATGAAGAGTTTAAGCACCAGGAACCCTTAAATCTGTTTCCCATTCCCCGGTAGGAAGTTTGCTAGGTTTGAATTTTTTCATGTCCACTTTCTGAGAGGAAAAAAGGTGTTCAGCATCTATTTATTTATTTTTAAATCAAGAAAGTTCTACTTCAATTTTAGAGTTCCCCCAGTTAAAAAAAAAAAAAACAAAACAAAAAACAGTAAGAAACAGTTGACATGATTTGGCTTACAATTCTTCCAACACCCACATTTCTCCATCTCTTCCACCTGGCAGCTTGGGAAAGCTGCCCAGGTTATACCAGAATGCTTTGGAACAAAACCAGTCCTTTAGCATACTAGGTGTTGACAGGCCAACCTGGTTAACACATGATTCTGCCAGGAAAAAAAAAAAACAACTGCTCTCTGGATAAGCTGAATCATATTAGCTTTGAACATGTCAGAAGAATGTAGTTACATTCATAATGTGATCCTATCTGTACTGTGGGCAGAATCTGAGTGACTGAAAAAATTAGGAGTTATCACTTTATCGTCAGGTCCTTATGGCTTTTTGGGGAAGAACTAAGGAAGCTGGCTCAGAGAAATACATATTTTATGTAGTATCTGTACTTTTATCTCTATGTTTACCCTAGTAGGTCAATGCTTCATATCTGGAACTGCTTATTTATTTTTATTGATTATGAAAGGAGCCTAGAATGGAAAGCTTTGGGGTAGCAATCTGCATTGCTGACATCTAAAATTGGTCAGACAAGGCTTATCCTTGCAGTCTCATGACAAATTACAGAATTGTTCCATCTAGGTAACATCCAAACGGGGCTAACTGACTTCCAATTACAAAGGGAAATATAATGTCATAATATTGGTCTCATGCCTGTACAAATAATTCTGTGAGCAAAGGAAATTATTCAAAATGGTTTTGGGATTAAGGTTGGGTTTTTTTCATTATCATTATTATTATTGAACTAGTACCTTGTGGTTGGATTCTCAGCTGTCTGGAAAGATGCAGATTGGATAATTCCTCATCTTTCAAGCTGGTCTTTAGAGGTTTAGTAAGGTTTTCAGTTTCTCAGTAAGGAAGTTTATCTTACTAATGAAACTAAGAAGGTCTATATCCTTATTTGTCTTTTTCTGTGACTTCTGAAGATAAACAATGTCTTTAAGCGCAGTCACAGACAACACCATTTTTATCCTTCGGTTGGTCAAAACCATATCCAAGCATCCATCAGTGTTGGTGGTGTTTAAAGTGCACAAGGAAAAACCCCTTTTTCAGGCGCATGGGGCACAATGACTTTCTGGCAGGAAGGACAGTGTGACTTGACTGTACTGTCTCTCCACTCAGACATTCTGCATGATCAGGATGTCTTTAGATAACAGAACTGGACATTTCAAGTGCTGTTTATAGAAAGTGATGATATTGCTGATGTTCCGAGGGGACGACTTCATCTTCTGACTTCTCTGAAGTAGAAGCAGTTCATATTTCACTTACTTTTGTTACAAGAATGACCTTGGCGCGGAGTTGCATAGAGCTGCCTAAGGTAGAGCAAGGATGAAAATTTCCCAGTTTGTTCTGCTTTTCTTTGACATTGGAATAAAGACATATTCTAAAAAGGACAAAAGGACATGCAGAATGTGTTTCTGGATGCATTTGGATGCTGTTTAAAGTATGTTAAAAAAATCCAATAATTTCTGCCCACAAGGAGATACTAGGATGCTGTCCTGCATCAGACCAGCATCCTGCATCTCTCTGTGTTATAGCTCTTCAGTGAAAGCACTAAACTTTTAAACACAATTGGCACCATCAGCAGCAGAATACTTTAATATCGTCATAGATATACGTATTTCTCTGAATTTCTCTGTGTGTAGATTTGTTTCTTATTACAAGAAGACATAGCTGCGACAAACTGAAATAAATGTGACTTAAAGATCTTAGTTTTACCTGCTTTTAAAGTGACAACAGCATGGTGGAAAAGCAACAAGAAAAAGATGGTTATGCAGGGAACTGAGTGCATAATTATGCATGTTTTATTACATTGCTGTATAGCCACACCTCATTTAGTAACTGACTGTAAGGTGAGTTTTTAAGGTCAGAAGATTTGGACCGAGTATTATATGAGTATGGTGAGCTATAAGCAATAAAATTAATTTATCTTTAACTGGAAAGTTGTAAAAGCTTGAACTAGAGGAGAATTTCTTCAGAGAGTAAACAATATTTTCTTTCAGTTGCCTTTGCTGGAAGCTCCTATGGCTGACCACTGCAGTTCATAGGTATCACTTTGTGGTTTGTTTGGTCAAGTGTTCCCTTGGCTCTAACTCCTTCCCTCTGCCTAGGTAAAGCTGTTGTAAATAATTTGACAATTTCCACTTAACCAAGCCTCTTGATGTCCCTGAAACATGAGTTTCAGGACACCAGCAAACTTTCATCTCCCAGTCACAGCACAGTGGCAGAACGAGAAGACTTCTTTCCTCTGCCCTCGTATTTCTGCTTCCAGTTCATTCTACTTTCCTAAATTCATTCTTTCTGCATCTCATGGGCTAATTCTTATATCACAGGAGCATAATATTAATTTGACTGGAACCCAGGTAAATCTCTCCCCATTGCTCTTGCTCAACACCCAGAAGAAAGGAAAGCAGCGCATCCCTTCAAGCACTTAGAAGCCTATGCCCTTTTGAAAAAAGTATCGTAATTGTGAAACTGCAGCCACTGTTCATAGCCTGAAAGGTCAAGCAAGAATCAAAGCATATACGGCAAGTTTCCTAGAAGAAGACAGTTAGATTCCTAAATGAGAAAGTGACCTAAGTAAAACAAAAATTAGAAAATACGAGAATGCAGCAACTCGCACTACCACCATTGTCACTTAGTTAACTGCCTAAGTATAAATCCCTGAATCCATGTTTAGGGCCATCTTTAGGAAACTAGTGATTGTGACAGTGATTTTTGGTTTCGTTTTGGTTTGTTTTGGTGTTTAGTGTGTGGATTTGTTTTGGTTTTGATTTTTTTTTATTGTGTTAACATCATGCACAGTTTACATAAAGCCTGGCTGTATTTGCCAAGCAACTTCTCCCAAAAGAAGTGCAGAGAGATGACTGTTATGAAACGTTCCAGAAAATATACTTTCTGAGGAAAGAAAACAGAAATCCTCTGGGAGAGCAGAGAAAATAGTTAGCACCATGTACTTGGGATACTTACTTAAACCAAGAGATTGAGCTTCGCTTGTGGAGTGAAATGAAAGTGTGGCTTTGTCCCTTGGGATTCGTAAGAATTCTGTAAAACTGTGATCCACTTCAGCTTTCTTTTAAGAAGTTATACGTCCTTGAGCATCAGACCTCATAATGGCCTGGGTAGAAAGCAGCAGCTTCTGTAAACTCCTTCCAGTAAGGCCACTCCCAGGGCAGTAAGCAAGCTTCTCTGGAGCACGTAACAGAGAATCATAGAATCATAGAAAGATGTCTTAAATGATAATCATAGAATTGCCTAGATTGGAAAAGACCTGTAAGATCATCTAGTCCAATCGTTAACCCACCACTGACAAGTCCCCCACTAAACCATGTCCCTAAGCGCTACACCTACATGTCTTTTAAATACCTCCAGGGATGGTGACTCGACCACTGCCCTGGGCAACCCGTTCCAATGCCTAATGACCCTTTCAGTAAAGAAATCCTTCCTAATAGCCCACCTAAACCTCCCCTGGAGCAACTTGACACCATTTCCTCTTGCCCTACCGCTTGTTACTTGGGCGAAGAGCAGGCATGCAGCATGGCAGCCTGCCCTCTGCTCTCCGTTCCTAAAGGGAACAGCAGAACAGCCCTCGGAGGATCGTCCAAGCAGCTAGATCCCGTAAAGGGCAGCATAAAATTTGCATTGCTGTGCTGTGGCTTTTTCCTTGTCGCCTGCAAAACCACGCGCCCTGAGGACAATGGGACCAGATTCATTTCCCCAGGCTTGAACTTGAGTTAGAAGCTCAGCTGACCCGAGCTCCTCCTGCAGAAAAGCGCTCGGTGCTCACACCGCGCCGAGGCTGGGCTGAGCCGGCCCCGGCGAAGGATCCGTGCTTATAGGGAGGTTAAAACGGCTCCCCTCCTCAGCCAGGCGCTTCGGTTAAGAGCCCAGAGGAAGGTGATGAAGAGAGATGAAGGCCAGAGACGGTGATGCAAAAAGCAGTCACAGCCATCAAAAGAGGCTTTTGCGCAGCTCCCTTAAAGGACAGAAATAACTTTTTCAGTCGAGACTCAAAACTTTTGTGGACGAATCTGATCAAAAATAAGATGTTCCACTATTAAGTACCGGCGACAATGGACAAAAGTCTGCAAAATAAGAAATGGCTTCAAAGCTAGTCAGGATTCCTCAGAAGATATTTCAGTTACTGTGGGGAACAAGGTAAATTTAAGTGTGTCTACAGAAGAAAAAAGTTTTAATTTGACTAAACTGGTTTAGAAGTGGATCTAGTGATACGAGAAAAAATAAAATGTGTTGATTGAAGATGGCCCCTTGTGGTTTTCACTTCTTCCTTCTTCTTTTAGAAAAAAAACCCTGCCACCTAAAACTGCTCAGATGCTATTATTCCCCAATATCGCTCAACATTTTTTTTATAAATCATTTTCCAAACATGTTTTTGCTGTATGTCTTGAATAATCTGCCACATTTCTTGATGTAGAATGGCGATGTCTAGGTTCCTGCCACAAATTATACATATAAATAGCTAAGTTTTCTAGTTCCAAACCACCCAAATCCAGATTTGCAAGACCAAATATGCTGGAACAATTTTTTTAACATTTTAGGAAGTATAATTCTTAGACAGAAAATGAGGGGGTGGGGTGGGGTGTGTAGGGGTATTAATAAGTTTGTGAGAGCTTTCCAAATATTTTCTCCATCATAATAGTATTTTATTTTAAAATAGGTACAATACAGTGCTTTTAAACATAAAAATAAAGAATTATTCTTAGTTATAAAAACAATTCTGAAGACATTTCTGTCAGAGTTGGTTAGCAGTTTTCCAGAAAAAGATGTAGCTTACCAACAGAAGGGAGCTTTCTTCTTCTGATCCTCTTCCTGTAATTTACATTTTAATTTAACAGCGTTAATTAACCTACACTTACATGATTTGTTTCATGTTTATTGTTGTTTGAAGAAAAATTCTGACATTTTTCTGGCATTCTTAACAACACCTATTGCACTGAAATTGTATTCTAAAATGTTTGCTATACTTGTATTTCTGTATTATTTAGAGAAACTAATTAATTTGATTGTAACAAAGTGACGCATACATTCTGTTCTGTACATATGAACAGTTAATTTATTCTCTCCTACTCCTCTCGTTCCAGCCATATTTCCGTGCTTCCTTCTACTTTTCTGTTTCCCCCTGTTTCTTCCAGTGTTACCGTCAGCATCCATCCCTTTACTAGCTCTCTTTTTTGTGATAATCTTCCAACACTCTTTTTTTTCCTCCATATCTATTTTCATTCCTTGTATATCTAGTGAGTTTCCCACTCCCCACAGTTTCTGCATCACAAAATATTCTACCAATTTTTCACATAGCTGTTGTTCCTCCCAATCCTGTCCACGTATGAGGCATGTCAGTATTCCATTATCTTATTCCCCAAATCAGTATTCCAATGCTGTTCTCCTTAATCACTCATCTGAACCCATCACTCAAACTCTCAGCTTCTCGCAAGAAGTCACCCCCCAGTAGCTTCCACTAATGACTACTAGACCTCTAGCTTGATCACCGCATCCTCCTGCCTTATCTGGACTTTCATCAAGGAATTATTACAGCAGCAGCAAGACAGAATGATATGACTCTAGTACTTTGCAGAGTTTCGTATCTAATATACTGTACACTGTTACTGCACATTTTTTCCTTTACAGACCTCTCCTCTTCACAGATTGTATATAAAACTACGTGTTCCAAATAAAAATGAAACCCTTCTGACTGCACATAGTATTGCAATATACTCTCCGTTTAAGGCAAAGTCTGTAGTTTGTGTTCCTATAGGAATTTTTCCCCTCAAAAATATTTGTTCAGTCAACAGCCATTCTCTCACAGCTATCTCAAAGGCATTCAATCAAATACTTCCTTTCAGTTCCAGTAGGAAATGACTCCTACTTTCTGATGCCAGATGAATCATTAATGGGAATAGTCTCAGATTTTCTTGTATCTTGTAATAACAAGTAGCAGATAAAAACATAAGTTGAATGCATTTGCAAAGTCCTTGTTCATCTATAACTAGAAAACAGGGTAAATCTTTTCTTTCAGGAATGCATGCTTAATTGCAATTCAGAGAAACGCTCAACATTTGGGTTGATTAAGAACTATTCAAACTGATAGGAACCATTTAATCCATTTTTAGATCTATAATATAACATTCCAATACATTAAAGAAGGCAGAATGATCCAGCGCACTTCATTTGCAATAAATAGCTTTGAAAACAGATTCCATTTTTCCTCAAAGGAAGTCTGAAAATGTTATGTGTTATTTGGTATGAAGTGCAAGTCCTCAGTCTGAAAGAAAATAATTGTCCAGAGATTGTAGACTTTTTAGGGAAAAAAAATCACACTTCATCCCAAGCTTTAAGGGAAAGAAAAAAAAAATCTCTAGAAAATATTTGGTATTATTTTTATATAACCTCAGCAATGTTCCAGCATCAAATGACTTTTCAGGAGTAACACTGCTCTTCAGACCAGCCATTTGATGTTGAAATGGTGATAAGGTTATCAGCTTTTATCTTATAAATTGAAACATCCTGCAAGGCTAGTCTTAGAACCACATTGTTATATGGTTCCTAACAAAATTTGTTGAATAATTTATGTGAAAACTTTTTTTTCTGGTCACCATGCACAAACATATGATAATTGGGAACCTTGATCTTATATAAACTGCTTGCGTCCAAAGCTGTCTAAAAAGCAAGTATTCCAGTTCAAGGTTTTTTGGGGTTTGGTTTTTTTTCCCCCAGATTTAATTTGTAACCACATTGAACAAAATGAATTAAGTTATCTGTTTTCTCAGGGTGCCTCATTGTAAGATAACAAAATCGTTTATACTTGTACTTCTTTTCTGGGTTACAGATGGCTTTTGTCAGCTGACCAGCATCTGAAGAACTTTTTTTAAGGCATCTAATTCTCCCTGAATAGTTAGGAAGTCTGGAAGGAAAACTGTAATTTTTAGTACTTAAAAAGAAACATATCCTTGTGATTTTAGGGAAGTCAACATATATATACCCATATTTTAGCTGTTTCTATGTAGTAACAAGGATCTTACATACCCCATCCACAGTGCTAAAGCTTAAACAGGAACTTTGTGCCTAGTTTTCAAAGTTTTGTGGTCTTCATCGGTTTAAAACCAGGAAAACACGTAGAGGAAAAGTCTTTAATTTTGGTTGAAGGGAAGGTATTACCAGCTTACTAATTTACTTAGCAGCATATGAATACAAGACGATTTTTAATTCAGCTTTGGGTGGGTTTTTTTGTTTGGTCTTTGTTTGTTTGTTTGTTCATTGGTTGGTTGGGGGGTTGGTTTGGTTGGCTGGTTGTTTTTTTTAAATTATGTCAGTGTGCATTCCTATGATTCCTATACAAAAGGAGGTACAGCTAGCTGGCTCTCTAATAATGTCCTGCTTCAGGAGGCTCTGGACAGAGGTGGTGATCCATGCAGAGGAAGAACGCAGCTTGCCAGCAGGATGTAGGGAACTTACGTTACTTTCCAAATAAATTCAATGGTTTGGTGGATATGGAGCGTTCACTGGCCTGGACATGCACGATCTGCCTACCACGTCTTTACACCCTGATTTTCACTAGAGAGCAGTGAAGGCATACAGAGAGCAATGTGCTCCCATAGATCTCCTGGGCTGGGTGGCTGCGGAGCTCCGGTCTCCACTCAGAAGAAAGACTTGTCCCTTGCTTAGACACAGGCAGGTGGTCTCCAGATAGGTATTTGGCTGCCTCTGTGGAGTGAAATTAGGAGACTGTGAGCCATGAAATACATTAGTAAGAAATATTGACACTTTGAAGGTGATCCTTTCCTCTTCTTTCTTGTTGGCAGTATTCTGAAAATGCTAGTTTTTACAAAATAATGACTTCGGACGCAGTTGGTTTTGACTGTTCAGAACTAGTAAGATCTTACCATTATGGATCATAACTGAGCACTGTCTGCATAGCAAAAGCATAGTGCTTTATCTTCTAATCGTCTTCAAAATATTGACTTACTGTCTGTGAATGTTCATCATTGCTACGGGATAAACCAGAAAGGCTGTCTTAATGAAGTTTGATCAGCAGCTGTGGATGCATGTGTTCAAACAGCCTGCCCTAATATGAGAGAGAGTCAATATGTTCAGACTTACTGCCAGCATGTCTTTTAGACAAAAGGAATCAACTGTTCTGTCACATGCTTTCATGGAGTATTTTTGGGAGTTCACTCCCTGACAATTACTTAATGCTTTTGCAATTACATGTTAGAAAAGCTGGCTACGTATTGGGGAATTTGTTCTAGTCAGAGCAAACTTGTTCAGAAGGAAAGCGAGGTGTGTTAGACTTCCACAGCTACTGTGAGAGGTGAGTACCTGTCATCGTACTAGTGTCTTAATTAAAACTTTTGTAAATCTCACAGGATAAATAGTGTGAAAACACTAGGACATCAAAATAAATACATAAAATCATCTTTTTTCCTCTGATTCTCAGTAGTACAATATTGTGTATGTTACCTCCATGTTTGTCCCAGTTCTTTTCAGAAAATACAAGTTCCTCCATGTAGGTCACCTAAGTAGCCGATCCTTTTATACTATCTGTCTGTCTTGTGTGCTATTGATAATAACTTTTAAACTCAGTTGCCTACATTTCCCCCAGCTTCTTCTTTAAAGGGAAAAAATTACAGCTGTTTCATCAAGTTAGTCAGCAAGTGATTTTAAGCTCCATCCTAATTAGTTCAACAAAGGTTAAACCATATGACAGCATAGATAAGGTCTAATAATTACACACTTAATTTAGGAAAAAGAAGTGCTCACAGTGGGTGAAATTACTAAGACTTCCATTCCTCTTCCTTGACATTATCCCTGTTTCGCTCAATCTGAATATATCACCAGGCGGAGAAATGTGGAAAAGTAGCTTCCATAGGCTAATATAATTAGCTATCTAGGGCCGTGCAGCGTGCTCATAAGAATAAAAAAAAACAGCCCCCAAAACCCAGGGGAAGGTCATGTGACAATATTTAGCAAAGCAGCTGCTATATTTGCACATAAAACCAGACCAAACTGCACCAAACCAAGCATTCGTTCTCGACAGAGTCAGTTGCATAAACCAGGTACAAAGAAATTGATTTCCATAGAAATATTTCTGATTTAAGAAGGTATAAATGAATTAAGACCCAAGAAGTAGCATTTTATGATGCTCAGTTGCAAAGTGTCTTAAAACCATTCCATTCTTACGGTTCTGGAGAAGCAGTAAAATAAAACAGAACAAGCAGCGCAAGCAAATTGAGCTCAGTTTTCGTTTTATATTATTGCAGTCAAGGCCAAATTACAATTATCTGTAATAATTAAGTAGCTTCAGCAGTAAGAGGTTCTAACCTTCAGCAAGGGAATCATTACTACGACTTCCAGCAAAGGGCAACTTTCTATTGACCAGCTATTGATTAGGCTTTCCGTGTTCTTGCAATGTGAGATTGCTAACAATGCAATGATTTATGGGATTGTTGAATATGTCTTTGTTCTTCAGGAATGAAAAACAGCAATGGACATACATTTTTATCTTCTTATATTAGAAGGGTTTTAGATACTAATTCAGATACCATTAATGGAAGTCCTAATGTATATTTTATTGGTTCGAACCCCATTCCTGAGCCGTTTTCTCCTTTTAAACACATCTTTCTTTCTTTTCAGCTAAAAATAATGGCATTCAAATATATTCATAATTCTTGAGAATCCTGAATTTTCACAGATAAGTGTGGGAACAAACCAAAACTAAGTTATTCTTCCCACTTAGAAAAAATTCAAAGACACTGAAGCTCTCAATCTGTGTTGAAGAAATGGGAAAATCTGTGGTAAGGGCCATATAATTTTTATTTAAAATGATAAAAGGCTAAATATTCTTAATCTATTTTTACTGATATTGGAAACGGTTTTCTTTTTTGCAATACAGTAATATTATAATGTAATTAGCTATACCATTTTATGCAACTTCCTCTCCGTTTTCAAAATTTACAAAAAGAACACTCTTTTAAAGATCCTTAATGCTCCTGGGCTGTCTCTGAGAGTCTTTACTTTGACCATACCCCCATGGAGACACAATACTTTAAACTGCGTAAAATACTCTGATTTTTTGCCTTCTAACTCTATGCCTGTCAATAGGTGAATGAAGGCTGAAAATAATTCTTTCTGTTCAAATCACACACAACAAAATAATCATTGTAATATATGATCAGTATTAGTTTATAGTAAGTGCTGCTATAAAATTACTGCCATTATAGACATTCACTTCTACAATCAGCAGGTAATAATCATTCAGTTCTGAACCTGACATACTACAACTGTCATCATAAGACACTTTTAATCATTATGTGAATGAACATTTAATCAGGTAGCTGCATATAATTACTTTTTGAATACACACACAATTAAATTCAAAACCTCAAAGAGAAACTTTACAAAGTACTAGATGATTTTGGAGATGAAGGTACCAAATAAACAGCATTAAATGAGTTCAGAAACCTAACCTCTCAGTTCGATTAGTTTTAATCTGGCATAAGTAGAGGTGCTACTATTCTTACATGTGATAAATAGCATCTTTCCTCTGTGAAAACACATTTTAGTGAGGGAAGCATTAAATGGTATATGAACAGCAAAACTTAATCCACAGTAAATAACTGAAAACAGTTTCTTGAGTCCTCTCCCTTCTCAAAAAAAAAAAATAAAATTCAATTAACTACACAGATTTAGTATTAGTGTGCAAAACACGCAGTTTGACAAAAGGATTTCATAATGTTTGTCTTTGCTGACTAGGATTGGGGGCTGATGACTAATTATTTCATCCAACAGTTGCTGCTTGGAAGATTTGTCCCCAGCATAATCTCTGTTTCCTCTGAAAATCACAGCATACTTGACCAGTGTGACTATTTCTATCAGGGAGGAGAAACTGGCTTTGAGGCATCAACAAGTTTTGTGTTTGTCTACCAGAATTACCACTTCTTATGGACAGTTGTGAATCATTTGTGCTGTGCAGAAGATCACCCGGTACTTTCAAATTATATGTTCAGGTGTTATTCATTAAAAACTGAATTCGGGAAAATGATAGACCTATTGCAAAATACCTAGGAGGAGGACACAAGGGATGTTTTTTCATAAGTGTAGCACTTCTCAAAAATTCTTGATAACGTGGGAAGTCTTACATTGAAGAGGCAAGAAGACTAGAATAAGAGTGCTCTCGTGCACAAGAATAAACCTGGCTCTTAACTCTGACAGCTGCTTATTGTTGTTATTTTCTTCTTTCCCTAACTGGGCTAATGTGATCCTCCCATTTTGCATCACATAGATCCTTTCCAACTTTGAAGGTACTCCTAGGGGAATAAGTCACTTGCAAATTACTGGTGGAAATAATTAGGACAGTCCAGAGGTTTTTTTGTTGTTGTTGTTGTTTTTTTTCTGAGATAGTCAGAATGTCTGTATTCTTAAACAACCTATCTGCTGCAAGATTCCGTCGTCCTGATCCCATGATCATCTACATCAGACACATTTTAGTGCACTTCCTGTGCCTTCTGGAGTAAGACAACCCATTCCTCTAAAATTAATCCTAGGTGAAGTTCTGGGAAAAGGTTTTTTTTAGAGATCTCTCTCAATAGGCAGCATGGATTACACTGTGCTGCGTTTAGCTTCTTTCTTGCTTAACATTACTCTAAAGTGCTCTCATTTATTTTACTCTGTCATGCATTCTCACATACCATTTATACTGTTAGGCTGCAACACAGGCCCCTTATTACTGCAGATACTTTAAATGGTCTTTGGTGAGCTGATTGTACCTGTGTCCTGGTTTCGGCTGGGACAGAGTTAATTGTCCTCCTAGCAGCTGGCACAGCGCTGTGTTTTGGGTTGAGTATGAGAAGAATGCTGATGTTTTCAGTTGTTGCTAAGTCATGTTCATACCAAGTCAGGGACTTTTCAGCTTCTCATGCCCAGCCAGCAAGAAGGCTAGGGGGGCAGAAGAAAGTTGGGAGGGGAGACAGCTGGGACAGCTGACCCAAACTGGCCCAAGGGGTATTCCATACCATGGGGCGTCATGCCCAGTATAGAAACTGGGGGAGCTGGCCAGGGGAGGAGCGCGGCTCGGGCATCAGCAGGCAAGTGGTGAGCAATTGCCTTGTGGATCGCTTGTTTTATGTATTCCAGTTCTTTTATTATTATTGTCATTAGTGTCATTGTTAGTTTCCTCCTTTCTGTTCTATTGAATTCTTCTTACCTCAACCCACGAGCTTTACTTTATTTTCCAATTCTCTCCCTCATCCCACTGGGGGGGGGGGGAGTGAGTGAGCGGCGGCGTGGGGCGGAGTTGCTGGCTGGGGTTAAACCACGACAGCCTGAAATTATGAGATGGCGTTGTCTAAAAACTTTTACTGGGCTAAGTTAATGCCTCTATGTCAGCTAAGTTGGATGTGCTTAGCTCTCTTTCTGGGCACTGCCAGATGCCTTTTAACTGACTTTAGCCAATTCTTTTGACTACTAAGGCTTTTGATTTGTATGATATATTTATATAAAAAGTAGGTATCTGTATATATACATGTATCTCTCTATGTGTTTATATGTGTGCCTGTGCACATGTATATACAGCAATGTTTCCAAACACTTGGTACAGTAAAACTTCTGCTCTAAATTATTTCTGTTAAATGAACGTCCTGCTGTTCTAAATAAAACTAAATTGAAGGTATTATCGATTTGCTGTTACAGATGTTGTTTGGGTCACTACAGATGTTTGTTCTCATTGGCTATTTGCTAGCTGTGTAGAACACCGCTTTGAGAAAATCAGTAGTAGAAAGGGCTTTATTATGTCAATGGCATTTTCGTGAGACCTTTGCACATTTAAAATTGATTAAGGTTAGTAAAGAAAATTTCAGAAGTGTTAGCATTGCATTACGATTCTTGAAAATCTGGCTGAGCATGGGGTTTTTCCATTGTTATGAGAAGAGCAGTGCCCTTGAGAGTTAGATTTGAAAAAAGGGGAAAAAACCATAACTGTGGATGCCTGTCATCCACTTTGAGGGTGCTTCGAAGAATACTTTAACAGCTAAAACTGTGTGTTTACAGAGAACATAAATAACCAGAAGATATCCATTGTGGGAAGCTCTCATTATTCAGTCCTATTAAATGTCAAAGTATCTGAGAAAATTAAATAAAAAGGTCTACTGATATGGACAGATAAACTGCAAGCCTTGTAAAATATATGAAATGGAACTCTGGGCACAGCTAAGTGAAGAATTCTAATATAATATAAAGCACATTGCCATAAATCTTTTCAAGTTACCTACATCATAAAGGATTTACTTGCTTCTGACTCCTTGTTGCTCACTTCTGAATATTTCTTCATCTTTCCAATTCCTAGAAGTAGTATTGAGAATCAACAGAAAATGAACCGTGACGGCTCTGGGACCCAGGGGAAATGATGCGAGTAAAAGAGCAGCAAAAGAAATAACAGCAGTGATATAATAACAACAGAACTCCATGCCTTCTGCCATAGATTTATATATCCTATGCAGTTTTATCCACCGACAACATAGCATATACACATTTTTGGTCTTGGTTTAACAAATTGATCAGTTACTCACTTTCTCTTCCTATTGATGCACCAAATATACCCAGCAATGTTATAAATTTTAGGCATGATCAATTGCAGCCATTTTGGAACACAGAACACAGAAAATAAGAACTCTTAGTTCCAAACCACTGTTTAATAATAAATGGAAGCTGTCTGATATGTATATAAATAAATGTGTTTTTTTTAAATTTTTTTGATAAATAGATGTCATTTTCATATTACTTACAAACTGGAATGAACTTTCATGGCCTTGAATTATCAGTGGTTGTGTTTCTTAATAAACTGTCACAGTTATAATCTATTTCTTTACCCCTTGGAGCATTTCTGTTAACTGAGAAAACTAACATTCTCACTTTTGTCTTTGTGTCTTAAATTTAAAACATATTGTGTGACAATTTTATCAGCATTGCCACATCTGATGAGCTTAAAACAGCAGAAGAAGTGCCGTCTATTCAAAGCATAATTGGCATGTCCAGTCTTTCAATAACAGTATGTAGTACAGGACATCGCACGTTTTCTGGGTTTGTCTGATGCACAGTTAGACAGATGGACTTTACATTCAGTGATTCATTTGGTTTCGATAAGCACCACACTGGTGATTTGATAAGCACAAAATTTGGGATTTCTTGAGAAGTGTAAAAGACTTAAAAGAATTTAAACGATAATACATGTCTTATATATAAACATACAATTTTTCTGGCAAATATTGACATCTATAATCTGCATTGCAGATAATCCCAAGAAATCAGAGAGTGAAAATAAACTAAGGCAACCACAATAAGCAAACTACTCAGAGACATTAATCTCTAGTATGAATCTTTTCAGTGCTCACACAGAGATGTGACCAGGGTGCTGGTGAAACCCAGCACTATTGTTGTTTGCTTTTGCTAGCCTTTGGAGACAGATATATATTACTTTCATAAATGTAATAAACCGTAAGAAATATCAGTAACTACTAATTGTACTTGACATTGTTCTAGATGTTACTAAATGTTCTTCTGGTTAGTACAAAATTTGATACTAAATTTCCTAAGCAAGGACAATTGCTACAGTTTTGGTTCAAAACTTTGTTTCTGTACCACAGATGGACCTAATAAAACAACAGTTGTGTGTTGCAGTTCAATATGCAAATTCTCATTTATACATTTCCTCCGGGATTTCCTAATCATTCCTCAAATCATAGAAACATTGCATCATAGAATGGTTTGGGTTGGAAAGGGCCCGTAAAGATCGTTTTTAAATGCCCTTTGCAACC
>JAVKLA010000008.1:1779028-1793525 GCA_034782735.1 Sagittarius serpentarius
GAAAGGGCCCTTAAAGATCGTTTTTAAAGGCCCTTTCCAACCCAAACAACTCTATATTAGCACGAAAATATAAACTGGCTCTAACAATTACCCTTGTTTAGGAAATTTAGTATCAAATTTTGTACTAACATAGAACATTTTGGGGTGGAAATGACCTTTTCAACCCAAACAATTCTATGACTCGATGATTCTATGATCATCTAGTTCAAGTCCAACCACCCCTGACATGGGCAGGGTCATCTTTCACTAGATCAGGTTCCTCAAAGCCCCATCCAATTTGACCTTGAATACTTCCAGGGAGGGGGTATTCACAACTTCTCTGGGCAACCTGTTCCAGTGTCTAACCACCCTCATCGTAACAAATGTCTTCCTTGTGTCCAATCTAAATCTACCCTCTTTCGGTTTAAAACTGTTGCTCGTTGTCCCGTCACTACAGGCCCTGGTAAAAAGTCTCTCTCTATCTTTCTTGTAAGCCCCCTTTAAGTACTGAAAGGCCTTCCCGGAACCTTCTCTTCCCCAGCCTGAACCCCAGCTCTCTCAGCTTTTCCACATAGAAGAGGTGTTCCAGACCTCTGGCCATTTTCATGGCCCTCCTCCGGACCTTCTCCAATAGGTCCTTATCTTTCTTGTGCTGAGGGCCCCAGAGCTGGATGCAGGATTTAAGGCAGAGTCTCACCAGAGCAGAGTAGAGGGGGAGATTCACCTCTGTTGACCTGCTGGCCACGCTTCTTTTTCTGCAGCCCAGGATACGGTTGGCTTTCTGGGCTGCAGGAACACACTGCCGGCTCACGTCCAGCTTTTCATCCACCAGTATCCTAAGCCCTTCTCAGCAGGGCTGCTCTCAATCCATTCATCCCCAAGTCGGTATTGATAGAGGGGATTGCCCCAATGCAGGCACAGGACCTTGCACTTGGTCTTGTAGAGCTTCATGAGGTTCACACAGGCTTACTCCTCAAGCCTATCAAGGTCCCTCTGAATGGCATCACCTCCCTTTAGAGAATCGACTGCACCACTCAGCTTGGTATTGTCCGCAGACGTGCTGAGGGTGCACTCAGTCCCACTGTCTATGTCATTGATGAAGATATTAAATAGTATTGATCCCAGTACAGACCTTTGAGGGACACCACTTGTTCCTGGTTTCCACTTGGACATTAACCATTGAGTGTAACTCTTTGAACACAGCCATCCAGTCAATTCCCTGTGCATCTAACAGTCCATCTGTGAAACCCGTCTCTCTCCAATTGAGCAGCAAGAATGCTGGGAGAGGACCATCACACCTCTTTTTATGTACTTCAGATAACTGTAACGTTGTTGTTTTCTCATGGTCAATTTCTTATTTGCCAAAATTAACAATATTTCCCAAGACCTATAGAACTTCCTTCATCACAGTTTTATGCTGAGTAAAAAAGGGTAGGTTATTTACCTGACTTACTTACCCTTTTTATTCAGTTAGATGACCCATACCATATAGTACAGGATTATATATCAGGAGTACACTAGTATTTTTAAAATAGCTGATGATTTTTTCAAAGGTCTTTTATCCCATTTTCTCCTTCATAATAATGAAACTAAAGAGTCATACTAAAAATTATGAAAAAAACATTAATTCTGAAAAAAAAAAGAGTGGTTATTTTATTCTAACAGCTCTTAGGGTTCTTTAAACAATGACGGTATTTCCTTTGTCCTTTGTCTGCAGTTAAGTAACAATAAGCAATATTAATATCATTCAACCCTATTAAACACTGATATGTTCCAATGTTTCATCCTCCAACAAATTCAAGATGATATACAGCAAAGGAAGCACTTTATTTGTATGTATTTTGCAATTGATTGTAATACGGTATTATACCTAAGTAGGTAGTAACATTATGGAGTTACGGATTGTTAGTTTTCTCTGATAATGAAAGACTTCAGTAGGCTATAGATTCAGATATTTTTAATTCCTTAGTGGCTGATTTGGCTGTCCAAGGAAAATGTAAACATTTGTGCCAGTGTTGATGTCTGGTGAAGTGGAACTAACAGTCATATTTGTTTTATGATGTGAACCAGTTTGAAAACCTTCCCTATAATAAAGTCTAGCAAAACAGAGATGCTTTGTCCTGAAAAAATTCAGCCAAGTTTGAAGGATGGAGAGAAATATTGTGAGAGGTGAAAGCTACAGAAATAGAAAAAGAGAATATTAAATGTTTGATTATTTTGTAGAGGGTTTAAATCTGATTTATGTTTGTTACTGCTTCCAGTAATTGTAGATTTGTGTTTTAATGACTATAATTAATAACTGAGCTCGTGTTTTTCCAAACATGCATGAACTAATTTTTGGTCAGTATCACACTAATTTACTATGTGCCCTCTGTCTGCAGAAAGATTTATAATATTTCATTACACCCATGGAGAAAATGCTGATTAAGTCCTCCCAAAAGGGACAAATTTCACTTACAAAGAATTATGTGACACAAACTATTATAACAAAGGAATAAAATGGCTGGTCTAAAATGAAGCACAAGAGTGCATGGTGGACAGGAGGTCACTACCCTAATGGGTATGTAGAGGAAGAAAGAAAATAAGAGGAATGAGTATCAGGAAATTTCATTTTGGAAGGGTAAGCTTGTTTGGCTCAACCCCTTCTGAAAGTTCCCACAGATCTGTTCTGAAATGCCTAAAAGTCACACTTCGTAAATGAAAAATAAAAGGAATTGTCAAAGAAGAACTATTTCAGGTGTTATTAGTATAGCAGAATAATAAGGGAGCAAATGAATTGTAGACAAAGTCATCCAGAAAAAAGCTCTGAACATGACTTGAATAAAAACATTACAAAAAAAGTCAGTTGCATTACTAAGGAGATGATTATTATTATGATTAAACAAATAGATTGTGAACTATGAATAGATGAAAAAATACAAATTCTCAGAGTAATGAAACAAAAAATATTGTTGGAGGCTAGGTAGGCAGAACCAGATACCAATGTTTCAGAAAGAAATTTTCAAGATAGTCCCCATGACATGGTGTCATATAGCACTGTATACCAGAAAGAGAGATTGTGTGAGTTCATGGAGATGGAAGGCATCAAAGAACCCTGAAAATATTATTATGAAGATATACTGAAAATAAAGAGGGATAGTATGAGTCTTGGGATGAAAATGGAGCAGGGGATGACAAGGGGATTGAGCTTTCCTCCTTGCAAATATACCTTTATCATTTATAGGAGTTCCCATGAAATCTAGGGAGCTGCTGCTTCAGTTTTCATTACCTTTAATTAGCATATAACCTAAACCTTTCCTTGATTAGAAATTTCAAAAACTATTAGATAAACCTCACATTCTGTTACTACTTGGGGAAGAAAGCAAGCAAGAAAAAAGGAGAAAAAGCACAGGGAAGAGGAAAACCGAAGTATGGAAAAGGGTTTGTCAAAGTAAGGTTGCTTTAGCATCATGTTCCTTAATGTTCCTCACAGTCAGCCTGATTTACATGATCTTGACAACTTATTAACCCAGACCAGCAGTCTGAAAAAGCTGTAAGGCAGATGCATATTTGATCCTTACAGCATGGAGCGTGTGAGTGAGAATTCAGGCCAGTACATTCAGGTTCTGCTACAGGCGTCTTAGCGAGACAGCATCACCTAGGCAGCCTGAAGAGAGCTGCAACTCTTCAGGGTGACTGAAGGGTTTAAGTGACAAAATGAAACAAAGATGAGTGAGTCCAAGTCAAAGGTTCCTCATGGTAAAAGCTTAAATATCCTCTTTCACAGACTGAAGGACAGAGGAGACCTCGAGAGCCGTAAGAGTGCATCTCACCCTTCATGCCAATTGCATTTGCTCAAAGGTGTTCATATTTTCCAATTGCCAGTGAAGCAAGAGTTTTGAAAACTCCTCATGACCTAATTAACCTTCACAGCTGAAATCTGTTCTCCCACTCTGCCACTTAGTTTAGTCAAGGATTAAAGCTTTCCGTTTGTTAATTCTAATAAAATATTTTTACAGATTTCAGGAAAGGTTCCACTGTTGTACGCTATGCAAATTGCAAACATTGTGTTTTTCATGGATATCTCAGCTTACCTGACTGGACTAGCTTAAAAAAAAAAAAAAAAAAAGGCAGCTCTCATAATTAATTTCAGAAAACCAGAATGGATAGTGTGTCTTAATGTTACAGGAAGACTGTATATTTCCAGTGCTAGAAAACAAGAGTATGTATTTTCCCATTGACTTCTTCCCTTGCCCCAAACCAGCTATTCAAGATAATTAGTGCACAGAGTAATTGTACACTATAAATGTTTATAGCCAGGGAGGTAAACTAGCAATTAGTGATAGCACAGGTGTGAAAGGAAGTTAAGTGAACTTACAGGGGAGCTATGCTGGAAATACACAGTCTATCTTTGCCTCTAAATATGACAGTGTGTTTAGGGAGGTCTGGAAGTAAACTCAAACATACATGCACAAAAAACCCCAAACAAACAAATAACCAGGCTGAAAGAGTCAGGAAGGAATTTATCAATGACACCATTCTGGAAGAAAGCTTTTCTGCCCTTGAGTTGGATTTCGGATTGTCGGAATGAGGCAGTGCCCTTCAGGAGACCAACTTAGGTCTGACGCAAAGCAGCATAATTAAAATTAGGGGTGAAGGCTGTCACAGAAACTTAGTCTTGGTTATGCTGGTATTTTAGACGCACAAGGACATCAACCATTAATGAAAGTTAAACTTATCAAGCCCCTTCCTCCCTAAAAGAAGGGTGGCATAGTTTTATAACGATAATTACAGTTCTAGAACAAGAACCAGGAGTGAATTTTGTTCTGTTCCTCCTTTCTGTCGATAAGACTGGAGTTGGACTAACAGCTAGGGTCTGTCTGGAGGCACAGCAACTGCCTTTTCAAAAAAAACCAAAATGAGTATATTTTTATTGCCCCACAGGAATTAATGGATTAGATCTGGATGCCAATCACAACTGGACAAAGCTTCCTAGAGATCTAGTAGGTCTGGGTCCCTCTTGTGTGGAAGGCACACAGAAGGTCCCCTATTCCACAGAATTTGTAATCTTTATGTTTAATATTGTCACAGACAAAAAGTCTGAAAAATAGACCCTTTATAAATACCAAGAATCTCACAGATACATGCCAGACAAATTGCTAAAGGAGCTGTCTATATTGGTATTTAGCTTGACATAGAAAAGACTATTTTTTAATTCATAAAGCTAATTCTTGAGTCTTAATTAATTTGTTTTAAAATGTCATGTAATTTACATAGTTTATGCAAAACACAGAAGGAAACAAGAAAAAGGACTGCACAGAGCTGTACAATTTACTCTGGCACAAAGGTCACTGTGGTTTCTTCATTACTGGAGAGCCAAAAGTGGTTTTCTATCTATTTTTTTCCTTTCAGAGAAAAGATTCAGAGAGCCAGTTTGGGGGGAAAAACAAGAAAGAAAAAAAAAAAAGTCAGACTTCTTTCTAAATAATTAAAATGCATGTATTCAAGGCATTATTCAGACGAGCAGTGCTGTCCTACTAAAAAATTGTATACAGACATTTCATTCAAAAGGGAATATACTTTTGGCCATATATATTTGCAATTGCGTCTGTTTTGTTTTGCAAAGATTCTGCATATATACCAAAATATTCAATTGAATCAATATCTTCAGTATTCAGCTTCAATCAATGTTGAGATAGTGAATTAAAAGCAATTTTCTATACTAGCTTAAAACTTTGATTCTGTAACTTTTTTATTACAGGTTTATAACAAGAAAGCTAACTGTTTTTTTAATACCGTTATGAAATTCTCATTAAGTATTTTCTGTAACTATTTATTAAACAGTTAAAAGAAAAAATATATTAGACATACTTTTATGCCTTCAGGCTAATCACATTCCAATTAAAATTAAACGTTTAGAAGACATTTAATCTCTACAACTACTTTATGAGTAGCTTATGTTGCAATATATGCTTCACCATGCTGGTCCTGGTAGAATTACAACATTACTTCAAATGCCCCAGAGGTAGCCTGAGGCAAACCCTCTTGCTTTTCCTTCTACTGTTGTAATCCTTTTCCTATATATGACCTACTGTGAGCTACTTAAATGTATCTGGCTCCTGGTATTCCAGTTGCTTGTTCACACACCTTTGAGCAATACTGCTGTATTGTCAAGCCCAGCTAAATGAAGCTTTATATGGGGAAGATTCATTAGTCGTCTTTATTTTACTAGGTAAATGATTGACTGCATGAAGAGCCTAGAATGAAGCTTTATAGCTTGAAGTACTTGAAGAAAGGAAAAGTGGAACAGCTGTTATAAACAGCCATGCTAGATTTAGTGCAATGAAATAAAAATCTAGACAGAGAGAGAGGGGAAAAATAAGGTCGCTTTCTCATTTATTACAACAGACTTTATGTGGTAAAATAATCTATTTAACTGAATGTGGAATTAGGGAAATTAGAAGGTAGAAACTGTGGAATTTCTAGCTTCTCTTTCTGAAGTAATCAGCATAACCAAAGAAACTGAGCGAGAAAGTGTAATAATGAAAAAGGAGACCTTTTTTCTAGAATACTAAGATGTGGAAAAGAAATTAATTTGAAAGTAATTAGAACAATGATGTCAGAACACATTTAAAGCTACTGTTATGCAGAAGAAGTTTAAAAAAAAGCTTATTATTGTAATTGGAAAACATAATTATGAATGCTCGCATTTATGATATGTGCAAAAAATGTGGTATAAAATTTACTTTAAATAATTGCTTTTTTTTCTCCTTGCCTCCCTCATCAGCCATGACTTAATACTGAAACAAAAGTATACTTACAGTCAACAAATAATAACAAAAAGTTTTCAATTTTATTGTGTTTTCTTCAACAAAATAAAATTCTCTGACAGTATCAAATATTTAATTGGGTTTTTTTTGTTATATGCAGTTATCATGATCAGAAAATTCTAATGAAACTGGGTTAGAAAGCACCTTCAATGCCTTCTACATCGTTTCTCTAACATTTTGTCAATTAGATAATCTTAATGTTTTCTGCAGCTTTTCCTAAAAAGTTCCGCGACTGAACATTCCACAATCTAAGTGATCTATTTTAGTGCCACTGAAATCCTCCCATTTACTTTGCTTTTCCTAATATCTAATCTGAATCTCCCTCACCATTATACAGGCCCATTAATCCTTGTTCTAACCTCGCTGGCCCTGAAGAACGCATTTCCTCTCTCTTTGCCACAAAGATTTACAAGTTTATAGGTTCGAATTTTCCTTAAGCGGAGAGAACAAACCCAGCTCTTTCAGTCTTTCCTCACTGGCTAGATACTGAAATCTGAGGTCGTTCTTGCTTCTCTGGATTTGATGATTGCAGTCATCAAAAACATTACCATGCCACAGATAAAACATGCCAGAATTAGAAACAAAGTGTTCTTGATGGAAAGGGTGCATCTTTCCCATGAGACTGGTTGAATCCAGGATCTAAGGATTTCCCTAAAGCCAGAGCCCTCATTAGCAAATTTAGCACATCTTGAACTTTCTGCAGCACTGAGGCCAGCTGATACAGAAGAGTCTGTGATAGCAATATTGAAATTTTTATGTGCAAAACAGTGTGGTCACATGCAAACTGACTTTTGGAAATCATCCCTGGCCTAAGTTAGCTGCAGAAACATGCACAGAAATCTTTTAGAAAAGTGATAATTAGCACTGGCCACAACTGTGCCACGATAGCTGTAACAGTTTAACAGTTCAACAGTTCAGATGATCGTGTTCCAGTAACCAGGAACATTCCCTATCATTGCTTAATATACTAGCATAAGCTCAGTCTGCCTTTAAGAAAAGATACCAAATATTCCTCATAAAAATGTGTAAATATAAAAACACATAACATTACTGCATATACCAAGAAAACAAACCAGTAAAACCTTAACCTAAGTCAAAGTATGATCCTAAAAAGACAGCTGTGCTAATCACTTCTTGAAAACCCTAAGAAACTGCAGATATCCTTTTGGCTTGTGTTCAATTAATTGTCCCATTGCCAGTGAATAAGAATGCTCTTGGGCCAAGAGTTTCCCTTCCTTGGCTCACTGGGGTTTTTTGGTCTTCATCTGAAACATCTGCAGTTAGAAAGGAAATGTTGATTAGTGTGCGATGACTGTACTGATACAGAAAAAAATCTCAGATGTCTTTTTCTCATAGTCTCAGGGCTAGAAAGTAATTTGATTTTATATCAGAAAAAAAAATTTCCTTATTTATATTCATAGGTTCTGTTCTTCCTTTTGTTAAGATGAAGCACAGACATCTTCAGCTCCTGAATTCCCTGAAGTTTCAGAGGCCAAAACTATTGTTCCTTCCCAATCTAATCTTTAGCATTATGTGTTTTTTCCTAGATTCTTGACCTTCCTGTACTAAAGATCCTAAGTACTATGGGAAGAGCATTTTGTAACTCTCCATCTGTGAAACAGGACAAGAATATGTGATCTCATGGACCCTTCTGAAGTTCCACCTCATAGATGGGACTGACTTTAATCGTCCTGGTTATCCCTCCTAGGACTGTGTTTCTACATATGCTGCTTCTTCCCAGAATTTGATAACAAGACTTTACGAAAGATTGATTGGGATATCTCTGTCTCACAAGTAAGGAGGGGTTTTTATGCCTTTCTTGTCCAATTTTCCAGTTACATCATCTAGAGTGGTAAAACACATGACTTATGCAGATCTGACTTCTCGTGCTGTCTACACTAACACAGTGCAGGAGCAGCATCAAAACAAAACAAAAAAACCCAGTGGTACAGGGATCCTCTGGAGCTGAGACATGCTGTCCGATTACATAGGATGAGTTTTCTGGATCAGATTTCTTCAGTGTCAAGAATGTGGTCGTTCCTGTGATGTAGGAAAATATTCACCAAACATCTTCCATGTTTACTTTTGCTTGTCTCCGAGTTAAAATGCCTAAACTTAAAGCAAAGAAACAACCTTTTTCCCAGGAACACCATGCATTTAAGTAGAATGTGATGAAACATTTTTAACAAAAATAGGCCTCTAATGAGACTCCTGCTATAAACTCTCACTCTGATTGTAGAATAATGCTGTCAAAATAAACACATGGGTTGGTTTTAAATCCCTCTGTTACGGTTTGTAATATGTGACCAACTACATTTTAAAACTTCCACCAGAGCGTCTGTTCCTAAACCTCTCTCTCTCCCTAATCTTTTTTACAGACAAGATATTTGGGGCAATAGAGTATTGATAAAACAGAGGGAATAGGAAGTGTTAAATTAGACCTTCCTGAAAGACAGCTGATGTTTTCCACAGTTCCTTTTACAGGCAATTTTTAATAAGTAAGCGGCAATGCCAGAGAGTCTGTTTCTGGTCTATTTTAATAACTACAGTCACCTGTCACTTATCTCAATTGAATGTTATCTGATTCCAATAGGTCAGCTAATTATCCTGATCATTAACCTTTAAGTGTACAGAGGCTATGGTAATCAATGCCACCCTTGGTGTGTGCCACATCATCTAATGAGTCTGTGTCAGAGAACGAACTCTTTGACCTCCCAGTGGTGCAGTTTTTCATCATTAACTTCCTTTGTCATTTGGTCTCTTAAAAGAAGATGAGAAAAATTGGCACCTGGCATGAATCAGCTTATTAAAAGGAATGCATTGCATAAAACTGATTGCTGAAGATGGAATAAAGGAAGGAATAATTTCCCAAAAGCTGTATGAATCACGGTACAATTAGAAAGCATCTGGAAGTTTTAATAGTAAAAAAAGTGGCAGAAAGTAGTGATCAGTTAAATAGGAGAAAAAATCTGCTATATCTAGATAGTTTATAATACCTATCTGTGATCAGATGAATGACACTATCACAAAAAGCTGGCTGAGCAGGCGTTTAAGAAACCCACCTTTGATGAATTCACTACAGCAAATTCTTAAATACAGTTTTTGTTTGAGTTTCCTCTTAGTCAGAAGAAGATAATATTCCCCTCCCCCTGAGGAATATGTAAAATGAGAGTGAGTGTGTAGAGTGATGAAGGGCATATAACATGTGAAGGTGAGCATATGAATCTCACCTAGTAAGTGGCTAGAATTGAGCATGTAGTCTCAGGCCATTCTCTAGCTAAAGAGTGAGAGAAAAAGGCATCTCCAGGATGTCATTCACCCTCTGTATTTTACAGTCTGGTGAATCACTCTCTGGAACTACCTATTTCTTTCAAGTGTCTCTTGATTTTACTCAGCTCTCTTAGTCTCAATGCCTACTTTTCAGAGGGCTAAAGCCAGGAAGATGAATCCCAGATACACATGAAGTGATAGTCACTGCCACTGAACTGAAACCTGAGCAGGTCATGTTTTTCAACAGGTTTTGTAGTGTCAGAGTCCTAAAGCTTTTTCCTTTGACATTGTGGACTGATGTTTTCCATTTAATAGGCAGCTAGGACAGTATCAGAACATTGTGACCCTGAAAAATTCGTACCTGGGATCAAAGAGTGGACATTGCACCTTCCAGGGAAGGGCATGGGCTACTGTGCTGTCCTTCCTGCTTCCTTCCCAAAAGCCCTGTTATTTGTCAGTGTTAACATGGAGTCCAAGAGAGTACTGGAACATGTATCTGCGTTCTGAAGCCATGCTATTTTCATGACACCATCTTCAAAAGTTCAGATGTAATTCTATGTATGCAGAAACACCTCTTATCAGAGATTCCCCTACGATGAAGACTGGAAGATCAAGAATGCTGTTTTCCTTCAAGTGAGGAATGAGTCTAACAAACCTTTTTTTTAGAAACCTAGCGTCAAGGGTGAAAGAGTTGCCGTTAATCTGAATCTCAGTACGCTTTGCTGAGGAGGCAGGGATTATAATGCATTGGTGGGATTGTTACTGAGCAGTTGTATGAGTGTGCAGGGTCTGGAACAATGTTGAAAGAACTATGACTGACTACAGCAGGAACTCACCTTGATCTCTGCCTATGCCCTCGACTCCTCTCACCCCCTATTGCTGTACTGCAAAATTACACATTCCAGCAACATTCCAAAACCAGCTTTAATTTAAATAAGGAAGCTACCAGCTGGTGAGAGGATAATTCTAAAAACCATAGTCATTTATTGACATGATAGACAAATGGAAGTTAGTTAAGTGTTTTCTTAATGCCTTCTGTTTGTTCTTATTCTGATTGCATGACTTACGTCCCTTAATCTTGAGCCATGACTCCTGATTTGTCACTCTTGGTTTCTGATGTGTGAGCAGAGCCATGACTTTGAGGACCCGAAACAGATCTGTCTTCTGATGACAGAAAAAATATTTTTGAGACTTTGCTCAATAAGTATAAAGATCACTATATGTTTTAGAAATATCATTGCTGTATATGTAAAACACCTGCAAACAGAGAGACCAGGTAAAAAGTGTCAATTTCTATTAAGCATATAAGTATGCAAACTTCTAGTTACTGTTTTGCAAGGCTAAATTATTTACAACTGAAAAGTTTATTGTGTGAAATCAGTTAAATTGGCAAATGCTATTAGTTACTAGAAATGCAAATCAGCAAAAGGTGGCCAATAAATTTTAAAAGTCTCTGATGGAAACCTATGCATAAAGCTTTGTTTAAAGAGGATCATAGACTAACAGACTGAGGAAACATAACCAAGCTGTGAAATACATGGGTTTTAGAGAAGAAAAACACCCCAACAAACAAACAAACAAACAAAAAATACGGACTTTGGCCAAACTCCAAACACAGCTATTATGGAACTTTATTTAAATATATTTTAGGAGATTAACATGATAAAGGGTAGTGTAAAGCTTATGAAGAGATGTGTAAAAGTATCACCACAGAAACCTGTTTGTGAAAATCAGGATCTCTCGTGGAACTTTGGCATAATTTTGTGCAATTCCTGTTATGTGAGTGCAGATCTTTCACAGAGGAAAGCTGAAAACTTCATTAGTATGGGAAAGAAAAGGGGGTAAAATTAAAAGAATAAAATGAAGCTTTGCAAGAAATAATCTGGACTGTAAGATAGCTACCCATCTGTTTAAGATAAGACAAACACCCCCACAATCTATTCAGTGATGCGATGATAGAATTGGTAAGAAAAAAAAGTTATTTTCCTGATCAGTGTAAAACAAAATATTTAAAAGAATCCTTTTACAGCCCTTAGACATGTACTAAGGAAACAGAAGGGGTTTTTATTTTTCAGTTATTAGCCCATGTCTGTCACGGATGATGATGTTCTGATGAACCCAGTGATGTGTTTTTGGCAGTGACTTCAACTAAAAAGACATTTAAACTTTTTAGACATAAAGCTGAATGTCAGTGTTGGAGTTATATTTTCTTTCAAAACAGGCTTGGTTTTTTCTGTAATATACTCAGTTTTGTTTAAATTATAGTTCCTTGGCTCCCTCCCTTCAGATGAATGCTGAAATGACATGCATCTTCAGAGAAGGGCTGTGAGGTTTGTATCCTGACTCTCTGCCTCTGGTAACTATTAAAAATGAGGTGAAACCAAGCATAAAATATCTTACAAACAAATGTTCACCTTCCTGCAACTTACTGGGGAGTTCTGGGGGAACATGACTTTTCCCAGGAGGCAAAATGTGGAATTGTCAATAACCATAGGGGTGTAATATTCCTTTTCTGCCTATGCCACAGAAAATATTATCTTGTTTCAAAGTGAATTTCCTTTTGGAAATTCTTTCTTCTGAAAATGTTTGTGGGTTTGCTTTCCTATGCTTATAGGCAAAATGAGAAGGACAACATTAAAAAAAATAGATAAACCCTTTTTCTGTTCATTTATTCATTGTTATACCATTTGAGTAAGTAATAAAAGGGGTCACGGTTTTTACTTCAGACAGGTATCACGTTAATGTCTCAAGTTTCGTGCTTTCTACTTATTAATTAGACATTCATGACACCATGTTTCATTCCCTCAAAACCATTTCTTAGAGCTTCGGCCTTCCCTCCAGCTTCACTTTAATACTTAACTGTATTTACATAGCACGTACAATCTAGTTCAGTCTAGAAAATGTATCTGTGTCTTATTCCTGACAAGGGCCTTATTTTTAGACTTCCTCATCTGCTTCTCGAACCAAAACAAACCAATATATGCAGTTTTGCAGAAATGGGTGAGGCTTTCATGCTTATTTACCTGCTTGAAAGTCTAGGGATTTGCATTAATTACCCCCCAGCTTTGATAAAACAGCCTTTTCCTGAATCTATGCATCCATAATGCTGTGCATCTTGGTGTTAAGGTCTTTGAAGTTTCCATGCTTCTGAAGACTTTCATCTGTCACAAATGGAAATGAGCCTCTACTGATGAGGCCACGTTGCAGTGGCGTAACTCCATCGGTGGAGAGTTTATTCCTTGATAGTTCAAATATTAGGAACAATTGTCTGTCGTATAGATTTAATCACAGTATATTGTATCTAATAAACCACGGGTGAAGCATGAATAGCTAAAAGGGATTTCAAAAGTGTAAAAGCAAGAATTCTTGTATTATCTCTATGGTTTTCTATGTTTTGTCTGGAGAAAAAAATCCAGATATTCATTCCAAAAAAGACAGTTATTTTTCCTGTCAGAGCAAACCAGTTTTTTTGCAGGTGTTTTACGTATGACTATTATAACAAGGTGTTTGAGGGCATCATGCATGAATGACTGTTAGACAAGAAGGTACGTCAAACATATAACAAAGTTAATGGATAATGCAAACCACGAATGCCATAATTTAAAAAGCTTTGTGAAGGTAGGATCCTGCTGCCCAACTCAATCTAGCTGGTGCTCAACGAGTTCTAAAGGCACACTTAAACTCAGATATGAAATCTCTGAATAAGTTATGGATCATATTCATAGAATCATCAAAGACTCAGTTATGAATCTCTGAATCTCACATATGAATCTCTGAATTGATATGAATCTCTGAATCTCTGAATTAGTACATTAAACCAACCTATAGTTCAAACCATCCTTGATACCACTGAAAGGGAAAGCAACTTCTATGACACATTATTAAAAAGAACATTGGTAGAGATTTGTAGACCACTGTCGTGTTAGTGCAAACAGTGAAAACAAATACTACGCACACGAATAAACCTGATATATGGAAGAACACACGCCATTTTTGTGCATGTTTCACAGATTCATTAGTCTTTAAGGAATTAATCAGCTTGTGGATAAAGGTGCTTTCAAAAATCTTTCAGAAGGATCTCCCATCAATTGCTCCTAAAAAGATAAAATTCTAATGAGCAGTCATGGTTCAACCCCAGCCGGCAGCTCGGCTTCACACAGCCGCTTGCTGCCCCCCACCGCAGCTGGATGAGGGAGAGAATTTGAAATGTAAAAGTGAGAAAACTCGTGCGTTGAGACAAAGACAGTTTAATAGGCAAAGCAGAAGCCGCGCGCAGAAGCAAAGCGAACCTGGGATTCCTTCCCCACTGCCCACGGGCGGGCAGGTGCTCAGCCATCGCCTGGACAGCCAGGCCCCATCACCCCTAACGGGGGCTCGGGAAGACCCACGCCGTCGCTCCGAACGTCCCCCCCTTCCCTCTTCTTCCCCGTGTCTGTTAT
>JAVKLA010000008.1:1793542-1817141 GCA_034782735.1 Sagittarius serpentarius
GGGTCCGTGGGGGTCAGCTGTCCCGGCTGTGTCCCCTCCCAGCCCCTTGTGCCCCCCCAGCCTGCTCGCTGGTGGGGTGAGAAGCACTTGATGCTTGATGCTTTGGAAGCTCTTCTACAAAGAAAATTAACTTGGTCCCAGCCAAAACCAGTACATGAGCTAAGAAAACTACTCCTTCTGTGCCTCAGTAAGCAAAGAATAAAGAAAAAAAAAAAAACCAAGAAGAGATGAGATTAAGTTTCAGTGTAGTTTGCCAGTGCTGGAACCCTACCAGGATATTTGCTGAGACTCATAATTAGTAGATTCATAGCAGGTAGAAGAAAATGGTGAATAGTGAGGGATAAAGCTGGCAGATGACATACAATTTCACACAAATTAGTGATCACTAATTTTAAATCTGGCTGCTGAAGGGAAGGAATATTTCATGATGCTGACCAGAAAAGGAAATTCAGTGTCAATAAATACTTTGTTATAGAGTGGATAAGCAAAAAAGATGAACAATGACACGGAACAGGGCACAGATTTAGTTTGGAAATCTCAGGAAAAGAAACTGATAGTGAGGGGGATGAGAGTTCTGTGGAAAAAACAGCGTGGAAACCAAATACAAAATTATTATATATCTGTCAGAATGAAAGCAACCACAAAAATAGATGGCTGAAATTATCAAGCAAGAAATTTAGAGCAAACAAAATTGGTTAACTTGTATATGATGTATTTACACTGCGGAGCTCATGAGTGCCAAATGTTGCAGGCAATAGAACTGTAAATGGATTTTTGGAAGCACTAGGCAAATTCAGAGAAAAGAAGTCATTGTTATCTATTTAAAAATGGAGTTAGGTATAATCTCTATTTCAAGAAGTATTTAAAATATTGTTGTAGCTGGAAGATTGTAGCAGTCAAAACACGATTACATCAGTTGTTGAGTAAGTCTGTGATCTATAACTCTGTATTTACCTTGTTTCTTAATATCTTTTTCTTTGGTTTCTCCTTCAGATTCCAATCAAGAAAGCATTAACTTGGTGAAATGAACCTTTGTTGTGAACCAGTAGAGCAGTTCTTATGTTTATAGGGAAGGGAAGAATGGAATAAAAATGATGAAGTCCAGCAATTCCTGTTGACAGTAGGAAAAAGTTACAATTTTGTAACTATACCATAAATTGATGGGTTTACACTGTGAGAAAATTAACAAAATAATGGAGCTAATTTGTAGTTGTAACAGAGGCAGAACATGTAAATAGGACTCAAAAGGGGACCTGAAAGCCACTCATCATGCATGTGTTATGGCATTGGATTTTTTCAGAGCTGACAAAAGGGAAGAAGGAAAAGAACACGAGAATCACCATTCATCTGGAAGCCCCTCTTAGCATTAGCATAAATTGGCAATTGCCCATCTAGTGAATGATATTCAAGTTTGTGATATTACCTGCCAGGGAATTATTTCGGATTTATATTTGGTTATTTAAGCATATAAGGCTAGATCAAATTGGATATTATTTTCTTTGGAGGCAAGAACCAAATCAAGACCAGGGAGAAAATAAGGAATGAGACGGTATTATCTGAGCAAGAGAAAGGGACAAGTATAAGTGGTACGTCAGCACAAGTGTAAGAGGGAAATTATCTTATATGAGATGTCTAATCTTAGGTTAATAAAAATCCATTGTTAGTAAAAAAGAAAAGATGATACTGGAGTTTGTGTGTAGTAGTACGAAAGGGTAAAGACTTTTTTCAGTCTAATAACTTTTTCTGTTTTCTTCCCTCAGTTATTTTTTCAAGAACTCAGGTAACACATTGCTCTCTCTCTCTCTCTCTCTCTCTCTCTCTCTCTGATCATTGTAACTAAGTATGAGTCAAAACATATGCACAAATTTAGCAGTCTTTCTGAATGTTTTGGTACTCTGTAGAAGATCAAAAACTTGACAACGAAGATTCTGTCAGACATGTTGTCATTGCTTTAGATGGGTGATTAAACCGTGCCCAGAACAAAGAGGTATCACTGTGTTGCCTAAAGAGAAACCCAGAGGATAACTCCTGTCTCAAAAACTCTTAAGTGCAGGGAAAAAATAAACTGGACTTTGTTTTATATTGGGCAAAATGTACATCACCCGGAATGCCAACACAGCACTAAGCTGAGAATGGCATGAGGAATGCAGCAGCAGCTTATTTTACTTTTAGCTTTTGTGTTGGCACGTGGGAAAATCCATGCCTGACCCTTAAACATGGCCCTGAATTTGGATCACAAAATCAATTATTCCCTTCAGTCTCATTCAGCATTACCTCTGAAATTTCACTGAGTTGAATTTTTAATGCTATAGTTATCTAACCTGTCTTGTTCTCTATGTGAATGAAATCCAGATAATTGATACAATGGAGGTTGGCAGTGAGGAACTATTGATATTCAGGGACAGTGCCTAACTAATAACAGTTCTCATGATAGTCCCAAGGAAATGTCTACGAAGAGAATTGTATTCTGTTGAAATAGTGTGATTGGAATACTCAGGACTAGAATTACAAGTAGGACAGAGGTTTCTAACTACATTTTTAGCCTAAAACCTAGATATTCTAAATCTTTGTGGCATTTAATTTCTTCTAGTAAAGCCTCAAAAGTCTTAATGCTTCTGTCCCTGCTAAGTTAACACAGCTGAGTTGTGTCAAACCCTGAGACGGATTCAGGAATAAGCATTTTTCACCATCAGTTTGGTGTGATCTAAGCTATGTCATAGATCATATACGTAAGTCTATGGGACCTGATGAGATGCACCCCAGAGTCCTGAGGGAACTGGCTGATGTAGTTGCCAGGCCGCTCTCTGTGATATTTGAAAAGTCACAGCAGTCAGGGGAAGTCCTCAGTGACTGGGAAAAGGGGAACATTGCACCCATTTTTAAAAAGGGTGGAAAGGTGGGCCTGGGAACCACCAACCTGTTAGCCTCACCTCTGTGCCTGGGAAGATCACTTTGGTCCTTTTTTGAGTTACTTTTTTTTCCCCCCAGCTAGCACCCAAATACAGTATTGTTGCACCAGTCCCTAGCAGAAAACTGCATTTGCTTTTGTTGAACTTCATGAGGTTGTTTCAGACCATTTGCCAGCCTGTCAATATCTCAGTGAAGAGCAGTCCCCCACAGCTTGGCACAGGCTGGTGCATTCAGTCCCACGGTACAGGACTTTAACATGTTTAACTAAATTAGCCCCAGTATGGACCCCTGGGGAATGCCACTAAAAACTGTGTGCTATCACATCACAAGATCAGGAGGACCAGCCAATTTTTTTCTCCCCCTCAAGTGCATTTATCCAGTCCATACCTCACCAACTTGGCTGTAAGGATTCTATGCAAGATCCCATCAAGGACCCTGTTCAATTCAACGAGTACAACATCCACTTCTCTCCTCTTCAGAGGGCAGCCAGGAATCTCATCACAAAAGACAAACAAATTGGTCAGACATGATTTGTTCTTGGTAATTGCCTGTGTTTATATCTCTATTTTCTTGTTATTTGGATGAACTTAGTAATGATGTCTGAAAGACCAGACTAACCGGAATTTTTGAGAGAACATTTTGGAATTGAATTGTTGCTAGAATAATGAATGCTTGCAATATGGCTGAAACTGTCAGTGGAGATGTAGATGTAGTCAGAGACAAGTTACTGTCCTCTTCTGTGTTCAAGTACCAAGAACAAAACGCACAGGGCAACGCCCCTTATGTCAAGTTGCCAGCTTGCTGAACAAAGCAGAACAAAGACACCAGGATTCAAAACAAGCTGCTTTCAAAGCAGCTATTTGTTGGTAAATGTCTTGCCTTTTGCTCCCATTACGTGTCACAATCACCTCGGTATAAACATCAGAGCACAGCCTCAAGGCCAAGTTCTTCCCCCTTGGACTGAACCTTAGGGGGTTGCCGGCCTGTAGCCTAGCACATTCAGTAACCTCCCTCCTATATGGAGAAACTACTAATATGGAAAATACAGACATCTGAAACTCGCAATGCACTACAGCACAAGAGTGACAGGTATCCCATGGAGCCTACTGTGCCCAGTGAGACTTTCAATGCTCCTGAAAGAAAATGACAATGTCAGTGGGAATTCAGGAATTTTCTTGCGACAAGATCATGCACCTGTGGTATATCCCCATGTCGCTGTCTCTAAACCAATGCCTGCCTTCAGCAGAAGTAGCACTATCAATTAGATGATAGCATAGAAAATGTTTTCTTTCCCACATAGCACAGAAAATGTTTTCTTTCCCACCTCCTGAAATTAAGTTTGGTGAATTTCAAGTATGACATATATTCTTCTAGAGAAACTACAGTATTGTTTTCCTTGTGTATAGGAATGTTGATGGCAAGGGCAAGGAAGCTGCAGCTAAGTGAATATCTGTAAGTGAAACTTCTTTTTTTATTTAAGTTACTAATTTTTGTATGTTTCAGACCTTAAGATACCATTAAATCTTCTGAATAAGTTGTTTCTTTCATAATGGCTTTTTTTTTCCCCCAGCTGGCAGGCTGACCTTTGATTGATGGATTTTTTCTGGCAATTTTAGATGACTAAAGACCTGAATGTAGATCTTGGAGAAGTAAGTTAAATTGTGCCACTCTTTTTCCTCTACTTTCTCAGTTTGAATCAATGATAACATCATTTGTCACTTTTTGTTTCTGTTTTTTTCTAAAGAACCTATGCATCTGATTTTTTAGAATTCATAAGTTCACAAGGTAGAAAAGGTTTTGTCTTCTCCTTAAAAATACAAGCAGATCATTAATATTGATCATATATTTAGAGATTTACAACTATTTCATTAGTTGACTCAGCATTGATACCTAGTAGTTAACAAGGACCCTGTAGGTTAGATTTTCAGCGAGCTAAAGCACACAGCAGCCCCCTACAAAAATAGAAAGTGATATTTCATTTTCTTCAGTTCAGGCTATTAATTTGGCTTATTAATGCAGTGGGTGAGAGAAGCCAAGGGAAAAGATGAGGTTTTCTTTATCACTGATCGCTAATTGTCCATGAGATAGGACCTGAGCTCTCAGAAACCAGAATGAATAAACTGATATAAAGAATCAGGAAGATTCAAGGGCTGCATAGGAAATGCAGAGCATAAGAGAGTAGCACCTCAGAGCATCATCAGCCTAAACAGGCAGAGTTGTATTTATTGTGCTAAAAACCCAGCACGTGCTTAAATTCTGTGGTTGCTGCAAATGGTATATCAGAGGTGAAATAAGACGAGAAAATGAAATCAAAATCAGTACCAGTTATTACATTAAGAAAAACAGCATGTATTTATTTGTTGTTAGTAGCTTCCTTGGCACTGTATAGAATAAATGTGTTGTGTATATGCCATTCCACATCGCAGATTTTCAAGGGCACTTCTGAATTCAGTCACGTCATTATAGCTTGGAAAGAAAACTGGAAATATTTCCTATTCAACAAATTAATTCCCAAAACAAATTGTTTCCCCACCACTACAAGGAGTCCCAAAGAGCTTGTTATAAATATTCTGTAAGCAACAATGGCAAGCAAATAAAAACATCGTATATTTAACTCATTCTATTCTGCCTATTGTGTATGCCAAACAATAGACTGAGATAGAAACAAACCTCTGATTTATCAGCACCCAGACAAAGCAGACTCTTTTTTTGTGTCTGAAAACGCAGAATCAACGATTGTACCAGTCCGTATGGGGCTTGACTTTGTAACTTGGAAAGATCATTATTCATACCATTAAAAATTTAGTAACACTTTTGCAAGCAGAAAGCACAATTCCAACTGTTTGCGAAAAAAAATGGAAAAAAATAACTTTTAGCTAATCACATCACGGAGGCATACCGCCATTCTCATCAGAATGTGATTCTTTAACTCTGGGCTGACTTCCGTAAAAGCTATTAGTCAAAAATGCTGATAGCAAATGAATAAAAACAACATAAAAGAAACCTATCAAACAGTAACACTTCTTTAAGATGAATGATCAGCTTTGGTGATGGATTTTACTTGGTATGGCTCACACAGGCGAAGGTTCTCTTAGCCAAGCCTGTATACAGCTGTATACGATGTGCATAGATAAGTACAAACTTTTCAAGGGGACAGATGTGTGGTACTAGATTTTCCTCCCCTAAGAGCATGTAAAATAGTAGCTGTGCAACTAAACTAGTAGTTGTATAAAAACGCTAATAGAAATTAGTCCATCCAGAGATACTTGATTTATATGGTGACAGAGCATATGAAGAGCAATTCTAAAATGCCTGCATAGACCATCAGGGAGGCATACCCACGTGTTTTTCACTGGTCTCCAGTTACATTTCTAAAGGACCATTGGTATCCCACATATTGCCCTGTGCCTTACCTGGCAACCTCTTATAGATGTTTCTCAGGGCATTTAAAATAGTTCTCCAAATCAGAACTTGGGTAGCTGAAACATTTTTAAAGTGTCATGCATAAGTGGAGGTAGGGACAGGCATTGTGTGGGTCTGGAAAGAAGGTGAGATCTCTAGGACTGGACAACGGACTGGGTTTGAGGTTTGGAGGCAGAAAACGGCAGTATGGATGAAAAGCATGGGAGGAAATGTAGAGTGCTGAAGGTGGGTGTCAAGGTGGACCTCCTGTCCTGTCTGGCTGTCAGCAGATGTTCTGTAGCTCTGAACACTGTTGGCCACTAAGAGAGGGAGTGTAGAAGTACAAGGGTAAGTATAGAAATGAGTGTTACTCTATTACCCCTTACCAGGCTAGAAAAATATATCTAACCTTCTGAAAAAGTTTCATTTAACAAATATTTTGTTTCTTTAGTGTATGGATGGTTCTGCCATAGAGATTTTCGCATTGCTGCTTGGAATACTCAGCTTTAGAAGGGAGCTGCCAGGGGAATTCTCAGAACCCAAGTTAGTGCCTTGCCTTCCTGTGCAACGCATAGGAAGACACATCTGAAAAGCTGATTTACAAAACCAGGGTTAGTATGAGATTTTTCACTGATGCAGGCAGATAAGAGATTGTTCTCCTTCTTGCAGCACCAGCTCAGTAGAACAGCACAATTCAAGGAGCTGTAACAGATACCTTATGATGAAGCCTACTGGAATGAATGAAGACTCTTGCGAATAACTGTTAAAGCCCAGAACAATGAGTGCACTACTACATAGAACAGATAGAGAAGAAAGAAATTCTGCAGAGTGTTAAACATCTTTCTTTGGGTGACATGAGTGTCCTCACTTGGATTCATGGCTCCAAGTGCAGTGTTGGACAGTTATTTAACAAGTTCATTTAGGAAGTGTGTGTGTATGCAGTTAAACAATACTGATATTTCCTTTGAAAAATTAACTACAGTATAGGCTGCTGCTGCTTCTTTCAGTGCCTTTTAGTTCAGGTTTGAGAGTGCTATTCTGAGTGTGTAAGGTCCAGATTCTTCTTCTGCTTGAAGAAATTTAACTTTTTCATGAGCCCATAGCGTCTTTCGCCACAGTCAGTGGTCTTGAAGGTGTTCCGTTATGGAGCAAATAATTAAATATACGTTGACTAACAGCATGGCTGACTCTGCAGAAGAACAAACGTCTGCCTGAGAGAAGACCTGGATTACAAATCTCTGTCTTGTACTCCTGCCATTTGGACATATAATAGTTGAAATGGAACTTTTATCCCACAAAGATTTCTGAGGGGACTTACGCATGAGGCGTGAGGGAACAAAAACAAAGCACTGTTTGTTTTATGGGAAGATGGTGGAGATGAGGTGAAGAGAAGTTGAAGCATTTGAAACACTTTTGAACATGTTCTGAGAAGAACTCTTAAATACCTATAGGAATTTAAAGACCATAAATGAAGGGCCTTTGTTTGTTAACCTCTTCAAGGCTATGCTGCAGTACGGGAAGATGAGTTCTGAGCACCTGCAAGCTGGAGGTGGGTGCCAAGAGCAAAAAGCTAAATAAGTAATCCCCTTTCTGTGCTCAAAGCATGTTCCTAACTTTTACCATATTTAATCTAATCTAATCTGCTGTGTTTACATAGTATGCTTTAAGTTAAGAAAGTTTTCAAGTATTTTTCCAACTTGGAGCCAAAATCTCTTTGCCTCAGTTCCGTGTCTACAGGTTAGAAAGGTAATATGGGTCAATTTAGCTCATTTTAGACTGCAAACTCATGTTACGTGTTTATACAGTGCTTTTAACTGACAATTCATTCAATCCTTTCTTTTATTTTGTAAGTATGTTTGTCCTTTTCTGTTACATATTTGTCTCCTCTCTTACCGAAGCTCTGTCTTTCATTTGGGGACTTTAAGAAGTCGAAGAACTTAAATACCAGAAATATGTGATTTTAGCATTGTTGCACTCAAGTATTACACAAAACTTTTTTTTTTTTTAGCTGTACTTGACCATAATTGTCTGTGAAGAGAAACTTTGTTGTGTGTGAGTGCAAGGAATCACGTGGGTAATACTTAGATGGATTCCAAACCAAGAGGTACAGTAGCTTGCAACTCTGTCTTGCAGTTTTCATCACCATTATGTGATTCAGGCATAACAGTTTTGGGAAGCGAATATAGTTTTAATGTAGTGAAAGTGAGAAAAGAGCTGGGGGGGGAATAAATTTTCCTTTCATACTGCAAATGGCGAATGAAAAAAGTCATCTTTCCAGACTTGCTGTGGGTATAAAGCACGGCAGAGTTTGGCAGAGTTTGTAAGATTTTATGAACTTCTGGCATTCCCTTTTGGGACTGAGCAATTTGAGACAGACTCTTGAAAGCTCAAAAGGCAATTAGCAAGAGTTTGTAATGGATTGTCTTAAGCTAAGATGGTTCACCCCAGACGAAACCCGTGGGGCCTTTTTGTAATTGTGAAAGAGAGAACAGAAACCAAGTCAGTCTTCTCTCGCACTTGAGAGAAACTCCCAGTTAGGTTTTTCTGGAAAGCAAGCAAACGAAACGAAACAAAATGAAACAAAACAAAAAAGAAAGAAAGAAAACAGCAAAGTAAACAACAAAACAACATAGGTGTGGTTACTTTGGGAGCCAAAGAAAGCAAGCTATAAACTATACACATATTTTGCAAAATTTAAACATACTTGTTACATGATACAAAGCAAGAAAAAGAGGCTTTTTTAGCTTTCAAACTATAGAAAAATAAACCAAAAGCTACTCTTAAAATATGTATAGGATTTATATATTATTCTTTCCCTTTCTGATATGACCCTTTTCCCTTGTGAAATTAAAGTATAATAAGGAAGAAACTAATATATCATCTTACAGATTTTGTTACTGCATTCTAAGTTAAGATTATTTGTAGGGATTTTATGTGCCCCACACTGGAATTAGAGAGATTGATTCTGTTCTCACCATCATAAATGAGGATAGCATTTGGCCTCCCACCTCATCTGTCATACTGACACTTAAATCGTAGCACTTTACGCCAAGCAGACCTGGAGTGAATTTTCCTACAGGCAGAGGTTGTAAAGTGAGCACCAAAACCACATCTGTACGAAGAATGGAGGGGCGTCATGATCAGGAGGGATGAACAACAGTCACTCGAGCAGATGAGATTTTACAGATGGTAAATGTCAGTGATATTAGGCACCAGCAAGACAGAAGAAGGCAAGGCAAGGCAAAGGGAGGCAAGGCGAGGCAGGGCAAAAGAGAGCTGAGGAAGGGACAATCTTAAAATAAGTTTAAGAGATTTGAGTATTAGGATATAAAATATTTCATGGTATCAATATCTTATAATTACAGGATTATAGGTGGGGGGTCTCTCATCTACCTTTATATGTAGGGGTTTTAGTTCAAATTCTTCTTTTTGTAGTTTATTAAAACTTGCATTTTTACCAAGACACTGTCAGCCATGGGAGTTATTTAAGCAAATCTCTAGTTGCAGGCTTGTACAAAGAGACAAAGTGTGTCCAATAATGAAACCAGTTGTTCTTGCCTTTCAAATTGTATTTATTTATGTATTTATGTATTTATTTTTCTGCTGGAATGAAAGAAAAATTGTGTGAAAAGTTATTACAAAATAAAACTCTTCCTTTCACTCTGCCATTTCACTTGTCTGTCTCTGATAAACGTCACCATTAGATACAGGGTAAAACAAGCCACATTGCTCTTTTTTATTTTCATATTTGTCCTCATCATACCTATGCTTCATTTTGCTTATTATTTCTACTGATCTTCAGCAGGTCACATGTTTTTACTTGGCACAAACTGGTACTACTGGGAATAGGATGCTGCAAATCAAAGTCCTGTGAAGCAGTAGTGCTCTTGATTCCTCGTAGCGTTCAAGGTCAGCAACAGATGTGGCCTGAAGCTCTGCTCCTTGAATCTTGACCCTCGCTGAGTGTTCCTCTAACGACTTGGGAGGGACATCATAATTAGATAAAATTCTTGCCTATCTTTATTAAAGGGCACCAGATTACACTCTCTGCATGTTTGATAAGTGAAGTGATTGTTTTCCCCACTTCAAATACTTCAGCGTGCCTTTTCATTAATGTTTTATCACTTGCATACTGAATTCTGATGCTTTTGAGAGGTTCTAAGAAAAAGGGAAAAAAATCCTTACCTTCCTTACAAAACTGTAAATATTCCTTTGACGGAAATTCTTTCAAAGATAGCTTATTTTGCTTATGTACATTTTGTGCACCTATTTGAAAAAGGTGGCAGTTTACCTGAGGAAAGTAAAAATCACCCTGAAATCACATAGTATCTTAAGTAAACTCCATTCACAAATTACTTCAAGTTTTCAACAAAATAGGCCATGTAATGTAATCAAAGTTAAAGTGAATTAAATGCTTTTACTCTTTAAATTGTTCTGTAAACCCACTGAGTTACAGATGAGCTTTTGAAGAAAAGATGATAAAATATTTATTCTGTTACAGCTGAAATGACAAACATCCTGCTGCTCATTTTATTTTAGTAAAAAGATTTACGAAAGCAATTTAGTTCCAGAACACATTGCTGCAGGCACTCATCAGGCAGATCTCTTGCACAGCATATTACCAGTAGAGCAAGAGGTGAGACGTTAAGTAAGAAGTGGAAAAATGCCAGTGGCCTTATCAAACTGGAGAAGAGAGTGCAATTGTTTTGAGGGTGAAATTTGGTGGAAACTCCTAATCATGGTGGACTCTTGATAGCGAAAATCAGTTGCTATCAGTCAGTTTCAATTTATGTGCCTCCTCCTTTGTATTCCCTGTATTCCTTGCAACTTGTTTTTTAGTGTCTGATTAATGCATCTTTGGGGCAAATCTGGCAGGATTCCTTTTGGAACCTCTTCATGATCAATCTGGTGTCATACACAGCTTAATGTGTCCTTTTTTCCTTTGCGTCTTGAAAATGCCGGGTTGTGTTACAAACGCCCAGACCCTTAGAAGCTAAGATATTTCAGGTTTATCCTTCTGTCCTTTGGGTTATTAAAAACAAGAATAAGCTTTAAAAATTAATAGAAAATAGCTTCAGGATGTTTATCTGTAAAATACACAAGGCAAACCACTCACATTTCATTGTTATTACAACTATTCTTTACCTGTAAAGTCTGTAGGAGACCAAATTCCCGGAGGCTGCCTTGGGCCAGTTGCTTTACTGCTCTGTCCCCCAGGGAACCTAGATTGCTGCGCGTCGCTATTTCCAGCTCTTCTGTCCCAGCTGCTGCCCAAGTACCTCATAAGAGCGAGCAACCTGCCTGAAGACCAGGGCAAAAGCTGTTTCCAGCTCTCCAAAGGGTGATGTGGGAGTGGTGTCCATTCATTGCTTCTTGGACTTTCTGGTCATAGCTGGAGTTAGCACACATTAAGGGCCTGAATTTCTTCTGTCTCTTGTGCCAGGTTTTATCACTGTTTGGACAAATGCCTGTCAGTGTACTCGGCCTTCCAGTCTTCGCAGTTCTTTTAACTCATTTGCTTCATTGCGGTGTATTGACATTAACAGAGATGTTATATTTGCCTGCCAGTTAGCTTTCACTACTACTTCTGGAAAAATTTGTTTTTCTTATTAACCACTGATCAACGTTACTTATCCCAGTCAACCTTGATCTACATGTTCTTTCTTCATATTCCTGTTGTCCTATTCAGCCAGTGTCTTTTCCTTTGCCTTCAGTACTGGACTACATAATTTAGGAATATGACTTCCGAGACTCTCCCAAACCATGTTTTGTAACTGAAGTCATTCCTCACATTCAGGTTCATAAAGGCTTTGAGCTAACTTCACTCTTCCGAAACCCCGCTAACAAAGGGACCCAGTTCTTTAAGAGGACTGAGTGCAGTATCTCCAAGTTATTTAACAGGCATATTCTGCAAAAACTCGACGCAGCAAAGTCAAAGAAATTCGGAATTTTTTGCGCTCTGGGAAAGATTGTTGCTACTTTAAAACCCTCGTTTCTAACACCTTGATTCCTGTACCCAGCCATGAAGACTTTGTGAAGCCTGGGGAGAGTTACCTCAGTTGCCAATGAGTAAAATGGGGGAAAAACTACTTCCCAACTCAAAAAAGAAAATTCAAAGGTATATACATTAAAGATAGTTAGACATCAGTGATAGAGCAGTAGGAACTACGCCCACTCCAAAAGAGAAACAGATAACAAAACCCAATGTATATTTGCTATTCAAACTTCTGTCTATTTTTGCTGTTGTTTTTCTGTCTTCAATAATAATTAAACAAAAGTAATTGCCCAAAGTTTCCTACAATAATCTTGTAATTTCTTGCCAACTTGTGCATTTCTTTCCCAAGGTATACCGTACTAAAAATACTCTTGTACTTAAAAACACTTTACATAACAAAAAAGGGGGAGGGGGAAGGTAAAAATAGATTTTAACAAAAATGTGTTGCAGAAATCTTAATCGGCTTTACTCTACAGCACAGATATACACTGTTTTATAGTCCACCACAGTAGACAAATTTGTTCAAGTTCAAATTTGTATTCATTTGATGTCTGTGTCTTACACAGATATATTAATGTCACTGATCAATGAGAAACCAGCTAAAGTTTGTGAAACATAATGCCTTTACTCTGCAATATTGAACCAAGACTGCCTGGAGAAAAGATGAATGATTTCTACATCAAGCTTAAATAAAGAAATGTGGAGCTCCTTCAGGTTGGCTGTGGCTGCAGCCTTATCACCTTCACAAAGTCACCGTAAACATGTGCTCTCACTCTTTGACCTTTAATGGCTAAAATAAGAATGAATGTACAGTAAGCGTTCCTGACCTAGGATTTCACCTAGCTTCAAAAATACTGTGTGCTAAGGGGAGTCTTGTGTCACAGAAAAGGATACAGCTATTTTATAACTGGCAGTTTGAAAAGAATGATATTGGTGAGATAGCAATAATTCCAAAATCCCTGTTTTCCAGGAACGCTAATGTAAATTTGCTACAGCACTTTCTCTTTACAGCTGTATTGATGTGGTAAGCTTAAATTTAAATCCTGAAGTCAGACTATATGATGCTGGAAATTGTTTGATTAATCTTCCAAACTTATAACAGACTCTATTTTTCATTATTTGATTATTGAACTTAGATGGTACCATTTCCCACCAGTAAATCCAAAATGCTGAGAAGGTGTTTTTGTATATGGGCTAGCAAGGAAGACCAAAGAACACCAGAGAAACCGGTTAGTTAATTAATGTCTGTACTTTCTTTTCAAAACATAAAGCATTAAAAAAACCCAAACCAACCAAACAAAAAAACAATCCAAAGATCAAAAAAAGTCAGTGTCTATGGTTTTATTAATAATTGGCAGAAACAAAGAAATTTATCTTTTTCATTTGTAGTCCAGGTCACATATTGCAGCAGTGAGCAAATGTGCCTTTTTAAAGGAAATTTTATTAATTAGTGTCATCTTTTACCGGTTTAAAAACAAACAAACACAATATCTAATTCCAAATCCAAATGCTATTATTGCAAAGCCAAACTTACCGTGTTATTTTCAGGTTAGTTGAATATAAAAACTCTCAGGTGCATGAGAAATATTACTTACTTAGCATATCTGTATTAGTGTTCCTAAAATTATTTTTTTTCCAAAAGTGCTAAAAGAGTTGTGTTTTCTCCTGCTTAGACTGAAGTGAACTATGTAATAGTGTTATCGAGGCATTAATGCTGTAAATGGATGGCATTGCGTTATTGTGATTCCTATATCCTAGTGCGTAATTTGTATTGTCTTTTGAAACGTAATAATGGAAAAGTCCTTGGGGAATCGCTTTAATGTAACAGTTAACCTTTCCTTCACTATAAAATGACCTCTGTCTCTATGAAATATTTGTAATCTTCTATTCTGTCTCAAAATATTTGCAAGATACTTCTTTCATATATTCCAAGAAAAAGACACAACAAAAACTGCCAGGAAAAAAATTACAGAAAACACTTTAAAATACCTTTTATTTTTCATCCTTATCTGAATTTAAAAAAAAAAAGTGTTGATTTAAATAGGGTCGTTTGGGGGTCATTAATTTTCAGTGCAGTGATTTGTAACATTGCTAATCAGGCACTAAAGGCGAAAATCATGATGGACCTTTAGATTTCAGATTTAATAGAACTGCATAAATTAATTGAATTCATACATAGAAGAGCAGTGTGCCAAAGATCTTACATACACATTTCTGTTGTCCTTCTCAGTGAAATGACTTAGCTATATTTATGACAGTATCTTTATTTAGACCAGGTCCAAACCATGCGAGGCCATGGAGGTGAATAATTGCATGGTCAATAGGAAGAAAATAAAATCACTAGCAATTTTATGAAGTTTCTAAAATTACTTAAGTAAATTGGATAGATATACAGTAAATGACCGCAGGTTCATGAACACGGGCTATAGAATTCACTTGCGTAAGCATCTCTTAAGGAATATGGTAAATAGCTTTGCAGCGTAGAAGGTTGTTCTCCCTCCTCTGTTCTCTTTGGAGAAGCTCTTTTTGTTGACTTACCAATAGTGACGAGGCAGTTGTCAGACACTACTGAAAGTAGGGCTGATGTCCCACATCCCAGTGTATAACGAGTTGCGTTGACAGTAAATTCCAAAATCAGCAAATTTTTAGCCAAAGACAGTATACATAAGTACAGATTTCTTTATGTCTTTAAAGTATTGAGGGGATTTGTAACTTCCAGTAGGTGGATAATATTGGTCAGCATTAGCATACACGGCCTTTTGCTCATTCATTTTGGTTGTGCTTTAGCTGTGATCCTTTCATGCTTTTTTCTAAGTGCTTTTTTGTACACAATCCTGCTTGTTCAAAGCTTTGTATAAGAAATAAGAACATAATCTAAACAGTAACTTAAAGGAAATCGAGTTCATAACTCTTCAAAAATGAAACTGCACAAGGCTGAAATTCAGCAAAATATTTCAGAATGCTTATGAGCTATTCATAAACGTCACAAAACCACTGAAAGTTCCCCAGCAGTTTTCTACTTTGGTTCAGACTCTGAATGTTACATGGTACTAATCCAGAGAAATTTAACAGCAGGCAGACACTTTATCTTCTGCAACAATCAAAAATGTACAGTTGTGATTCACAATCCACAGCCCACGGATGCCCAGACTAGTGCTGAGTCCACACATCAATCTTCCTAGCAGGCTGACAGAGACGGACCCCCAGCACCACATAGCACTCTGTGACATGCTTAAATCTGATGAGCGGCTATTTATTATAAGTAGTATGAAACATTTGAAACTGAGCAGTCATCCACTAAGTTTCTCCTAACAAGAATATTAGTGCTGAGAAATAAGAAGCCATTTCATTGCCTGGGCTTTGGTGCTTCTTTCCAGTTTAGGTAGAACGGAAATGAACTAGACAGGATCTTGCTTTGTTTTCCTAGGAAATTTTGAAGACGTGCAAATTACCACCCTAACAAGATGATCTGCTTGCACAAATGCTACCTCCGGTTTGTTTTTCTGTGCATATATCCCCAGGATTTTTTTCTTTTTTATCATTGTTTTTGGAGTCTCAAGATTCCTCTGACGAAAATGTATCTTTTCTTTCCTCACAAGGGAACCTTTTTGAGTTCACCTCCAGTGTTAATAGGTTTTCCAAAACTATGAGATTGTGTATCTGTTTAAAACATAATATCTACTTTGCTCCTTTCTGCTGATAAATATGTGTTACCACTTCGTGGGCAAACAATTTAATTTGGCTTGTTACAGATCTTTTCAGCACATGCAGTCTTTAAGGCGAAGTCATTCATTTTTCAGTATTTTTTTGATTGGCCTGTGCTTTGACATAGGATGTGACATATGACGTACTCACCAGCAAATGTCTGCTTGAATTTACAACATGGGTTAGAATTGCACACAGAATTTATAAAAAGCGAGATTTCACGTGCCATGCATACAATTTTTCCAAACTATTTCAGCCAAATAGCCAGGAAGGAATTTAGAAAACAACTCACACTAACAGTTTTATTGTTATTGCTCTGTGGGCTTTGCTGTTGCTGTTTTTATTTATCTGTTAGTTTGTTAACATTGGTAGAGGAGCAGAAGTGATACACTTGATTTAAAACTGAGCAGCAACATTGTACAAATACCACGAGTGGATGATTAAATATATTCTCTTTGTTAGACTGATTTCCCAAAAGAGTGTGCACAAACTTGAGTGCAATACCCCTTGTCCATGTGTATATAGTCTTTAGAGAGAAATTTTCCACCTTACCCTGTTACCATTAGATGTCGAACACACAAAAATATGTGATATGTTGATCAATAGGGTATGGCAAAAGTTCACATATAAAACGTTGTAGATGTAGTACACTGTCTGCCAAGCATCCTGTGCATAACCGATTCATCAGCTTTTCCTTTTTTTTTTTTCTCCAAGCAAAGCTAAGCCTGCAGACAAGCAAAAGACAGATGTTTGAGCTGACTTTTGCCCTATGAAATCTAATGGTGCAGGTTAATAACTTGGTCTATGTTTGTGAAAGAAAATTGAAGCCATTCTTTCACTTGGTTTCGATACAGACTGCAAAAAGGAAGGTATTCTAAACAATGAACAATCCAGTCCCCCAATGCATTGCAATTCCATCTCAGAATTTCAACGTGACCTCAAATAAAGCCCACTATTCACTGGTGGTAGAAAACTGTAATGATGCTGGTAAGAAGACATCAAAGACAGTTAAGCCTGCTTTGGTAATAATGAAAGGGAAGTATTGATACAACATTTCAAAAGCCACATTCTTCAACAGACCTGGCTAAGAACCGACAGCAGCTGGAATTTAATCTGTTTCTCCCTTAGTGAAACAATACTTACAGCATGGGAAGTGTCAAGTGGAAGGGGAGAGCTCTCATTTTCTGAGAACTGCAAAGCTGGCTTTGGCAATTCTTGCAATCTCTGTTCCCCCTTCACGCAGCGTCAATCATTTTATCTTATTGGAGATGACACTGTTTCCCAGACAGCAGTTTGAACTCTTCTGCCTCCTAAAAATAGATCTACCCTTACAACTTGTCATTCTTTTAATTGACTCTTCGCTACGTGAATCTGTCTGGCTGAATACAGAGGCCAAACCTCATCTGAAGTAAAACGTGTGTGTGTGTACACATGCATATAAAGGTCCATCTGCCCTAGCAAGCAAACAGTCAAAAAGCCACTACCAACAAACCTCTGCAAAGCACGTTGTGTAAGAAGTGCTATAGCTCTGACTTGGAATGATAAGCTTTGCTTACATTATTTTGCCTTTGAAATGGCAAGTTGAGCTCAAACTTCCGCAGCATGGTTTAACCCCACTTTTCACTTGAACCTAAATCAAACTGTGGCTATGGAAAACATTTACTTCCCTCTTTATTGAATCTAGATGCGTCTCCCTTGGTGTTTGACATGGAGGTTTATTCTGCACTGGTTTGAAATACGTTAAGAGAGAGCTGGCACACAGCTATTTATGTTTCCATTAGTGTTAATGAGAGCACTTTGTGTAAATCTCCATACACCCACATGAAATATATTTCTGTACGTGCCTCCTGCAGAAAAGGGAAAAGACCCTAAATATTTTACAGAATTTCAGCCTACCCGAAGGGAACTGTAGTTTTTACAAAAGCTTTTTCCATGTTAAAGGGAAAAAAAAACCAGAAACTCAGCTGAATGGTGCTATGAAAATTTTGTTACATTGTTTCGTTTAGATTTATAACTACAAAGAGAAGCGTTCTACCCTTGAGCTCTAGACATCTTTTTATGTAGCTTAAAAAGCAAATTTTTGTTTTCTCTTTGTTTATTGATTTCATAAGACGACAACACTAAAGCAAAAGAAAGGAAATGATTGTACACATATATTTGCCAGTATGTTCCCTTAACAACAGTCACTCATTCGTGTTTAGCATGAGCTGTTGTACTATAACTGTGGATAATTTGGGACTGTTTCTTTTTAATTTTTCTGTTAACCATATTGTTGCTTTTTCCACATCTTCTTACATTTGTGGCTTGGGGTTTTTTTATTATTTTGAAAGAGAGATTGCCTGCCTGTCTATCTATAGAACTATTGTGTCTTATCCTAAATGGGACACATTTTTTTTCCTGATTATCTTAATGGTTAAAAGAATATTCCTTCGCTCTTCCCTCCTTCCCCTTATAACATCTTGTGGTAACTTGATAAAAGCTTCACTCCTTGCACTAAGGAGAAATAAAAAAGGGAGAGTGGGAGAAGGAGGGAATGACAATTCCTTGGTTCGGGCATGAAGGACAGGGTTTTAGGGGGCAGGGTGCTTCAGGAGTGATCTGGCTGGAGGAGGTCAAGAAATTCCCTGTCCTGGTCCTAGGTGGTCCCAGCCCAGTCTGACACAGGTATGAGCAGGTCATTGACCACCAAACTTCAGCCTGACCTAAATGTTTCCTTGGGCCACCAGCTCACACGTGGTTAAGAAAGAGCAGCAGCCATGAGGGATGGGGCAGACATGAGGAGACTCAAGAGGAGAAATGGGAAAAGGAAGAGGAGACACATGGAAGGGGACATTGCTGTGGACAGGGATGGAGACACGTTCTTGGAAGGAGGCACTCCAGGCCAGAAGAGGAAGAATGATCACCCACAGCAGAGCGAGGACACCCCTGAGGACTGCACCCCGTGGCTGACCCATGCTGGGCTGGGGAATGAAGTTGAGCCTCAGGGACAGAGAGGAAAGATGTTTCCCTGTGTTTTTGTTTAACTCCTTATATCTTCTTTTCTCTATACCTGAATCACTAATTAAATATTTATGTTAGTTGGAGGTAATTTAAATTAAGTAAAATTCCATGAGTCAAGGCTGTTTGGCCTGCAACTACCCTGCAGAAGCACTATGAACAATAGAGCAGGAATGTCATGGTTGTCGTAGCTCCATCAGCAAAGGCTAGAACAAAGCAGAAGAAAAGTGACGTGAAAGGAAACTGCATTACTCTGAATTCTTCACCTATCTGTCCACCTTCCCATCACTGTAAATAAGTCAGAAAAATGCAGCCCCTGTATGCAATGCCGCGTTAGTTCAGGCACTGCACTCCTTACTTTTGGCAACATCCCCCACTGGGTTGCTGCTGTACTCGGCTATAAGAGCCTTTTTTGTCAAAAGGAGGACTGTTTTCTATATGTTTCCTAAAGTCTGGAGGAAAGAAATCTCATTTGTGTATTTTAAGATTCACAAAAGAAGGCCTTTCTGCTGACACTGAGAATTTCTTTTGCTCCCTACACCCTTTTCCAGGCAATGTTTTTCAAATCTGGGGACATCTCCTACCTCTGCTCCATTTCCAGTTCCCCATTCAACTTTTAACTTGTACACTATAACCATTTAAATGCCTTCAGAAACATAAACCATTATAAAATATTGTAAGTTCTTTTCTATGTATTTATGTATTGTATTTATTCTCATATAAATCATAAAGACAAAAATATATTTAACATATCTAGGCATTAAATATGTTAATTCATTTATGCTCTGAAAATGAAAAAACCCAAAGCTGCATAAATATGTAAGTGGCTCTTCAGACCCTCACATCAACCCTTTGGTCTGTCTCTGAATATTCAGAGTCTTCCAAGTACTTTTTAAAAAATTCCTTTAGAAGAACAAAAACATTTCTAAACACAAAATTTTATTCAGTGTAGCTTGCTTGGGTGTAACGTTCCCCATACAGATACCATGAAGGAAGAACCTCATAAATTAAAGTTTCTTTGTACATCAAGTCATCAAGTGTTAACAAACTCACAATAAGCGCTGTCAATGCTACACTACACTGTTAACTAAGTGAATAGCTGTTACCTGAAAATTACAAATTTTGCAGGATATAGTAAGTGCAGACAGAATACAAAATTGATTATATTGATAAAGACAAAATGGATTAGTGACTTTAAAATAGGAACGGGTCCCTTGCTTGAACTGAAATTGCAAAAACAAGAAAGAAAAAGGTCAGGATATCTGATACCCTACTGCATGACTGATGCTTCTGTAGATAAGCATCTCCAGCTTGTTATGTCAAGCTCCTGTTTCTTCTGTTTACTAGATAACCATAACAGGAATATTTGAATATGATGGCTTGATAAAGCATATGCTGAGAAGTTTTTCTTAAACTGGACAGAGTGAGCTCTGTGGCTGGAAACAAATCACTAATGAAGTGATCTCATCATGGAGACTACTGAACAGAGCAGTCAACTTCCCTGTTCTCTCCTGCTGTCTATCCATAAGGTACTGTAACTCCCTTCCCAAAACCTTCTTTCAACACTTTTCATTTCTCCTGACTATTCTCATGAGGTGCTTTGTTCTCAGTTACTTTTCCTCTCCCCGGTGAATTCTCTTTGACTCTTCTCACAGTAGCTACTATGTATCTTTGCCTTTCTATTTTATTTTTAAGTGTGAAATGCCTTGAGCAATATCAAGGGGAGAAAAAATGTGGGTAGTCTGATTTATGAAGGTGACATTATGGAAAGTTTTTCTGTGTAAATTGTATGATTCATTCTCAGAAGAATTACTGTATTGCATTCTGCAGCATTGCACAACAAGGATAGTCTTCTGTCTGCTCTCTGAAAAAAGAAAACAAGTTACTCATCTTAGACACCTTTCATTACTGGTTAATGCCATTTCATTAAGAATCAGTGAAAAACATAAAAGAGCAACTTTGCACAGTTGTTAGATTTCTGGAATGGGGAAGAGATTACCTGAGGATGAGCAATAATCATGTGAGATAATTCTATCAGCATTACACCATGCACACCTGGTTATTTTATGCGCATCGTCATAAAGACGACCACTTAAGGACCAAATCAATAGAACGACACTATACTGAAAAACACCCTGGACTGGAAAATTGAATGTTTTCTGTGCCTGTGGATAGCTACATATAGCCTGTGGAAGTCTTGCTGTCTGTAAGTCAAAAACATTCATTATGTCGCTTTAGAGCCTTTTTTTCTTAACTCTATTTTTTTAACACTAGCACTGACAAAGGGTAGATATACATGAGGAGGGAGGAAAAAAATATTGAATTTCAGACACTCAAAAGATTATTTAAACTATGTTCATGAAAACATTTTAATTCACTTCCTATGACTGCAGAAAATAACTTGTAAAACAATTATAGTTAGAAATTTCAGTTCTTTACAAATTGGAATTCAGAGTGGGGGACTCCATATGAATTATGAGAGCATCTGATAGCCATGACAACGTAGAATGTTTTTATAAAAACCTGGCCAATATTTCAGAGTGATAGGTAATTCCTAGTGTAATAGGATAAAAATGACTAATTGTATTGATTTAGAAATTTCTCCTTTATGACAGAAACTAATAAAAATGACTGAAGAGAAGACAAGTGAGTTGTTATCTTTCTAATAAACTGTTACCGATACGTTTGTTTCAACAGCACATCACCATTCCTAGAAATAAACATCCTACATATTTTATTTTTTGTTTGAAAATGGAAAAGTACAAATCTACCAGTCATAAAGAGTAATATAATTCTTTTACAGTGATGAAGAAAAGAAGTGATTTAAGTGGAGAAATGCGTTTTATCTGCTTTTTCTATACAATAAATTCTTTCCTTTCTTCTTGTCTTTTCCACCATCTTTATCTTTTCCACAAAAAAAAAAAGATTAATGTTAGTATAAATTTGTCTATAACAGAATATTCCATTTATCAATTAATTTCAATTGCCAAGTTCAAACTGAGAAAGATATTCCATTTAAACTCATGAGTATTTAACTCCAATATTAATTTTACTAGCAAAGCATTTTTATATGAGTATAAATACCTGACTAAGTGATCTATAAACTGTATGTTGTATATTTGCTTTCCATTGAAGTCCTAAGATGCTTTCTGTACATGAGTGGTTAAAAGAGATTTTTAAAATTTAATGCATTTTGAGCCTGTGTGGCATTCACATAACTAAAGCACTAACTGATGTTTTATTCATTACACAACTTAGCAGGAAGTATTGAAAATGTTCGTGACTATTGAGTGGTTTACAGCAGGCAAGCTGGTATTACCTGAAGCCTTTCTGATCTGTCCTGCTTCTTACTGCTGTGTAAATATCACTTCCTGATCAAATGTTCAGGTTTACTGGGATAAAATGGAAGCACTGGTCATTCAGTCAGATTTCAGCAGCCAAATCCACATTTTGCTTTTTTCCCCAGACTTTACCTTGTAGTTAGCCTTACGTAAAGATGGAAGAATCTTGTCCATCCTGCTCTCAAACCTGGCCCTGACGGTCTGTTTCCAGGTATCGTGGGTAACCTTGTTAAGTTATTGGAAGTTACAGTTCTCTATCACATTACTTTAGAAGGTTTTGGAGGTTCAGAATGTTTCCTTGCCTTGCCTTGCTCTAGGAGTTTCTCATGATACACAAGTTCAATTATTTGTTCAGTTTTTACATATTACAGAAAAAAAACTCTAAAAGGAGCTAGACAAGAAGGCTATCCTCCGTACCCCAAGTTTCTCAATAAATCCATATCTCATTTAATGAATAATCACAATGAAATCAAATTCTTTATTACATTTCTAAGAAAATGCTATCCTTCTGAACACATACGGAATGGGATGACACTTTTTAGTAAGGTCAGATCAATATTCTTTTGCAGATAATTTTCACTTACATTTAATGATCATAGAAAACGTGACAGCTGGGCCATGTTCTGGTAGGTAGGGGCAGAACAGGACAGAATCCATTTAAATCCATTTAAATTAACATACTCTATGATCATGCTAAAGTCAAGAATGTGGCACAGGACATAAGCAAGAGGAAGGTGTTATTCTGGATATTTGTCTCGTATCAAACTCCGCTATGTCTGCAGGACCAGGAAAAAAGCTGCCTGACTTTTTGATGAATTCTTCCTCAAGCTTTTATGGGAACTAGGAGGTAAGATTGGTACAGGCTAACCCTAAGTCCCACCCCGTGTAATCCCTATATGTAGATCTTTAAATGATGTGCGTAATTGCACCAGCTCCCTGTCACCAAACATGCTGTCCCCAGGTCTGGAGCTTTACCTTAATCCTAACATCCTCCGTCCTACGCCTGAGCCTCCCCATGTTGGTTCAGGAGGAGAGGAGAGGTACAGGACGCTAAAAGGAAGCTCTGAATGTGATATGCTCCAAAACTCCGTAGCATCCTGGATCAAAGGAGGTACAAGAGAGGTGGGAGAAATGTTTAATGTGTAAAAATACACCTGTACGCACACATACACAGGTGTCGTGGTTTAACCCCAGCCAGCAACTCAGCACCACGCAGCCGCTCACTCGCTCCCCCCCCACCCAGTGGGAT
>JAVKLA010000008.1:1817241-1831587 GCA_034782735.1 Sagittarius serpentarius
ACCACACTGAAAACACAGCGCTGTACCAGCTACTAGGAAGACAATTAACTCTATCCCAGCCGAAACCAGGACAGCAGGTCAGCTGAAATTTAGAACTTTAGAAAGGAAAGGTACTTTGGTTGTGGATACAAATGATACAAAGAGCACAGCAGTTCTTTCAGACTTACAAGGACACCTGAACTCATTTTGACTTTTGCTGCACAACAAAGACTGACACTGAAGGTGTAGTAAAAGGTAAACCTCTCTACCTCCTAGTTTAATCTTTCACATCTTTAATTTTATTTTTATCAAATAAAATTACAGTCTCTTCAGCTTTTATTTTTAAAATAGCATAAAATATAGACTAGTTTTACAAGCATGTCACCTGTAGAAATATGCCATTTAGTCAAAATAAATTGTACACATAGCTAGGTCTTTTCTACCCAAAGTTATTAGGGAAAGGACAGAAACAAAGAAGTCTTTCAGAACTGGCATAAAGCAAACAATCACACTTAACCAAAGCTTTTATCCAGTATTATTAAGCTCCAATTATTTCTGTTTTGAATAAGAAGATAGGCCAAATTTTCCCAGATGTTGAAAGATGGAGAAGTGCTATTCAGGGTGTGTATAATATATGTGTCTGTCTCCTGATATGTATAAACTTATTGCATGTTTTTCCAAATTCCTTTGTGCTATTATAAATAATTTTGCTATTTCTAGCTAAAGGAAAAAGTAAAGGCCAATAATAATAGAGTGCTGAGCTCGTGAAATTAAAAACTAGTAGGTCGTGCAGCTCCTCAGCCTGTTACAGTATTTGCTCCTAATAGTTTGCCAAACAACCTAAACCACATTTATCAGATTTCTCAATTGATAATGTTCCTAATTTCTCTTAGATGTGCTGACAGATTGCACATCAGTTCTCAGTTGTTCATGATTTGTGACAGCCACCTGTTTGGGTATTGGTTTTGGCCTGTTACATTTTTGTCCCTTTTAGTCAAGTAGAAACTGGCAATAGCAATTTCCACGGGGGGAAGTGAAAAGTTAATAAGACAATTAAACCTATACGTGTATTGATGCTCTTATATCTATGCCCTATAGCATAGATATATGCTTTTGATGCAATATATATCAAGTTGAAAAATAATGTTTAATTGTTTAATTCACAGTTTTGCAAGTGTTTTGGTTTTTATTTTGACACATTTTAGGAATCAGAATTAAAAAGAAATAATTGGTCACAGATCGTATACATAAAAATACCATGCAAGTACTATAAATAGCACAGTTTTTTGCAGCCCAGTTCTGCACAGGAAAGGTACTTATATTTTATACAAAAACAAAAATTTGAAATGCACATATCCAGTTTTTAAAAGCAGTGATGGCTTGCTGTCAGGTTCTAGGATGCAGAAATGCTTGTGTGCCGGTTGCTTCAGACTGAAGACTTCTACAACTGACTGCCAACATCTGCCCTTACGAAATTACGTTGAGTATTCCTTTCTTCATTTAGCCATTTTTCTATCCATGAGCATTAACCCTTTCCTTTTTTAAAGAAGTTTTCCATTGCCCACGACTTTGAGACCTTTTTGTAGGGATTTCTTTCCCATCAAAAATCATAAAAAACGTTCAGAACAGTTTTCTAACTGCATCATTAAGCCAGCTGGCCTTTCTGACTTTTACTTTCCCCTGTACTGATACTATGCCCTCAATCTTAGCCACTGTGTTTCGACATCAGACTGTTCTAAGATGAGTCACTGGAACAATTACACATTTGTTCCTGGTATTTGTATTGTTTCTTTGATAAATTCCTTTATCCAAAGAAGGTATGAAATCCAGGGAAGATCAAACACTTCACCGTGGAAGGGGAGCCATGTATTTGGAAAGTGGTAAAGTGCTAGCTGAATGTCTGGTTTTATAGTCAGTATGGATTTAGTAAAGCAGTAGCAGTCCCTGGAGTAGAAAAGCCATTCCACTGTAAACCAAGAATCAGAAATTAAAAGAAATAAATAATACATATTTTAGCTTAACTAAAGAAGAAATGCAGGAGAATAATAAAACCAGCATAAAACAGTAAAAATAAGGACTGTTACCTATTTACCTTCAAAGCAAAACAAAGTACCCTGTAGGTAGCTGTGTGGAAGTTACGTCAGAAAATAGAGCAGGAAATGGATATTGTCATGATCACATTTCTAGCTGTATCTTCACCCTTCTCCAGCCCTCTCCAGTTATACCAACACTATATGCAGAAGCAGCAATCAGGTATACGTGACTCGCATGGCTTAGGTGCACCAAAGTGGCCTAATGCTCTGTTTGATATCTTTTGTGTATCTCCAGGGTACATATAGCAGATATGTCCTCGCAGCCTGCATGAGCTCCTCCCCTGCAGGTAGGTTTCTATGTGAAGGGAATCTTTGTCAAGATGCACGCCAGCTCAGCATGAAGTGTGATGGAGTAGGACCCCACAGCAGGATTCAGGGTCTCCCTCTATCACAACACAAGTCCTCAGCATGAAGGACAGGCCTACTATCAGGATTCATGCATTCAGGTAAGCTTAATGAATTTGCTTATGCTTAGCCTCAGCCATAAGCCACAGTTTTCTGTAGCTCAACCTTGCCTGCTCACGAGAATTTAAAAAAAAAAAAAGACATTTCAGATTTCAAAATTGCTAGACATGGAATTTCCCTTGGTGGGTTGCAGGTCTAATTAAGTTATTCCGTTCCAATATATTACATATGCAGAAAAGTCCTTTATTATGTGACTAGGTTCTTAGTGCAGTTCGTTGTCATCTTTCAAGTCCTGGTGACAGTATAAACACAATTTTTCCCTAGGACTTTTTGCCTATTTTGTACAGCGACTGTGTCCTTACCTTGTTTTTTGGATTGAGGTTGATTGTTCTGATTTCTTCTTTTGGACATCACAGCCAGAAAAGTGTAGAATTTTTCCCTTTTAAACATCGCTACAAGTAGCATCTCGAGTAAGAAGATCAGTGGAAAGGATGGATTTGGCAGGAGGAACATTAACGGTGATGTCAGGGTAGCTCTTTAATGTGCACTATCTTGGATTGCTTGTATTTACTGATACTATCTTTAGCTAGAAAATTCTGCACATTTTCAAAATGTCTGGCTGCATGACCATATTTTCTTAGCAATAAGGTATAAGTTTCTCTTAAAAAGTTTTCTTGTTCTTATTGAGAATCCTAAACAGAATTTTGTTACACTGCAGCAACACACTGCCTGTCATCCAATCGCAAGGATGGTAGTAAAAGCTTCTACCTGAAACTGAGCATGGACTTACAACAATATTTATTCCATCTTCTCCAGACATACCAATTTGTGCATGACTTTTGGCTTTGAAAGCATCCTATGTAGAATACATATGCGTGCATCTTATCCCCAAAGTTGAGTTACGCTGGAGTGAATGAAACGTATCAGTGTCTGTCTCTCATCGTTTGGTTAATCCCAAATAGTCAGTTCAGAGTTGAATTTTCTACTGCTGCCATTACTTCCACTATCTAAATCTTAGAAGCAACACAGTAATTTGCATGATTTTCCACTGGATCAGATGCCAGATTGCTTCAGATAATCTCAGTAGCTAACTTTTCTACCCCTAGCACTAAAAAATAGCTGAGAAAAAGCTCAGACAAAATCTTTGAGTTCTTCTAAGGGATTTCTAAAACTTCCACCTACCAGACAGATGATATGGGTTAGACACATGCAGTAAATCGAGTAGAATCCTGACAGAACAGATGCATCAGCTTTTCCATAATGATAGCATCACTTGTGTGGCACATGACAAGATTCAACTGAAACACATAACTATAAATAGACCAAAAAAGTGTTGCTTGGAACAACCAGCTCTGGTTAGATACAACTTCTACTTGTACGTTTCTTCTTTACTTCACCTGCTAAGTTGTAAATTTCTATCTTCTTTTGATAAAATAATTATTGAGATGGGATGATCCTATGGCATGTTTTTCTAGCAGAAGTGTTTCGTCTTCAAGTAAAACAGGAATTCCCAAAGTAATACCGGGCAGACATGACACTTCATTTCTTCACTGTTCTCATAAGACTCTGAGTGTGACTGAATGGTCAGTCTTTGACAGCAAAGTGTTTTCATGTGTACCCAAGCCATTTGAACTAGATACAGTAACACAGAGCTCTAGAAGTCAAAAGTTTTTTCTGCACTTTGGAACATCTAGAAACCCAGTCCAGATTTGCTAGCTGCTTTGCCTGGTATTTTAGCAAAGAATCTAAAGAACTCTTGTAAGATTTTATGCCAACTTGTCAGTATTTTATTAAGTGTATATATACTTATATTATAAAAATACTCTGCAGTTTTGGAGGTTTCAAAAATTGTGGGGAATGGGCAAAGTGTGACATTACAGAGCCAAAAACTTTCCATAAGGATGCATAGAGAAGAGTGTCTGTACTCCTGGGAAGAACGATTCAAAGTCAACTCCCAGCTGTACTTCTGAGTCATAGTTGTGAAGTCCATGACATCCTTAGGAATAATCCTAGAAGATTCTGTGACAAGATAACAAAATATGGGTAACCGAAAGAAAAAGCCATTAACAGAGCGAAATAGGGTCAAAGGAACATTTTTCACCTATATTCATCAAGTTCCATATTTATTTTCTCTTTGTTCCTTTTTTTACAGTTTTTTGCTTTTTTTTTCTTCCTCCAAACCCATCTTGTCCCTTCTGTCAGCAAGTGTTTACTCTCAACTCTTCCTTTAAACATCACCCCCATCCTTTTTGAGGGCTCCCTTGCTTTTTCTGCCTTCTTTTGACTTTCCTTTTCTGTTTTCTTTTCTTTCTTTCTCTGCTAAATCTTTAGCCAACCACCTTACAAGCCACCCAACTGTGCATATTCCTCACTTTGAATTCATTGTAGCTGGAATACTTCCCAGAACCAGTGGGCGTGTAGATGTGTTTATAGAAAGGAAAGGAGTGAATGAGCTCAGCATGTTTTAGAAGAAATGCCAGTTCTTTTTTCAATATTTCAGTGTCCTGTATAAGAGACAATAAGAATCAGCTTTCTTTAACAAATGGGAAGCCATAGGGTTACTGAGGTCTCCAACATGAAAATAAAGTGTGTAACTGATCTTTCTTTCACTTTTAGGTAATAATTACTTCGCAGACCACAGAAACTTGTGATCAACTTACTGTGCGTATGAGATTGCTCCTAACTTCTTGCTTGGCTGTTTGTTGCCTGAAACATACTCATTCATGTCTATCATTTTACGTTTTAAAATAGCGAGCTCACCAACAAAAACGAAAATCTGCCTGTGGGTGTTTAAAAAGCAAAAAAATCTGTGGATTTTGCCTATCAGCCAATTGTGTAATAGCAAACTATTTCCTTAAGTGTTTGTTTTGCTCAAAGCTGAAGGTCTGTTCTCCCACACATTTGGTTTGCCTGTGCAGGTAACAATTCCACTGGGGAAGGGAGCTTGTCTGCTTTCTGTGACATTATCTAGGGGATAAGGCCAGCCATGAAATACCCTCATTTATCCAAATAATGGAGACATTTGCAATTCTCCTTGTAAATTATGATAAAGTAGATGCTGACAGAGCAGCATGGGAAGGGATCTCTTGTTGCTTATGGGATATTTTAAAGGTAGTGTCAAGTTCGATCACCAATTCCAATTCCTGTTAGTGAATTCCATTTTTAAGTAATAATCTTTTTCTTAAAACAGACTCTTTCTTTTATGCCAGCAGTTGGTAAGCAATTAATACTAAGATAAGAACAGTGAATGAGGTTTTTACATTTACTGGAAAAACTGCAAACCAGAAAATGCTACCTGCAAACTAGCCATTAAGATGTGTGTGTTTCGGTATGCGTATCTGTTTGACTTTCCTTTGCTACTCTTTCTGTGTTAATGTGTGTAATTGGTTTTGTCTACATTTTTTAATGTGAAAATTATTGCAATATGCCATGACTGTAAGAGATAGCTACAGATTTCAAACGTTTGTAACAAGCTTTTTTTTCCTTAACATCACATTATTGCAAAGAGATAGCAGGTATAATATGAATTATGTAAGCTAAGCAGTCTAAACTCATGAAAACAAGGAACACAATCACAGAAATAATGTTTGCTTTAAGTAAATTAAGTTATTGTTAAACTATCTTGGCTGTTAGCACAGTAATACCTTCTCTTTATTACTTTTGAAAAACTAGTCTGGGAGCAAGGCTGTTCAAAGTTACGTATATTCAACCTGGTAAAATCACCCCCTAAGTAAACAGGCATAGTAAAAAAAAAGTCTGATAAATATTAACCCAAGAGTGAAATACATTCTCTTTGTAATTTCCCAGTGTATACATACACACAATTTACACACTCAGTCACTAATGTGTGGTATTTAATTGAGATACTTTCTTAGTTATTATTATACTCACACACACACACATTTAGAGGAAAAGGTTATGAAGAGTTGAAAAAAGGTCGGGTTTTTTGGCTTGCTTGTTTGTTTTTAAGATGAGTTCAAGTTCAGGTTCAGCTCTACTAAAGCCTTTCTGAATTACATCAAGAAACGTTCAATAACTGGCTGGGTTCATCCTCACCATTTTTAACTGGTTCACACTGACAGAAAGGAATACATTTGGGACACTGCTATTGGCTGATGTTGTGTCAAGAACATTTCTGTAACTAGCACTTACGTGAGAAATTTAGATTCATTAATTTGTACCATTTCATATAAGAAGGTGGTGATAACTGAGAGCAAGTATCACCAGTCATCTATTTTGGGACTGCCCTATTATCATAAAGTTGAAGCTGAAATAAGGGCGCGGGCACTTAAGAGATTGGAATGTATCTGAAGTGTATGTTACGACAGTATTACAACAATAGCATTTTTACTAGACAAGAGCATCAGAAATCAGATACTGAATAAGAAGAAATAAGTGAAAAAGGAAATCGTAGGACTGATAAAATCAGAAAAGAAGGAAATCGAACACTCATGTCTCATGTTAACACGAGAATGTCATGTTTATTCTGTTTATACCTTTTTGACAAAAAGATAGCTAATAAGAATGATCAATATTAACACTTACATAAACGTATTTTATGCAGTAGGACTAGAAATGAATGTTAATGGCAGTGGTTTTATATTATGTTTTACTGACAGTATTACAATTTTCTAAAATTCTTCAGTTTCACTAACATTGCATAATTCAAGATTACCTCCTTCATATTGAATCTTTGCAGTGAGAAAACCTGAAAATGCCAATTCAACACTCCCTGGAGTTGCTGGCATGGACAAGATAACTGGAGCCAATTGGTACAGCTCATACCTTGATATTTTTGAATCTTGCAGTGCTTCAGGATAGTTTTTATCTCTCTTCAACAGCAGCCCTTGCAAATGAATATATAAATAGTCCATTTTTCTTTGGCTGGATGTCAGAAAGAGATGAGTACTATTTTGAACAAGGTTTTTGAGCTGAGAAGATTTAAAATCAGTTGTTTTCTAAATCAGTAAGAATCAGAATAATTTTGTTCTGTACTATGTCACAGCTGACCGTTTTCCATTTGACATTTCACATTGACATCCTCTTTGGTTTGTTAATTTCTGAGAAGAGCAGCTACAGTTAATATCTCATGGACTTACTTCCTAAATTATTTTCTATGATCTTCCACACTTTCCACTCAAGTTCTGTCGACCCTGAAGCTGATTTTGAGTTGTCCAGATGACACTTCAGCCTGCTAGAAGATCTCTGTAGAAGATCTCTGATACTAAAACATTTTGAAATTGCCAATTTGTCAGGCTTCAGAGCAGCTGTTAGTTCCTGTCAGCTGTCAGAACCTATATCAATTTATACTCACTCACCTGAAGATCTTGCCATGGTCTTGGCAAGCGTCCTACAGTTCTAAAATCTGTTCCAGTAGGCTGTAAATTTAATGTAATCCACTAGATCAATCTATCATAGTTTCCTGCGATTTACTTCTGTGTACTTCTCGCATATATCTAATGTTTTTGCCACAAAGCAAGCAACTGTCCATTGTTTCACCACATTATTGGCTAATAGCTTCAACGTCATCAAGAAGGACTGAGCTGCATTCAGAAGGAACATCTATCTCTTTCAATTTTTTCATGATGCCATTTTCTTTTCTACCTTCTAGGTCTTTCCGGGTTTTCCCTTTCTCTCTGTAGTAAATCAGATGGTCCTTTGGTGGCCTTTAGCCTCCGCAGCAACTCACAATATTCACAACTCTTCCATTGCTTGCTTTACAGAGAACTGATGAATGTGATGAATATCATCTTTTAAAACTGAACAAATGTTTCAAACACTTAGACATATGTTATTCCCATTGCAATAGTCTTCAGAATAATTTAACATAAGCAATGAACTAGGTATTTATTTTGAGTATCAATGTATCATGCTGGTCACAGATTTTACCCTTGGAAAATGAGTCTGCTTCTTCAGACTCTATGCCGTATCACGCTGTGTATGTTGGCTGCAGTTTTAGTAATGCAGAGCTGGATTCAGATGCAGATTCAGCCACCTAGGTTTATGTATTCGTAATGTTGGCATCTCTGTATCAGATAGAGCTTGGTCCAGTTGCCCACACACTTCTAGAACTAACTCAGCTGTCCTACTCTATCCCAGCCTTCAGCTGCTACTCCAGAAAGTGTCCTGTAAAAATCAGAAATATCAGTATGCTCCTATGCTTAAAATATTGAAAGTTGTAGTTATTGTCTCAGGTTTTGTGCCATCTATTTATCAGTCTTGATTTCAGGCTGTCTTTTCTGAAATTCTTTTTTTACTGTTAAGGTGAGTGTCCTCCCACTACGTGTTACGAAGTCCTACTTGAGGATCTGGAATTCTGATATACCTGTAGTTTGGTTGTACTCTCTTAATAAACACTAAAAAGGGGAAAAGAAATTTCTGCTCATGTGGATGAGTTTTTTGTTATTCTTCAAATTCTTCTTCTCTCTTTGAAAACATGAGAGCTCTGAGGGAGTAATTCCTCCATGTAGCTACCTGTCCAGGTGAAATGACTGCCTTTGCTTCCTACTGTACGGACTTCGCTTGCCGAGATAACTGATTTTTGTGGACTCAAGTTTGAAATAGCTCCTTATGAAGTATGATTATGTTCTCAGTTTTGGAATGCAACAATGATCTGTAAGGAAAAACAGGACCCATGAAAATTTAAAATGTACAAATTATTTTACTATGCAACACGATTGTTAAAACACACACTGTTCTATCGACACAGTCTTGACTACATACTAGCCTTTTCAACAAGATTTGTCAGCCTAGCATTTTTTATTTCTGATATGAAACTCAGAGTCTATATTAAATGTATGGAATGGGTCCTCTTTTGGGATCTAGAAAGTCCTGCTCATTTTCAGCTTGGTTGTTGTAGTCTCAGTAATATTTCTACATATACAAATTACATATAACAGTTTTAACTTCACATTTTCATTGTAAAAATGTAGGCATTGGTAATTATTTCTAGATAGCTTATGACTTCCTGCACCTGTTCAGCCCATCAGATCAAGAAGCTGTGAAACTGTAACACAAAAACCAGCAGTAGAATTGATGAATAGGCTTGGATATATCAACTCTTTAGAGTAAGAAATCGATTACCAACAACAGTTGTATTTGAGATGATGTCTGGTGTCAGTGTTGCTTCACAGATGCCCGGCTGCAACAAATGCATGACACACAAGACAATGTATCTCAGTATGCCACATCTCTACCTGCAGATTAAATTAGTAATGAATTATTGTGCTCTTCTTATTTGCTTAGTTATCAACCACAGTGACAGGTAAGGAATGTGGAAGATCATTAAAATTTAACACAAATGATCTTCATTCTGAACCGACCAAGCAAAAATATCTGTGATGCTTTTAAATAGCAAGTATCTCTTGTGTCAGGCAGTAAATACTCCATGATATAATAGCTACTTTTGTTTGTATACTAGTCACAACTTGTTCTTAAGGATAGGAAGGATGAGCTATAAGAGGCTGAGCTTCAAATTAACTTCTCTCTCAAGTAGGTCTGTACAAAGTCTCAACACTGAGCGGCTGCTTTCTCTAAAGCTGCAAGCTGTCTCCAGATAGTGTCCATCATAAATGATTATTTTATTCAATGTGCAGTAGTCTCTTCTTATCTATATGTATGTTGATCATCCATTAACATTTAGCTAGTGTAAACACATCTTGAGCAGAGTACCAGACGCTACAGAAAAATACCTGAAATAATAAAACAATGAACCAAAGATAGTCAATGATAAATGTAGGCTGTAAAAATCTCTTTAAAAGAATTTTTTTTAACTGCAGCATGAAAGTTTTTAGGCAAACTGGTGTTTGAAATATCAGCAAGTGTATTTGTTTTTAAATTCAGTGCTAATTTAGATTCAATAAATTCTTTAAAATAGTACCTGAATTTCAATGAAAGGAAGAAGCAGGATAAGGATAATAGTAACAATAACAACAACAACAACAATAATAATAATAATGGGTTAGAGGAGAGTGGTTCAGATCTATGTGAGAGTAAGTACTTAGTGTGGCAGATTAGAATGAGGAAGGTGGTACAAGAATTTTAAAAACATTGGGTGGAGATGACAGATCAGCAGGAGAATAAGCTGGGCAGCTACAGTACTATTGCATAAAGCCCGAGTAATGAAACTAGTTGCAGACCTTTTTCTATGCTTCTCACTGCTCACTTAAACTCATTTCAGAGATTATCTTTGTTTTTAATAATGAAGCATTACCCATCCTAAGCATTAATAAAACATGATCTCAGCATCATAAAGGTTTGGGTTTTTTTAAATGCTGTATTTGAGGTAGTTGTCTTTTTTTATGTTAATCCTTTAAGCGTCGTATTTTCAAGCATTCTCAGCAACAATGTGAAGTAGAAATGTATTTATTTTTAATGAAAGCAGAGTCTGGTGTAGTCATGTGACTCTAGGAACTAAGCCTATTAGAAAAACATCACATATCATGAAACCAACAAAAAGATTGTGAGAGCTGGCATCGTACATTTGTTTGGTTGGTTTTTTGTGTTTTTTTTTTTCTAAAAACATTAATAAAAATGTCTGTTTATCAAAATAAATGACAAGTCTGTCTGCATGGCCTCATTGGCCACACAGGACATCTAGGTAGAGACATGTGAACTTCAGATAAAGGAATCCTCTGGGAAAATGTTGGTTTAGAACTGATTTAGAGGCTTTACCTTCAGAATAATGGGTCTTGCTTTGGGCATCAGTATCAGTAGAAGGCACATGAAGTTCATTCTGGATTCTTAGCCCTTTCCTACAATTTCCAATATTGTGAAATACAGTGAATTTCTTTCGTGAGTGTATTCAGTGAAATTCATGTTCCATGTTCAGTTCTAGAACTCTTACTAAATTAATATTCTGGAGCTGTCAGGATCAGAAAGGAAAAACAAACTGGGAACATTAACAATTTACTGGATGATATACCTGATTCAGATCTGTTATTTAACAGTTGCAATTGTAAACATTTTACCTTTATCAAAAACTGTATGTTTTGTCTTAGTTCAAAACCAAGACATAAATCTGCTGTAGCAGCACAACAGCAAACCTTTTGCTGCTTAACTGACAACAGCAAGAATTCCTGTTCCATTACTGAAAAAAAGAGAATGTAAAACCTGAGGACTTGCTATCAATATGTTCTACAGAAAGAAAAAGAATAAGATTTATGAAGACTATAATTGTGCAATTACATTGTCTGCTGGTGCCAGAATATTTGGAATTAAAAGTATTATTGTTTTTCGGTTTATGAGAGTCCTTAGTGTGTGTTTTTAAAGCTGCAATGGAAGCAGATAGAATCACCTCTAAATAAGTAGAATGGACTGGGCAGACTCACATTTGGCAAATGTCACTCATGCCTCTGAAAGAATTAGGATGGATGTTTTTAAGGTATCCTAGTGCTCTTCCTAAAAAATGAATGGTCATCCTCATGTGCAATGGCCAGCCCATGAAAAAAGGGACTTAAGAGCAGACTAAACTAAGGTTATGTGTCCACTCCAAGGAGTCCTCCAGCTTGAGACTGGTGCTCCTCACTGATCTTGAATCCCTTAGCTTTCTGCTTGTCCCCTAACCTTATGCTGCACCATTCTGCTAGAAAACATTCTTCTAAAACTATGCATGCAGTCATTATTTCCTGTGCCTTATAGACCGTATCAGGTACTGACAGGATCAACACCCTCGTTCTCAGGTTTTGAGTACAGGTAACAGGACAGAGAGGCTTGAAAATGTACAGCAGCTAAACATGACATGCTTTAAAGAGCAAAAATAGCATTCTGAATGATGCACTGTAATTTCTGGAGCACAGATGTCAGATGGTTTCCTTGTGAAGTTCCTTCCTGCGCAGACAGCCAGTACCGGCCTTATAAAACATGTAAAACCTCTCCAAGTCCTCAGAATACAGTTAAACAAATTTAGGTTGTGTGGGAAAGGGTTCCACCACGGAAAGTACTGCCTGATGCTTACTTACAGCCCCATGCTACACCAGGACACCATAACATCATTGTAATAATCCGGATGTGAGATGATTAAACAACAAATGACTGACTGGAAAAGGTTTTTTCTTGGTTAGAATCATGTAGAAGGGAAGAAAAGGAAAGAAAAGTTATCTATCGCTGTTGCAACATAGATATCCAGCAAAAGAAATCCAACAAACACTGAGCCCAAAAAAACACATTTGTTTAAGAATGAAGATGTGATTAAAACAAGTATCAGACAAAACTGCACAAGCAGGAAGCATTTTTTTTCCACTTTTTAATGATTTAGCATTATTTGTGATGTTTCCTCAGACCTTTTTGCTATTATCCACCCCTGCTACTCCTTCAAGCATAAATCCTAACATGTGATTTAACAGATGTCTTAACACCCAGCTTTCGTGTCCACTTGCAGTCTTCCAGGAACCTCAAGCCATACGCCAAATGTAATTCACTTCTTTTATTTTCAAATACAGTTTTCCCTTCTTCTTTCTATTCTTCAACCACCAAAAATAATTACAAGCTTATTAGACATCTTAGCTTTTATTAAATTTAATATTAAATTATTGAAAGTTTATTACATTTCTTGATACCTGTTCCACTGAAATATACCTGGTTTATGTCCTGCTTCGTACTATTTCAAAATTATCTGCTGTCACATCCGCAGATGTATGCTGACCAAATATCGCATCTAACTATTTAACTTTGAAAGGTTTATATTCCGAATAATGACTTGAAATTTCAAGTCTTAACATTCTTGTTATGAAAATATATAATTGCTGTGTAACTTGTTTCAGAAAAAAAAACAATTATAAAATTGCATGGTGAAGTTCTCCTATTTAACTCTCATCTCTTTTCAGGGCATTAATGTGACCATTAATGAGGTGGAGGTGTGAGGTGAAGTCTATGTTGTTGCATTTTATTTGTGACATACAAGATTTTCTTTTTGTCCCTCTTTTGGCTTTCGTTAGAAGAATAACAGGTAAATGTTAACTGCAGTTTTAGTTCCCCTGGAATTTTTTGAAGGAAAAAGAAACCTGACTGAAACAGTATCAACATGCATGGCTCAAACACGCATGAAACAGGATTTTTCAGTGTAAATGGATGACTTACAAACTTTTCTCAGAAGCTGCTGAGATTTTGGGAGAATTCAGTCCAGCATATTTTTTTGTATTCCGACAAACATGCTTTGTCCTTCAGACAATTATTTTTTTCCATTTGTTTTCCATACACAGTATTCAGCATTTTTCTAGATTTCAGATCTACACATTTAAATTAAGCTTTCATCTTGTGCTTGATCCAGCAGGGAAATAAATTCCATGGCAACAGACACTGATGTTTTGAGCACGTGGTGCATCACACAAAGTGTAGTGTTCTGGGAGAAATCAAAGCTACTTATTCAAGGGCAGACATCTTCCCCAAGGAGAATTAATAACAATACTGGTCAATAGAAGTATTTTATTTGCTTTCAGGTTTTATGCAGAGTTAAATCTCTGTTATAGATCCCTTTAAAGCCCAGTACAATTCAGTACTTAAAATATTTCATAACAAGTTTCCTATCCATTTTAAAATGAAATATAGTTAGCGCAGGGTGTCAAGGATCCACAATGATTCAAGCATATTTTTCTAAAGTAACAGTTAAGGCTGGGAGGAGAAAGCAGAGATTCGGGAGGCAATGCTAAAGAGCACTGAATCATAGCTTTCAACTACAAAGTAGACTTGACCGGTCTAGCTGTCTCAGGTTTAGGTGAACATCTACTACCTCATGTAAATTCAGATTCTATTGATTTCTGTAATGGGTTTATGTGGCAAGGTTTTGGTAGCGGGGCGGCCACAGGGGTGGCTTCTTTAAAAGTTGCTAGAAGCTTCCCCTGTGTTCGATACAGCCAATGCCAGCCGGCTTTAA
>JAVKLA010000008.1:1836969-1860008 GCA_034782735.1 Sagittarius serpentarius
GTGTTTCACTACCCTCATTGTAAAAAATTTTTTCCTTATATCTAGTCTAAATCTGCCCTCTTTTAGTTTAAAGCCATCTCCCCTAGTCCTATGGCTACAGGCCTTACTAAAAAGCTTTTCCCCATCTTTCTTATAGGCCCCCCCTTCAACTGGAAGGCCGCAATAAGGTCTCCCCGGAGCTTTCTCTTCTACACTTGTCCCCTTTTAAATACTCCAGTACTTAAGTACTTCTGTGTCCTGGTTTCGGCTGGGATAGAGTTAACTGTCTTCCTAGTAGCTGGTACAGCGCTGTGTTTTGGGTTTACTATGAGAAGAATGTGGATAACACCCTGATGGTTTCAGTTGTTGCTCAGTCGTGTTCAGACTCAGTCAAGGCTTTTTCAGCTTCTCCTGCCCAGCCAGCACGAAGGCTGGAGGGGCACAGGCAAGGTGGGAGGGGACACAGCCGGGAGAGCAGACCCAAACTGGCCAAAGGGGTATTCCATACCATGGGGCGTCATGCCTAGTATATAAACTGGGATGAGTGGGCCGGGGAGGGATCGCTGCTGGGGGACTAACTGGGCATGGGTCTGCAAGTAGTGAGGAATTGCATTGTGCATCACTTGGTTTGTTTATTCCAGTTCTTTTATTATTATTGTCACTTTATTGTTGTTATTATTGTCATTGTTAGTTCCTTCCTTTCTGTTCTGTTAAACTGTTCTTATCTTAACCCACAAGCTTTACCTTTTTTTTTTTCCAGTTCTCTCCTCCATCCCACTGGATGGGGGGAAAGTGAGTGAGCGGCTGCATAGGGCTGCGTTGCTGGCTGGGGTTAAACCACGACATTGTGGAAGTACTTAACCATGTAAAAGACCCATGGTTAATTTAAATTTGAAGACCAAAATGCCTTGGTGATTGCCTTAGCAATCTGAAGTTATGTGAGGAGTGGGAGAGAAGGTGGGGAAGACCTCCGTTCTTCCTTGAATCTCTCCCATTCTTCATAGAGCGCATCCCCCAGAATTACTCTGGGAGGTCACCAATACACATTTCCAGACAGGTGTATATCTCAGATTTTTGGGTATGCCTGAGATGTGCTCAGATTCAATTCCAAGCCCCTTTCCAAACACACAGAGAAGACTGTAGCTAAATGAAAGATGGAGGATCAACATACTGATTCCTTCATATTCCCTTACTCATTCTACAGAAAGATCTGAAAGATTTTTATTGTTGCGTAATTTTAGGCAGCTTATCATGACCTTATTCTGACTTTCCTAAGAGCCTTCATGATTTTGTTCTGGTGGAAAACACCCAAAAGAGATACAGACAAACAGGGAAATTCTCAAGTCCTGTAATCACTAACAGTCCTACAAATCCAATCAAAATTAACTAGCATATCTTGGGTTCTGACTATCAGCTAATTGTAATGAGCTACTTACGAGTGATTTATGGCCACAAATTTTTTGCTGGCATTACTCAGTAGATAATTAGGAAAACAATCTCAAATATTCCAAGCCACTCATAAAGAATTTTTGAAGCAACAAAAAGTCGATGTTTCTTAACTATTCTCTTAGATGAAATTTATTGCCCTAGTTTGACTCACAGGGTTCTACATACTGATTTACAAAATCCATGGCAGTTTTTAGAATGGACTACTGGAAACTTGTATTTATGTTTTATTGGGTTTTTGTTTGGATTTTTTTTCAATAGTATAGGATATTTTTGCCATTTCAAGCCCTTTTAACATGGTTGTAGATAATATAGCCACAAATTTTCAATACAAATAACGATCTTAATTACAGATAAATACATGTTTCTAACTACCTCTCCCATAAACACCAACACCACTTTTTAAAAAAAGCTTGTGACTACCTTTAATGGCTCATTTTTAGCCAGCTATTTCTCTAAAAACTATGCCTTGGTTCTCATTAAACCCCAGTACAGTCAGCTACTGCCGCCTTTGGCTGAAGGTAGTGTTCAGTTCTGAAAGGACTGGAAACCTTTCAAATGTTTTAAAAGGTCTGATTCCAAATGAAAAAAAAAAAAATCAACAACACAATAGAGTGGAATAAACACAACAGTTATCTGTTTTCTGATGACAAGCTTTTATCATTCTCAGACACATCTGTATTTAAGCATAGATTCAGTCTTCATTTAGCTTGATGTGTCTATCAACATTTTTGTTACAAACCCAGCTGTTAGTGGGTTTGTCATGAGATTGTTTTAATTGACTATCATTCCAGCCCACATGGAATATATTTCAATATTATGGGACAATTTATGTATTCTAGAAAACCCTAAGGAGCAGGGACTATTGTGGAATTTCTACTAAAATGAACTTGTTTGATTTGGGAAGTTTGAAACTGACTTACATCATTTTTCTGCCTCCTTACACCTAGGACTGAAATTTTAGGACTAGGGAAGGAGTGGAAACAGACATTATTTGCAAAGTGTCAAATTCTGTGGCCCCCAAAAAATCTTTTGGATTTCCAAGTGCAGCATACTGCTGTTTGGAGTGTGGTGTGGATCTTCAAATATCATATGGTAGATTAGGAGCCCATAATATAAAAATGAAACATAATGGCTGTTGTTCTAATGCACTGATAAGCTATATATGTCAATGTATTTGACTTGATTGTCATTAAATGGGAAATAACTTCAAGCAAGACATTGCACCGACTGGATCATGAGTGAGGGGTTTAAGAGACATAGCCTACCATAAGCATAGTAAATAAATATTCTCATTTCAGACAACCAAAGCAACAGTAAATTATCAGGCTTGAGATGCAGGAGGTGGATGAAATGTAAGCGATTAATGGATCCATCCACTTCCTCTGGTACAATGACATATAATCTAGAGTAAGAAAGGGATACATTCATGCCCATGTTTTACATGTTCCTTTTTTTCCCTGCAGCTTATTTTTGTTTAACAGTATCTTAAGCTGTAGATTTTTTATAACTTGCTTAAATGCAGAAAACTAATTTTATGTGATTTAAATTTATAGTGGTTAAGGATTTCACTAAGAGGCTATCATAGTATTGTCCTGTTTCTGAAATACCCATTGAAATTTCTCTTTCTGTCCAAAAATATTAGCTGTGTGTCAATCTTCTCTTAGTATCCTTATCAATTTCAAAAGTTATGCTACACCTTTAAAAATCTGGACCAAACCCGTGGTCTTTGCAAACATTTTAATGGGTCTTAAAAGCAAACTAATTGAAATAAAAGAGCTGCTTGCAAAGAAGTGAGAAGTGACCTTTGGCAATTCTTTCCGTCCAGTCAACATTCATTCTGGGTTTAATCTCTGTTTTGACCCTTTGAATTAATAATATTATGCTTCTTTGCTTGTTTGTTTTCTTTTTGTATGAAAAACTTTTTAATAGAAAACTGTTATTGCTGCTGATCTTCATGAAACTTCTCTCTTTCAGACATTCAGTATGTTGTATAAAAACAGCATGACTAACAATTCAGACAAAAAACTGAATCTTTTGGAGATTCATGCTAAAAATATGAAAATAAAATTCAAGATATTTAGTCCAGAACAGTATTTTCTAATAGAGGGCTAAATGCCATGTTGGCATTGCCTTCTTTTCATTCTCAGAAAAGTTGAGCCAAGAATGCGGTGGCTTTCCGTGAGCTCAGTTATGAGTGAGTCCAGTCTATTTACCTTTAGCTCTTCAGGACAGAGCAGGACCCTGTTTTCACTCTGTTACTTGTGAAGCAAGATTTGCAAGGGAGAACTAGATCACGAACACATCTCAAAAGATTACCTTGAGATCAGGAGTCATAGACCAAGGGTAGGTATAGCAGGTAATTGCTGTTTTGTTGTTTTCTTTTGCTCAAAGTTCTACGGCAAGCCGACTGGTGTGCAGGTGATTTGAGTGTGCGGGGTGTCACAGGACTTAAGATAGAGCTAAAACTAAATACTGAGCACAGCAGATCTATGGTATCATCCTCAGAAAATGCAACATGGCTGATATTGTTGCTGCAGGGAATTACACCTGAACTACTCAAAGACAAAGTTTAGTATTTTCCTCTCTTTTGACCTTAGTCTGGATTTCAGAGCTGAGGTGTTTTTCAGTGTTGGCAGGAAGACAGAGATGGTGGCATCGTTGAAATTTATCTCCTGACTTAACTCTCCAAAGAGGTCAAGGAATTGAATGACAGTCTCTGCCAGGGTCCAGTGGCATTCTGTGAGAAAAATTGGTATTTAAGTCCTCAAAGCAGAATCCTGTCAGAGGCTCTTAATTCTCCTGCAGGCACTGTAGCATTAACAAACATCTCACAGCAACTTGGGTTATAGCTGGTTCATGGTGATGTGCCGTTCTATTTATGAGCTGTTCATTTCGGCTAACGCAGAGAAACATTTGCTGAATGGAGAAGTATTTGCTACCAGACACAATTATTTTAGCAGAACGTTAATAGTGAAAAATCACAGGAGCTTGGAGCCATACTCCTTAAATATACTGACATTATATAATGCTAATAACATTATTTTCCAGGCTAATGCTATTATGTCAGAGCATATCTAATATGTGCAATTGGAAACCTGGTATTTATTTATCATTTGCATTAAACTCTAAAGAAAAACTAAAAACATCTACAAGATTAATTCAGGTTCACCACAGAAGAAACAAACTACATATGTGCGTTCTTTAACAAATCAAAGGAAGAAATTTTCTGAGCTGTTCGAACTTACATACGACGAAGTTATGAAAACCAGCCATGGAAAATGTTACACCCATTCAGAAAAGGCTTTTACATTATTTCAAAAAAATACTAACTACTTAAAATCTTCATAATAGAAAACAACCAGGCCCACGATGTGCTCTCTCTTAGCTGCTAGGCTATGCGATAAGCTCCCTGTTTAGCCATCGTCTCTTTCCATTTGTCCTCTCTGTGAGTCTTCCAGGGACAGCTGCCAACAGAAGTACAATTTTTGTTTTCCATGGTGCCTCTAGCATCCCCCTCCACTAAAGAGATGCCGAAATAGCTGGATATCAGCAGAGGACAATGGGAAAAGCTGGATGGCTACATTGCTCTTAAGGGCTCAGACCACAGCAACCTTCTCTCAGTGTCAGCAACCACCAGGCTTGACCGTGTATGCACCTTTCGAGAAGAACCACCCCGAACTTAATTTGACCATGCATGAAGAAATTATATCACAATTTTCATCAAGTTGTTAAAGCATGTCCAGAAAGACTTTCCAGTCTGGCAAACTCAGGTTTGAAATGGAAGCACTGGACTGAGGACTGAGAGAAGAGTTATTTTTCTCACTGGATTGTCAGTAAAATACACCGCACTAAAGTTCCTATAAAACCTTAAAAAAACATTAAAATTCTGCTTCCATTCTTCTGGTAGTATAGCCTTTTAGGCCACAAAGGCCATGGCAGTTCCTATACTTGAATATAAGTTCCAGTGAACAAAGTAAAAGAAATAAATCTTTTCTAATCAAAAGGGACATGGCGAATGGCGGAAAGCAATTTCCTTCATTTTCAATGTACCATATAACACTGTTCTGAAATTAGACCTTGACAACCATATGCCTATATTATAACAGTTTACGTGTGATTAATAGTACCCATACTATATCTATAACAGCATCAGGCTTTTTCTAATGTCTTTTGTGCTATCTCTTAGGTTTGCCTTTGAGTGGACATTGAGACTATGGAACAGTTGGTCATGTCTAATAATCTTAAAGATGCACACATGCTTATTTACTTTGTAACCTCTTGGTAATTTATGAAGATACTAGCTACAAAAAACCAGAGTAATCTGAAAACAAGGTATTTGGAAAACTATTCAGGAAATAACATTTTCTAAAATTTGCATAGGGTTGCAAAGCTTACTATCAGACAGACAGACAGATTAACTACTGCTTTTGAAAGCAAATAACTTTTGTCTGAATTTAAATGCTCAGATTTGATTTAATTACACGTACATGATATAACTGAAGTATGTTACACAGCCTCTTGTTATTCATTATTTTAATAAGCAAAAGGCTTTTAACTATGTAAATTAAATGTAGTTAAATATTATCAATTTAAAATATAACAAAAGACTCAGTGTTGCTTTATTTTTCATAACAACTGCCCTTTCTTATCTTTGGAACATAGAAATTATACAAAACACTCATTTTTATAATGCTTCATGAATTTGCTTAGTACAATTCTAAAACTTGTAAGCAAATCAAAAGGTGGAAGATGGTATAAAAATATATTTTTTTATATTATGGTTTTAATCTAACAAAGACTACATGAGATTTGGCACTAATGCTCTTAATTCTCCTTTAAGAGAAGTCTCTTTTATTCAGAAGAAGGTAACCTAAGCTATTGGTATATAAATTCTAGGTTTATGCTGGTTCATAAATTCATAAGAAAAATGAACATTTTTCCAAATTACACCATTTAAAATTTATAACTATATAAAATATAGAGTATGCATGCTATTGACTTCATGATAACTCTATGATGTAAACATATTGTTACTGTCGTCCCACTTTTTTCAGTGTTGTTACTTGTAACAAACAAAATCTGCTATCCCCTCCCCCAAACACACAACCAAAGAAAACACAAACAAAACAAACACCTCAGCCTAGCAACAATGAGAACTCAGCACCAAAGCCATCAGCCACATTCTAGGAAAGGGGAGCTAGACACTCATACAGTTAAATGCAGGCTTGTGGGAAAATATTTTCATTTTCATTTGAATGCAATTGCAGTTCTTCATCATCTGAAAATAAAATAATGTTTTCATTTTAGTGCGTTGTTCTTTGTTTTCCTATATGTAATGAGGGAGCATTTATTAAACTATGTTCTTTAAGGCTTCAGTTTAATGGAAATGATCAAACAAGTTTTTTTTTTAATGCATTTTCCTTTTTCCCATTGTTATCCACCATCTCCCTGTTTATTTTTGCACCTTTTCCATTTCTTCTAATCTACCTTCAGATTGATTTCTTATTCCTTCAACCTGTCTCAGCAAGGTGAGAAATCAACAGCATGGCTGGTTTATTAGATAAAATTACCCAAATCCATCGAAGAATCTTATTTATATTTTAAACATTTTGGCGCTTACTAGATCAATTTTAATATATTTTACACTGCTTATTAAGTCATAGAGCACTGTGGTCTGCCCCCACAATGACGCCTACAGGGTGGTCTTTATTTCACTGGCTGACTTCACGTCACTCCCTGATTGCTAGGGCTGTGCTTATTGCTTTACTCTAGTAATTATTTATTTAACCACTTTGGATTCCTGCTATCACCCATTGATTCCTCAGATAATAACAAGAAAACAGTGAGTTTTAAATCCAAGCAAGTAAGCATATTTTTGAAAGCTAGAATGTGCTTTCTTTGGCCAAAAGAAGAGCGCCTTAGGATTTGGGGTACTTCCTGCCACATTTTGGCTAGAATATGGCAAACGGCAGCCAAGAATTTTCATATGGGATATTATAATTAGATGCTAATTACATTCCGCTAATTACATTTGAGTAGGCACCCAAGGATGATTCGTGTTTGATGGTTCTGCGGGCAATGTCCCTGTGACACATTTTTTCAGATTCTTTAAAACCATTGTCATTGTCATTAACATGCATAGCTATGTTGAACATGAGCCTTTATAATTAATCACTAGACTGGAATCTTAAGAAAGTTGGCAAAAACTGTCACAATTTATCATTGTTTTTTAGGAAAATATAGGTATATATGATCTCTAATAATAGGGCAACACATGCTAGGAGCCAAGTTAGTCCATTCACACATCAGAAACAACAGGTCTGCAGTTGAAAGAAAAACCTAAAATTCAGCTGGCGAGTTAAACAGGTAAAAGAATTCCTGTCTGGATTATAAAAATCCTAAGAGTTTCTACTCAGTTAAAAGCTTATATGCTCACACGTTGGGCTTTTTTTCATTCCACACTTTTCAAAATTCCTCTATAGGCTCCTCCCCTTTCAAGTTAGCTCTTTAGCAAGAGCGATGTTATTTCTTGGAGCCTATATGGAGATGAAATCTCATTAACGTCATTTACACTTTCTAGTGAGAAATGACTCGTCACACACGTATGGTGCATTGCAGAAGATCTGGGAGGCATCCTGCCTTTCCTGGGACTCCTCCTGAAGCTTCCAGGACAGCTCAGGTAGCCACTGACTGTGTATGCTGCTGTTGGTCACCTCTGCTACCCAGGGACCAGTTGTGATGGATGGGACCTCGAACTGCAGATTGTTTAGGGAATACAAACTGCTCCCTCTCTAAAGCGAAGGCCATAATTAGCTTAGTTTGTCAAGCTCACGCTTACAGTTTTTTTTGTTCTCTTGCTGTCTATCTCTTTCTCTTGGTCAAATTATTCTCACATTCCTCTCTACAGAGTAGGACAACTTTAACACCCAGCTAATTTGCCTTTCACCCTGACCAGTACACCTCAAAGACCACATACGGAGCAGATTAACTCATTCTTCTATGAGGTAAAAGAGATGAATATGAAAAGTCTCAGAAGAAGGGAACTGATCTCAGATTACTTTCTGTCATGGTTTAACCCCAGCCAGCAACTCAGCCCCACGCACCCGCTCACTCACTCCCCCGCCACCCAGTGGGATGAGGGAGAGAATCGGAAAATAAAGTAAAGCTCGTGGGTTGAGATAAGAACAGTTTAATAGAACAGAAAGGGAGAAACTAACAATGACACCGATAACAACAATGAAGTGACAGTAATAAAAAAAGAACTGGAATAAACAAACCAAGTGATGCACAACGCAATTCCTCACTATTTGCAGACCGATGCCCAGTTAGTTCCTGAGCAGCAATCCACCCCATGCCAACTCCCCCCAGTTTATATACTGGGCATGACGCCCCAGGGTATGGAATACCCCTTTGGCCAGTTTGGGTCTGCTCTCCTGGCTGTGTCCCCTCCTCCCAACTTCCCACTGCCCCTCCAGCCTTCTTGCTGGCTGGGCAGGAGAAGCTGAAAAGGCCTTGACTAGGCCTAAACACGACCGAGCAACAACTGAAACCATCAGGGTGTTATCCACGTTCTTCTCCTACTAACCCCAAAACACAGTGCTATGCCAGCTACTGGGAAGACAATTAACTCTGTCCCAGCCAAAACCAGGACACTTTCCTACCCAAAAGTCTGACTGATGGGAGCAAAAGACTAGTTGCCTCTGTTTCTTTGCTTAATTGTAAAGAAGCAAATGAATTTTACATCAGTTCTGGAAAATTAATTTTAAGGAATCTGCACGGCCTTTTCTTGGTAACATGACTTGAGCAACTACAGATGACGCTCAAACCTGTCCATTCTGAGAACGCATTTGCCCTTCTGATAAGGCGGTGAAGGTTGCTTAGGGTGGCTATCAATGACGGAAAATGCGCAGTTGCGGGGAAAGGTCTTGTAACAAGAAGAGGTAACAGGTCAGCCGCTCCAGCCTGGCACGAGGCCCTTACGCAGCCAGTCCTGCCGCAGCGTGGGGGAACCAGGACCCCGCGGATGGGCAAGGGGCCTGGCAGGGGCTTTATCACTGCCGCATGGGGCAGTTTCGAACCACACAAGCTGAGAGGCTTTTCCCCCCCCCAAAAATGTCAAGTGAGTGAACTCAATGCTAATAGCACCATGGCTATCGCTTGGGCAAAGCCTGGGTTTCATGTAGATCTCTGTTTTCAGCTGGTTTTCCCGATAACAAAACCAGGAGGCTTCTTGTTGTCCTTCAGTTCCCGCTCCGGGGTGTCGTGCTCACCTCACGCTTGGCAGGAAGATTTTAGTTACCTGACTGCTGCAGCTGGAGCCAGTGCCTCTTCCTCACCCCCGAACAAGCTCACAGGTATTGCTGCTGCACATCATCATTTCCTCCGGGAATCTGCGCCTCATCCCTCAGTACTTTGCGAGACCTGTGCTCTTTCATCTGCATTGTTCTCCCGTGTTTTACGGGAGAGAATATCCCATCCTCTTTCTTTGCGTAGATAATGAAAAGTAGACCTGCTGAGTGTTGGCATCAAGTGCAGGTCTGAACTTACTGTTTCGATGTCTGTGAACAAAGAGAAGCAGAGACCAGGCTGCTACATGTGCAGTGATGTACTGTACTTTTCACTTATATTAAAAAAAAATAAATAAAAAATTGTGTTAGATAAAATGATAGCTGCTTGCAGGAAATTCACAGATACAAAATGGAAAAAAGGTAAAGGTAACATTTAATTTCACTATGCAGTAGACACAACTGATCATGTTTTTTCAGAGCTGAAACCTTTATGAAATTCTTAATTAAAAACCAACCAAACAAAAACCCAACCAAACAAAACCCAAACCCGAGCCTTTTGGTAAACTCAAATTATTATTATTTTTATCATTTAGTTGCCTTTTTAATATTTCAGAACCTTGAAGCATAAAAAGCTAAGTTAGACAAAGATACTGTAAAATATATAGCATCAGTTAAAAGTCTTTAAAGGGGAAAGAGAGAAAATTACTGCTGAAAAGGAAGAACTGTGAGTATGAGATGCTTATATAGGTGATTCCATCGTCACATGATCTTCTACAGCTGTGGATGCAAAAGAGTGTATGAGATCAGAACTAGGTAGTTTGTTATTTTAAGTATCTCCAGCCTACTAGAGATACCAAGGACTGCAAACCAAGGAGGACACGTTGACATTTGATATTGACTCAGCTGGGTTTAAACCCACCTGTAATACTGTATATGAATACTGTATATAATATCATCGTCAATACTGGTAGGTGGCCACTTGTTTGATATGCAGCCCTTACTTTCAGAAAATGTTGCATCCAACTCTACATTAGCAGCACAGTAAACAACATACATTTTCATCACTTTGAAAAGATGAAGCGAGGTATATATATGTCAAATTCAAGCACAGCAGGTTTTTACTAAAATTCAGTAAATATAAAGAATACATTTTTAAAATGTTTTGGTTTGTTTCCTTTCCCTCTCTGCCTTACTCCTTGCTTTAAGGTGGATAGAGCTATTACATTTATTCTAACAGATTTGTATCCCCCTTAAGGTTTTTAGTGACTAAGAATTGTTACAGTATTCTGGCTGTGTTCAAGTCAGATTAATAGCTTGGAGTCTCTGGGAAGAAGACCAAAAATATAAATTGTAATCAATTAACATTTATTACAGACAGCTTGTGGCTGCATGAATTTCCACTACGTATTAGACAAGTTAGTATTTTTTTATCTCTTTTTACTGCTTTATCATACTCTGGATAAAACTGGCTTCAAACCTGATTTTATATAAAGATATGGTACCAAATTTACCATAATCTAAATATTATATTAATTATTTCAAGTAAACAATAGTGTGCAGGATGGGGGCAGAGGGGAAGTACATATATGGGGCTTCTCAAATCTCATGAGGTCTTACGATCTCTTACAAACAGGAATAATCCCAAGTATGAACCCGTGTGATCCAGTTCCAGACAGATGAAAAAAACTGTTTTCTTTTATGTTCATTCTCAGTTAATTATCTGTTGACCCAAGTATTGCATTTGTTTGGCTGTCATTTGGTGTGCAAATACATTTTTAGACTAATGAATCAAATTGTTGATCAATTACAAATGTAAATGACCAACCAGTAACATATAAATAATTGTAACTGAGTGTAATGGGGATCTTGATACTGCACTATGACCTCAAATAAGATCAGATTCATCAGCTAAGATCTGATTCTGAATGCTTAAATCGGAGGCTTTCCTTTGACCACAATATTTACTTAACTTTCACAGCTAAGATTTCATTGACTAATTGCTTTCAGATATTACATCACACAAATAAAAATAAAAAAAAAAAGGAAAAAGACAAAGTCTGTTATTTAAAATAAAAACCATGCTAGGTCTGGAAAACATAATGTATAAAGTACCTTTTAGGTGTTAGAAAACAATAATCATATCTTTGCTTAGAATAGGCTTTTCATTCCTTTGGTTACAATTCCATAAGGAAGTTATACACCTGCTTTAAAGAATAATTCATGCATAAATTTTATGTTGAATTGGCTATCAAACATGTAGTAGGCTTTAAAGGTGCTTTGCACTCAAGAAAATGCTAAATAAGTTTGGTTTTTGTTTTTTGGTGGTTTGATTTTTTTTTAAATCAATTCATTACAAGTTTCTTTTTCCTTACTTTGAAGGGTTTCTTTTGCCAAAGAAACGAAGAAACAAACTGGATGAAATCCCACGCTTGTATAATATGCTTAATATCCATCGACTTTAACTGAGCTACAACAATTTACACAAGTGGAAGACATGACCCTTACTGATTTATTCTGGCAAAGAAAAGTCTCTCCATTTTTTGGCAGTAAAGATATACTGCAATCACCAGTTACTAAATCTCTAGTGGTACTGAGAAGGTACTCTGAACATACACTGGTAGCTGACAGCCCAAATAATTCAAAATTGACTTCATCAGAAATTTCTAACTTTCTGACCTACATATAAGTAAAGGGTTAACAGTAACATTTACAGATGGATCTATAGTGATACAGATGGGTAGTATATTCCTTCTCGTTATTTATTTATTTTTAAATGTGGTCCAAAAAGATGAGTGTATTTGGCAATACACGAAGAAATACACTCTTCTGTTTTTCCTTCTAAGTACAGTGTATTTTATTTTGCCACAGAATAAAACCCCATTTTTGTTTTCACATTTTTACTGGAAAATAAAAAGGAAATGTAAGAAATGTTCAGTTTGCTTTTCACAGAACACAGCTTAGAAAACTTGTTATATATATTTGGACTGCAGAGACGTGATAGAGGCTCACATACTGCTTTTTGGGTGTTGAGATTTGAGTCCCTTAGGATTAGGTGCCCCCTTATGTATGTCTCAAAGCTCTTGTGGGTCCATAACAGTCAGGGACAGCTCAAACACTGCAGATTTTTATGTGGTTCGTATAGAAGACAAGTCACAGCCAGCAAGTCTTCTGGAAGTCTTCCCGGCACACTCTTTATGATTAGTTGCTTCTACACAGTTCATCCCTGAGTCTGTTTTCCAAGAATGAAAAAGAGCAAAAGAAGCTCCCGTTAGACTCCAGTTTTAGCAGGGGTGAGGTGCTTTTGCTTACTACCACTTACATGAAAGCTGCACTCAATTTAAAGTGTAACCACAGTAAAGCAGAAGCTCTTACGGACTTCATACACCAAATGAATATGGCTGAAGTGTTTTCTTGAAATGTCAAGGTCTTTTTTGTTAGAAGATGGTCAGAAAATATTTAGGTACATGAAAGATCTGTTTTTCTAGGACATGAGTTTGAAGTCATTTTACACAGATAAAAACCATCACTACCAATTTTCTTAAGCTATGTCTACACCATAAACTAAGCAGGAACACGGATTAGCATTGACTGGAATGCTTGCTGGCACAGTTTTGGCCTAGGCCAGCTAGAAATTTGCCAGACAGCATCAGTGTACAGACTGGGAAGGAGAATAGGCCAGGCATTGCTCCCAGCAGGGCTGCCTGTTATTTCTGGTGCACCTAAGGAGCTGAGCAAAGACCCTGAGGAGCATTATTTGAACTTACAAGCCCAAAGAGCACTTCAGTTTGTAAACTGGACATGTCTTCATCAGGGCTTACAAGTATAAGCACAAAATTTACAAACACTGTGTAGTAAATAGTGTAAGTCTCATACCTACTAGACATCTCACTCTGGCTGTTCGTTTTGCACCTTCATTTCTAGTTTTCACCTTTCTTTTCAACATACAGGGATGCAGGACCCTAACCACTGCCACAGAACATGAGTCTTGCTACCAGTCGGGACCGGCTTTGGAAACGTAAATGGTCATTCTAGCCAAGTAAGCTGTCAAAGATTACTTCGTCATTGATGCTGGACAGTTAAAGTAGGTGGAGCTCAAAGCTGTCAATGTTACTCTTTGATGTGCCACTGGCTATAGAAACTGTTACCCTTTGAGGACATGAAGTTTGTCTGAACTTGGATATGTTAGACACATCTTTGTCCTTCCAAATCACTGTGTCAACTTCTATTTATAAAAAAAATTTAAAAATCCATAAATATTCTTTTCATTTTAAGTTACATTAATTGAATCCAATGCAGTATTCTGTGTCACAAAAGGACTGTATTAAAATAGCATGAAACTATTAAAATTTTAGATTGAAATTGAGAGCTATAGGCTCAAAGCTGACAGGCTGTACGTGGTTTAAGAAGTTATTTAGGTATGAACAGCTGGTATGGAGACAGTACAAACCAACAGTTAGGGCTTTTGAAGTATTTCTAGATTGAAGTCTATAATCATTTCTTTTAGTGAAAAGAAAACTTGCACTTTGGAAAATGTTGGCAAAGGTTATGGAGGTTTTTGCTTAATGCATTTGCCATTTTCAGTAGGAATTTTCTAACTATTTTTTCCTTTCCTAAATGTGCATTTAGTACACTTGAAAGGTGATAGATTGACAGCAATAGAAATTGCCCTGTACCGACTAAGGATGTAGAAATGGTGCTCTTTTATGAACAGAAGTGACCACTGCCTCCTCATGTTTACTCTTGCTAATAGTGTCTTCAGTACATATACTTTCCTGTAAGATTTTTGCAAGATGGAATAATCCCACTGGGGCCAGTTAAAGGTGCAAATAAAGGTGGAAGTGATTGCAAGACATGTATTTATTTTATTTTATTCTTTCTTTCTTCCAATAGGCTTGTAATGAAAAAATTGACCTTGATAAGGAAGAATTCAACTCATGTTCCATTCTTCTAGATAAATAGCCCTCAGCTAGAAACCATACTAAACTAATAAACAATATACTCCAAATAACACACAGATACTTATGATCTGTTTATCTGGGGGTTTTGTTGTTTGCTTGGTTGTTTGGGTTTTTTGTTTAAATGCAGTGGAATGTGGTCAAGGGGTGGAAGGAAAGCCAGGAAAAAACTGTAGGACAGACATTTTGTAAATGAGAATATAGTACCCAGATCGGTAAAAAAATCAAATTGGCTTTATTGTTTATGGGTAAGAATAAAGAATCATTAACTACATTCTGCTATCTACCGGTGATTTTCTTATCTTAAAAATATGCATTGTCTGAGCAGGCATATCTGTTCTGTAGATGGAGAGAGCATACACTACACACGAGTTCGTAATGTCATAGAAGCTTCCTAAACACTTTCAAAGGAAGTTTGCTCTTTTTTTTTTTTTTCACTTAAAATAGCCCTGTTATAAAAATAAAAGTGCTGAAAGTTAAAATGACTTGACTGTGTATTTTTAACTGTCCCTGAATCTCAGGCAAAGGCATACATATCTGATTTCCCTAACCTGCTTATTCAAAAGAGGCTTATATTTGAGAGCACAATTCTTCAGTCAATAACTTCTTCATTGCTATTTCATAATCTGCTTTGATATTTAATTTCTATTTATAAAACACAATCTTTTAAAGCTAACCTCAATAGCAAAAAAAAAAAAAAAAAAAGCAGCTTGGCGTTTTTGGGGTTCAGGGTTTTTCTTTAAATATTATAGCAGGTTTTTGTAATTCTTAATAGCAAGTGACTGAATGAGTAGAAAAACAATTGACCTTAAAAAAAAAGTCCTTATGAATCAAATTTTCCAGTGTCTTAAATTTACGTAGGTCCATCAATTTCAAATGTTTAGGTTTGTGCCACTGAAGAATTTGTTCCATTTCTTAAATGTTCACCTAAATTGTATAGACATTGGAGGTGGTTGCCTCAGAGCAAGTGAATCTAACTTTTCATTGACCAGCCACAGAGGTGGAAACATTCTGGGAGATATGTAGCCTAATTCTTAAGTTTTGTTCTAGTCCAGATTCTTATTTTGCTGTCTGATTGTCTTACTACTGGTCTAACCCAGCATAAGCAAATTCTAGCATATTATTTCTGGTTTCCATCTGACTTGATTGAAATCTAGATCTATTCTATACTATATAAACTGTCTTAGTGAAGAACTTGAATTTTCCTGCCATATATATTGCAAATAAAAAAATCACAAAAAAAAATAACAAAAAGCCTTCTTCTCACCACTTTAACCGTTACCAATAAATACAATCAACAAGCTGTGTAAGAAGTTGATACACACTTTCGCTTTTTCAAACCAGGTAGCTTCCCTTCAAGCATCAAACCAGAATGACTAGGTAAGTTATAAAAGCAGGTAGCTCTGGTAACTTTAAAGCCTTCAGATCTATTTCGATACTGAAAATCTTTTTAAGGAAGGCATGATAAACTTCACTTACTACAGTGTGACTATTCATTATCTACTTCTTTATAAAGATTTGAATTAGGAAAAAAACTTCCAGAAAAAGAAAAAAAAAAAAGAGCCCCCCTGTTCACAAAGTAGCATAAGAAAATCAAAACAAAAAAAAGGGAAAAAGAGAAAAAATGTTAACAGTAATGACAGAAGTTTCCATTGTTTTACTTCTTTAGATTGTGAACTATTCATCTTTCAAGTTTGCTTCTGATTAAAAGTTCTCAGATGTGTAAGCACGTAAATGGCAATTTTGCAATTGACTATGTGAGATAGTCAAATATATATACCAACTTCGTATAACCAGTGTTTATTCTGTGGGCAGACGATGTCCATGTGTGAGATGGGCATTTGGTATTGAGCTAAATAGTATTTGTCTCTAAATTTCAAGTTGTGTTCTTTTACGTGCTTCCAGTATGTTTTTCAAGATCTCTTTTAACGGCCTGCGGTGCTGTTTCTCTTGGCTGATCAAATGCAAGTGATTTCGTGGGTCAAAGTGAACATGAACAATGAAAGGAGTTAAAACCAAGGTTTTAACGCGACTCTCATAATTACTTTGTTCACAAAACATAGCAAAGATAATATCTTTTTCTTGAAAAAGTACAATGGTTAGTTAATTAGACTACAATCAAAAGAAGTTTTGTCATTGATTTTCAGGGCAGCAAGGTTTAGTCTGTGATCCTATTTATTGTTTATGATTATTTTTGTGGTTTCCATGAAGATAAGTTTTGGATGTCAGTCACATAAGGGTGTTAGATATAAAAATGAATTATTATTTTTGTGCTTGGTTTAAATCAAGAGCTGTTATGTATACATTAATTTCTCAATTATTTGCAGATATAAAACATAATGTGGAGTAAGCAGGGACCCTTCACATAAAATTATGCATTTTAAGTCATTCAGTCAAGGAACTTGTAATAGATCTACTGTGCATAGGATGTGACACCTGTACTTAGAAAGCAATATGCATAGCTTCAGTGAGATGAGATATGCCATAACTTAGCCGAAAAAGAATCAATACTGTCTCTTGAAGTGGTGAAAGTTGAATTGGCTTTGAAGGAGAGACACAATAAGTGGATGGAAACTCACAAGAGGAGCCTGAGACAGAGTTTCGGCATAATGGCTGGTATGATTATCTTTGCCTATGTCTATGTATATAAACAAAAGAGGGCAGGGAGTGATCTTTAGGGAGGTGAGACCAAATGGTGCTGGCAGGTCCATATTGCATAAGGCTAACCTCTTCTATATACATTTTCCTGGCAAAGAGCAAATGGATGCAGTATTTAAGCTACCAGCTAAACAGTATGGGCAATACATGTCAGGTGACAAAACTCACTCTTTGGCCTGCTTTGATATCAATGTTGTGCCTATCCTTTGGTAAATACAACTTGAAACGTGGAGTGAGACAGAGGAAGAGTCCTTGACTAGAGAGACCAGGAAGCTGTGTACGACAAGGCAGCCGAATACATGCAGAGGAATGTATCTCTTAGACAAGATCTTTGTATAAGTAGACTAGTCAAGGTTTTATTTCATTTACTCACATATGCCTTTCATAAACATATGAAGCTTCTTTGTGTATTTGGGATATTTGTAATGAGAAGATTTCTCTGCATTTTGTCTTTTCATAGCTGAAACAGGCAGCATCCAGGCAGTCCATGACCAAAGAGATGTCATTCCTAATGAGTACACTGGGACTCCTTAAAAAGTAATGTATTTCCTAGAACAATGCGCAAAACCGCTCAAAGTGGAGAGCTGGTCTGAGATTTGATTTTGTAGGCAGAGAAGAAGGTTTCCTACAGTTAGGGACAGCTAGGAAACCTTCTTTGGATCTTGGGAGTGGGGGCATGTCTAGATCTCAGAGGTCTAGAGGTTATTAGTGAGAATTATGTTTGTTATTTCTGCCAGCGTTCAGAAGGACATTACAATTCTCCAAAAGCCAGACAGGGCATTGCCTCACCCAAGATTCTTTCAGGCTAGCTACCCTGCAGGTGACGAAATGAGAGGGAAACAAGAAAGTTGTGTGGGAGCTGTAGGAGGAAAAATGGCAATAACATCAATAAGATTATGCCGCATGATGTAGTAAAGAAGAGGGTGTTTTTATGACTAAATGTGTGTGTGACTTACATGTTTTATAACTCTTAATTACTCAATAAATTACCATATGCTCTATTTATACAGAGAGGAAGCAGAAGAAAAAATAGTTGGAGATCCAAAACCAAGCAGTCAAGATTACATAAAAAACACATTCAGGATTTTGACTATAGTCTAGCCAGAAAATGTCAGGACATGGAAATATTTGGCAATAATGATATAGTTAAAAAATCAAAACATTATATTTTTTTAGGCAGTCCTAAATTAGGTGAGGGTGCAATTAAGGATATATGTGTGCTTGTGGGCTAGAAAGATCCAGGCACACTTTTCTAACTTGGTTTTGACCTCATTGAAATTATTATCTTTTTCAAATTATTAAACTGACACTGGCTAGTGTTGAAATTAAAGGTCTGTCAACCTTGCCACTATAAATGCCGATATTTAGGAGTTTATAACTCAGTTGTAAAAATTTCCTTCAGGCTCAAAGTTGGCAGTGAAGGCTATAAACCAGAGCTGATTTTTCCTCCCCCAAAAACCATTAAAGAGTATGTTTGGACTAAATCTGAGGATATTGGAGCAAACAAAATACAGACTTTAAGTACTTTTTCATCCTTTTTATGTCTTGCATAAAACTCAAGAACACCTTTTATCACTTTGTTTTATTTACTGGGGTTTTTTTCTTTCTCTTTAGTGGAGTTTAATGCTCATAAGAGATGCTAAATTGACATACCTGGAAGGTGAAACTTCCGTTTACTTGCAGAGAAGTTCTTTTATAGGCAATGGCAATCTGAATATCTCTACAAATGTGTCTTCATCTTCCAGTAGCTTCAGGGATCACAAATTTTTAGTGATACAGAAGCAGACTAACAGCAGATTATTTGTAGCAACAGTAATAACAACATTATTAATGCAGATTATATCAAATTAACATAGCAAAATAATCCCTAAATTGCAATATTTAGATGACTGCAATGTAGAGCTAGAATATTTTGACTCCTCCCTTACTTTAGGCACTACATCATATTGTCCCTTTCATAACCATATTGATTTTTATTTTAAAAGGTGGGGTTTTTTTGTTGGTTTTTTTTGTTGTTGTTTGTTTGTTTGTTTTATTTGTGTCTGCTCTGGTTGGAAGATCCTTTTAAAAAGCTGTCATGGTAAGAAATCTTTTTATTTATTTCCAGCTCTTCATGTTCATAGTTCATATCCATTCTTTTATGTAGCAAATTCGTCTTTCTCTGGCATTTATATTTCTGCTACAGTAATAGAGATTGACCATATTTCTTTCAGACTGAAGTTTGGGTGCGCTAATCATGCCAGGATCTTTACTCTGCCCTGGTTTCATAGTTTCACTTATCCATGATCATCATTGCAGAAAAGAATAAATAAAAAGGCTTTACATTAGGGAATAGGAAAGGACACAACTGAGGGAATAAATAATGGGATTCTTTGGCGTCATTTGTGTGTGTTGAAGGTAAACTGGCACATTTTGTCAATTCAAGAGAAGGGCAAAATAAATTCAATAACAACAAGGCAAGTTCAAAGCATGAAATAAGCACTTGTAGTTGTGGAACTTGCTGCTAGAGGAGACTTTGTCCTGTAAAAATGTACGTGAAATGAAAAAGTAACAGGGAAGTTCCTGAAAATAATCCACTGAGGTCTCTTATATTAAGAACATAGTACCTTGACCCAGGAAATTCCTAACCTGCAAATTGTGAGAGACTGGGAGAGAATTTATGATAAGGATTGCTAGGTAACCCTGTTTTGTATACTCTGTCCTAGATAAGCTAAAAATCTAGAAGTAAGTGTGTGTGAGAGAGAGAAGATGGGGGACATTGAACGAGTTATTAGTAATGTGTAGAGGTATACATAGTGTCCATTAATGTTCCTACCATTTGAAATAGAATTTTCAATTCTTATTTCCATATCTAGAATAGTTCAGCTTACAGTATACAGCAGTCCATGCTGCACTGAAGTGATTTTTCAGGGTATTTACTTTGTTTCATCTGTATTTACAAAAACCACATTTCCCTCAAATTTCCGACAATAAATCTTTGTACTGGATAATCATACCTTCATGCTTTCTCACATACCAGTGACAGTCCACAGGGCATTTAAAAAGCTTAAACATTATTATTGACTATCCAGAGAAACAGTGCACTTCAGTTTTGTATTTCTATTTCATGCACTCTTTATTTAAACATTTAGATAAAATAAAAATAAATATTAAAATAATACATAGTATTCTGAACTTGAATATTACCACAGAAGTAAGAAAACCAAATATTAATGCTAGAAATTTACAAGTATTTCACCTCATTACAGCAAGGTCTTATCTCTTGTACAAACAAGATATAATGGGACAAGTTAAAAATAGTCCTTATATCTTACTGTGAATTTCTTCTTCATACCAAACAGAAATTTGTTCAAATGGCTTTAGGGAAGTTTAATTTTATTATGGGCCAGTCTGTGTTCAATGCTAGACAGGTGGGAGAAAGGAAAGAAAGATCCTTCCAAAACTATTCCAATTGGAATAACCCTTAGATAATTAGAATAATAAAATCATAGAATATTCCAAATTGGAATGGGACCCTGAAAGATCATCTGGTCCAACCTTTCATGGTAAAGGGAGCCTAGATGAGATTATCTAGTATCCTGTCCAATCACATCTTTAAAACCTCCAGTGATGGAGACTCCACCATCTCCCTGGGGAGGCTGGTCCAGTGAATAAGTATTATTACTGTAAAAAAATTATCTCATGTCAAAATAAAACCTCTCCTGGTGCGACTTGTACCCATTATCCCTTGTCTTCTCTATGTGGCTCCTTGTGAAAAAAGACCCTCCATCCTCTTTGTAGCCACCTTTTAAGTACGGGAATACGGTACTGAGGTGCCCCCCTGAGTCTTCCCTTCTCCAGGGAGAAAAGATCTAAGTCCTTCAGTCTTTCCTCAGAGGGCAGGTTCTCCAGCCCTTTGATCATCTTTGAGGCCCTCCTTCGGACCCTTTACAGTCTGCCCACATCATTCTTGAATCGTGGGGACCAGAACTGGACACAGTACCCCAGGTACACCCTGACAAGCGCTGAGTAAAGTGAGATGATCATATCTCTGCCTCTGCTGGTAATGTCCCAGGATCCGATTTGCCTTTGTTGCTGCAGCAACACACTGCTGACTCCTGTTCAGCTTGTTGTCCAGCAGAACCCCCAGATTCCTTTCAGCAAGGCTGCTCCCCAGCCACACGGATCCTAGCCTGCACTGGGCTCTTTGGTTATTCTGTCCGCAGTGCAGGACTTTGCATTTGTGTTTGTGAAACTTCATACTGTTCTTGCTAGCCCACTCCTCCAGCCTGCCAGGTCTTTCTGCAAGATGACTCTCCCTTCTGACGTCTCTACCTCAACCACCCAGTTTGGTGTCATCAGCAAATTTGGGGAGGGTGCTTCCAAACCCATCATCCAGACCATTTATGAAGATGTTGAACAGCATGGGGCCCAGTTTTGACCCTTGGGGGACCCCACTTGTGACAGGCTGCCTGCCTGAGTGAAAACAATTGATCAGAACCATCTGAGTGTGGCCTGTTAGCCAATGTTCTGCCCATCCGGCATGCCAGCCATCCAGTCTGCATCTTGCCAGTTTGTCCAGGAGAAGGCAGTGGGAAACAGTGTCAAATGCTTTGCTGAATTCCAGGTAAACAACATGCCCTGCTCTCCCCATGTCAGCAGAAGGTCTGATTTTGTTGTAGGTGATCAGGTTAGTCTGGTGTGATTTGCCCTTGGTAAATCCATGCTGGCTTTTGCCAATCCCCTGCTTCATTTGGTTAGTAATAGTTTCTAGGAGGACTCATTCCATTACTTTCCCAGGTATTGAAGTAAGAACTCATGAACTTGTTAAATTATAACACTAGCTCATGAGTAATTAACAGGCAGAAGAGAAAAAAAAATCAGTAAATACATATTCTTACAAGTATTGAAGCTCAGTTTTTTAAAATACATATTTGAAGTAGCAAACTGAATTAGGTGTAACTTACTGGCAGACTAATCTGTTATCTTAAAACACTAAATTTAAAATAGAAATAAAGAAGACTAAAACATCATCTGATTTATAGAAAATCTTATTCAAGAAATGTGTTTGAGATAAGGTTTTTAAAAAAAGCTTGTTTTATATTTGTTAACAAGAGAAAAGATACGGCAAAAAATCTTGACATTCTAATTGAAACAGAATTCAGCCCAAGGTTTCTCTTAATTTCTGAAAAGAGCAATGCAAGAGTGCAAAGTTAAAATGTCAGGGAAGGCTTATCTCACAAGTAATTCTCAGAGCCTCTAAAGATGGGAACACTGATGGTTGCACCTCACAGCATCCAGAGAAATATAGGAGTGAGATGGTGCCCTGTGAAGCGGTACAATAAAAGACCTGCTTCCCTGCTTTCCCTGCACTCCTGGGAACAGATCTTGCTATCTGAGGGAACAGTCAAGCATTTTGTTGAATGAAAAGTTGGAGTAGCCTCCTAACTTGTGTATTTTAGTGGTTTACGCTATATACTTGTCATGGTTTAACCCCAGCCAGCAACTCAGCCCCACGCAGCTGCTCACTCACTTCCCCCCGCCACACGCAGTGGGATGGGGGAGAGAATCGGGAAAAAAAAGGTAAAGCTCGTGGGTTGACATAAGAACAATTTAATAGAACAGAAAGGAAGAAACTACCAATGGCAACAGTTACAACAGTAAAGTGACAATAATAATAAAAGGATTGGAATACACAAAACAAGTGATGCACAATGCAATTGCTCACCAC
>JAVKLA010000008.1:1866878-1881041 GCA_034782735.1 Sagittarius serpentarius
AGGAGGCTGTGACCCCGTGGGAAGCCCGCGCCGGAGCAGGCTCCTGGCAGGGCCTGTGGCCCCGTGGAGAGAGGAGCAGTCTATGCCTGAAGGACTGCAGCCCGTGGGAAAGACCCACGCTGGAGCCGTTCGTGAAGAACTGCGGCCCGTAGGAAGGACCCACTTTGGAGAAGTTCATGGAGGACTGTCTCCCATGGGAGGGACCCCACACTGGAGCAGGGGAAGAGTGTGAGTAGTCCTGCCCCTGAAGAGGAAGGAGCAGCAGAGACAACGTGTGATGAACTGACCATAACACCCACTCCCTGTCTCCCTGCACCGCTGTGGGGGAGGAAGGAGAGAAAATTGGGAGTAAAGTTGTGCCCATGAAGGAGGGAGGGGTGGGGAAAGGTGTTTTTAGATCTGTTCTTACTTCTTGCTGTCCCCATCTGCTATTAATTGGCAATAAAATAAATTAATTTCCCCAGTTTCAGTCTGTTTTGCCCATGCTGGTAACTGGTAAGTGATCTCCCTGTCCTTATCTCAACCCATGAGCTTGTCATCATATTTTCTTCCCCTGTCCTGCCAAAGAGAGGGAGAGATAAAGCAGCTTTCTGGGCACCTGGTGGCCAGCCAAGGTCAACCCACCACACCATTATCCAGATGGAAATAGGGAATGTACTTCATGCATAGATAAATGACATTGAAAATATGCTTCCTAGAAACTTGAAATAGAAATTAATTCCCCTCTATTTTTCTCCCTTATATCTGTGTTACTTTGTTAACATATTTATAAATGAGAAGATGGCGGCTCTTATTTTACAGAAACAAAGCACCATATTTGGTAGAAAAAAGAAAAATAAAAAATACACAGATGTATGTTATCAGAAAAAGTTAAGCAAATCCAACATTTATTAGGGATATTTTATTTTTTTAAGTAGAAACTTCAAAATGTAAGTATACTGGTTACACAAAATGAACATGTAAATAGGGCAAAACAAATTATCTTTTTTTTTCTGCATCCTAATCTCCACTCAAGTGTTCAGTCATGACTGAACTTATGTTTATCCCCAAAAAGTTTTGTAAAGTAAAATACTAATAATGACCCAAAGTAGCAGAAAAACTGTAACTTCCATATTAAAATAAGTAGCATAATAAAATGTCAGGGAAATTCTTTTTTCTGGCAGAACAAATCTACTTGCTTAATAAAAGGAATTGTTCATGTTTATGTTAAAACAAATTATTTGTGAATTAATGTATCCCTATGGAGATTTTATTGATTTAATTAGAGTGTAGACTACTTCTGCAGCTCCTTATACTGGAAGCTCAAACTTAGAAAAAATAAATAATTCCTACAAATGAAAATAGTAGTACTGAAAATAGTAGGCTATATATTTCATGCAGTTACATGTGAAAGTATTGGTAAATGGTATAGATTTGTTATTAAAACTGTTGTATCAGTAGTAATTTTGCAGTAGCAGATGAAGGCTGCAGCAAAATCTGGTTCTTGCTTATTTACACATGCTACAAGAAACCTTCTGGCAAACTTGTTTTTTTATTGTATTTTATAAGATTTAGCAAAATGCCCACATAAAATACATTTTACCACATAGAGTAAAAAAGTGACTATTTAGATAGTTTGATAGTTTCATAGGAAAAAATGGATTAGGATCATTTGCAAAGGGACTCAAGCACTGAAGTATATAATGTTCAGGTGCCCAGCGATCTGTGAAATACACAGATTTTGAGTAGCTTAGTTACCTGAGGTACTGGAAGGGGGTTACCCGTACCGTCTGCAAAGCATAAAATACATATGGAAAATCAAACACTTAAAACCATGTTTCACAGCAGCCAGCAAGCTGGCTGAACTATAATACCAATAACTTTTTTTCTTCCCCTGCAGCCCAGCCCAGATCAGTTATTAGGTTAGGAAAAATCCAAAAAGCTTCAATGTTTCTTGCCCACCAAACTAATAGTGAGAGACCCCTATAGATAGTCTTGAGCTCAAATCCTTTCTTCGGACTGAAGTAGAAAGAGGATTCAGAAAAGTAAGCAAGAAAGAAAACAGCACCCTTCTAACCCTGTCAGTGCAAGAAAATGGCCCATAAACATATTCAATCAGAAGAAAAGAAAAAAAACAACAACCGTATTTGCTGAGGCCAGACGTTGAGTTTTATGTGATACCTGCAAATATCACAATTGGTGAATAATGTAATGTACCTCATCTGTAAAATCAAAACCTCAGAAGTGTATGGGTTTTTATCCACAGTGCAGTCCCATACTGAGTAAACTAAGCTAGCTAAGGCACCCAAAGCAGATTACATGTTAGCTAAGCAGCATGCGGGACAAATGGGCCCAGGCTTAAGGTTTTCTTCATTGCTGTAGTGTCATTGATCTTTAACTCTGTAAACTGTCTCCAAGATTAGGCATCAGCCAAGGCTGCTAAGCACTACTTACGTGTTAAACCCATGATGCTGAGAATCCGTGACATCCCACTGAGGGATGCTAAAAGCAAAAAAATCAGACTGAGGCCTTAGATGTGTCAGCATACATGAGATCTTGAATTTCATTTACATAAAGTTGTCAACTATATATATATATATTTAAAATGAGCAGAGTTCTTCCTGATAATTATAGAACACGTTTACATGAGTAGGCAAGGAGATCAAAACACAACACTACCAATGGTGATGCATCCATTGATTCCAAATGACATCTACAGAAATGCTACCGTCTTGCCAAATCTTGTCATTGCCACCTTCCCCAAAACCTGTATTCAGGTGTTCCTTCAGCTGACCCTTGCACCATCTCCGGATTCACACTCAGAGGAATATGCCACTGTCTCCATGACTGCGCTTGAAGGATGGCAGAGAGCTACAAAGGATAGAAGCGGTTCTAACAGAGGGGTATTTTCTGTCTGATCCCATGTCATAACATGCAAAACAAAATGTGACTGCCATTGGGCGCAGTATATGCTTTCATGTTATGTGCTAAGATATATGGTAAGCCACTTAAGGCTGGGCTTTCTCCATTACTGGCCTGACTTATCAAAATTTTCAGTAGCTTCTTTTGAATGGTTTTAATACCTTGTCACTCGCTACTCAGGGCAATGACTGTGAAGCATAAGGAAGCCTTCAGAGGAATGATAGCATCTCCTGGAAGAAAAAAACAAACAAACAAAAAAGTCAGCACAGCATACATTCACTGACAATTTTTTTGGACTTTCCTGTGTGATTTTGAACTCTCCTGTGTTTTAAAGGGAAAATACATAATTCTGGAAGACTTACTTGTAAAGAGGCAAAATAAACTTTCTTCAAGTGATCAGTTTTGGAAAACTAACTGAATTGAAAAAAAAAAATCTGAGATGTTGATGTATACTTACATGCTTATACTTTACTGAACGTATTGGAAATATAATAATTCTAACAAACATAAGGAAATGACACTGTGCTTGTTTAGATTTTTTTAAGTACCTAAAATAATGTGTATTAATTGATTGATTAAATAGTCTGAGTTTGTTGAACAAACCCTAGGACTACTATGAACATAAGGATCCAGATTCTTCAAGGTTCTGGGCCTACTTGGACATGCAGAACAACCTATTTGTTTGAATAAATGTTGTGTGGGTCATTAAGAAAAGGATATCAGCAGAAAACCCTACATGGACTTATGAGTTAACTGTTAAGAGGCCACAAGACTGATGATGATTGAATCGTGTGCCATAAGCCTAGGAAGAAGTCCTTTAGGTTTTGTTGGGTTTGGTTTGGTTATTTTCTCTTTTTATTCTGTGTTCTTGTTTCACCTCCTTCTTTTTTTCCACCACCTTTTGGAAATATCTGTCAAATGTCCAGAATTTCTTCAAACCATTTTGTTATGAAATTCATGTAAGATTGCTAACTAAACAATTCATAAGTGTTATAGGTATAAAAACTTACAGTTATAAAGTCTATGTATACACCTATGCTTCTGCGGGAGATGTCACAGGTCTTTTAAATGTATTTCAGTTACAGGATTTTTCTCTCTTCCTTGAAAGCTTTGAAAAAGATTGCAAATATCTGAGAAGTCTGTTATTCTATCACATTTATAATGGCACACAGTGATAATATATCCAGTGAAAAGCTAGGAAGCCATAGGACTTCAAAAGTTGTATTCAGAAACATTAAAAAAAATTATGTTAAGGCTTGAAGCTTGAATTTAGAATCTGCAATGATAAACATATACTGTGCTTCATCATAACCGTGCTATGAAGTGAAACACTTGCAGTTTATTTACTCTTAGTTCTGTCACACATTTGTAGTACTCTGAACTATGTAAGAAGACTGATACCTTAATTCAGACTCCTATCTTTAATGAAGAAACAAGATACAGTACACTGTTGTATGAATTCTTTGCTGTTTTATTCGTAGAGATGGATTAAATTGTACTTTGTACTACCATAAGTGAGGATCAGAAATGTCTCTTTTTAATGGCTCCCAATTCAAACCACAAGACTGAGAAAATACAGTTTTATCTAAATGTTAAACACACGGCTGCCTGGAGAGAGTCGTGTTTGTTGCTATCATCTGTCTCCTTTCCAGGGCAAAACTGAACAATACATCTTCCACGAAGATTTCCGCGTGTAAAAGTAAGGTATACAAAGAAGTGAGAAAGACTGCCTCCAAAAGAAAATGCACTGAGTAGGACTGTAACTCAGTGTTAAAAAAGATGGCATTACAAAGGAAGACATTCATTCACAGAGCTGATCCCACAAGAAGTACAAAGCCTCACGTAGAAGCTTAGCTGAAACTGTAATTGGCAAAGAATTTCTTGGGGTTTTTGTGAGTCGTCTTTGTCCTGCTGTCATGTTTATGTATACCCTTTTGAGTGGGAATATCAGGAAAGAACTAATAAATTAAGGAATTCAGCAGTTAAATACAGACAGGTGCTGAGAGAGACTGTTCAAATGTGTAGATATAAATCTGTTCTCTTTCCCTTTCTGTATGCATTAATCTGATTAATTAGGCATCTTTTTATTCATTAGCACTGAGGACAATCTTTATTAAAAAGGCATTAATAGTAAGTGTGCCTGTCAATAAATTAAGGTTACAGAGCCTTATGAACATTGCACTTACCAACTGTCAACCACCAGAAATATCGGCCTTCAGAATTTCTGTGGGACTGTGTCAGAGTCCCACACTCTCTGACCAGGTTCTTTCAGATACTCCACATGCGGAGGGTGCAATGTTTAATATCAAATTTACTTATTTGAAGGTATTTGATGTTACCTATGATTTCTGGTTTAGCAGAGTGATACAAAATATACCGAAAACACAATACAAACATAAGTTACACTTAACAAAATAAAGTAATTGCAACGCACAGTTCAGTCACAATGTGATTCCCATTACTGGTCTCTAGAATACGCTCACCATCATGATGCTGGGCATCCCCAGTTGCCAGGAAGTAATATGGCTGTTGAAGCCAGCTCAAGCCCACTGCTTTCTTTGAAGTTCTTTCATCAGTTGCTTAGTCGTCATCCTCTGTGTTGGGCTGAGCCACGCGTGCCCTCCGCCCAGGCTCCGAACTTGGAGGGAAACATTTACACCACCAGCTCATCCACTCGACTGACGTAGCTGTTTCTCTAAAGCAAAGGCTAAGCTCTGGTCCCCTTTGTGTTGAGATGGAGTCAGCTTCTTTGCAACAGCTGTCGTCAGTCACAACCTGCCTGATTCCCTGAGCTTCATGGGCACGTCACCCTTGCCCATCTCCACTGAGCCTTCTTCCGTTGTAGGGGCTTATTGGTCAGTCGCAGACCAGAAGTTAGAGAATGACCTGCTATTTGCAGTGCTCCCCTCCAACAGTTTTTTGCTCAATTTTCAGAAGGCATTGGACTTAGATTTCTTCCATTGTTCTACAGGGCTGTAAATGGCAAAATGTAACTGTCATTTTTGCCTGTAAATGTTCATATTCTTGGTAAATGGAACTATATTTATGGTAGTTATTTGTCCACTGTCTTACTCTAGACATCTGAAATAGTGCCGATTACTTTCCATTGGTGATAAAGAGATCAGCTAGAATAACTATCTGAAATGTAGTTGTCTATATCTTAGGTGACTACATGTGGCCCCACGATTAACAAAAGTCTACAACCAAAACACAACTTCCAATAATGAGAAGAAAAGAAATAAAAGATGTGGTTCCTCCCTCTTTTCAGTCATTTCTTCTATACTCTAAAAATGAATTTTTAAATTACATACTATGTAACTAATGTGCCATTTTTAATATGAAAAAATAGCTCCCAGTTATTGAAGCTTCCAGTCATTTCATCCACTAGATCTGAATAAAAAAGGAAGGAACCACCGCACCAGTAACACTTGTGACTGCTACTAAGTGCTGGGAAAACATTTAATTGAGAAGAACTAAGTCAGGGCCAATCAACAGTTTTTGGATGCAGGCATCTAAAATTTAGGTGCATAGTGTAATTGAGTCAGTTTATAAAGTATTATAAAGTATTTGAGGATATCCAAAGGAATATCCCAGTTCTCCAAGTTATATGGAAAATTGGAGGAACATAAAGACTACTCACACAACAAGGACATATTAAGGCTAGACATTATTTAAAAAACAAAAATAGTTGAATTTGGCTAACAGGTTGGTTTTTATTTTTGTCTGAAACATTATTTTTAGCAACTCGTTATCAAGATAAAGGAATATTATTTATCTGAAAAGGATAAGATTTAAAGAACAAATAACCTACAATAAATGTTCTTAATTTGCTGATTGTCAGAAAGAAACCAAATTGAAAACCTTTTGATACGTTCCATTAAGTATGTCTCTGCTAGTATCCTACCTGACCTTTCAATTAAGCCTGACCATGTTGTCTGTTCAAGGAGCTTTGAACAAGGATTTGGAAAGTCTTAGCTGTTTTCCCAAATGACATAGCAGATTGCTTCAAAATCAATTATGTTACCTTTAGAAATTGTAATGTAAACTTTTTGCAAAATTGGATTTCGAGTTCTATATTCTTGAGATAAAAAAAAGTTAGTACTGAGTGTAGAGTTTTAAAGCCCATTTTCTTTCACTTTACATACACTTTCTATGAATTTCCTATTTCCTGTACAGGCCAGAATGCCTCATGACATCCTAAAGTTAAAGAAAGGCAACCTTTTGGTCAACCTTATATTCTCCTGGAACATGGAGTCTTATGTTTTCACAGCATGGGTTAGAATTTAATTAGGAGATATATTTATCATTTCTCCTCTAAATTTCCCTTGCACATAACAATATTCCTCTTGCAATATTCTTATTTGCATTATTAAGACCATATTTCCTATGCCTGTGGGTTTCTTTGAATGTGGCTTGATAGATCGAGAAAAAAAGGAATCATATCAAGACCTGAATTAATCCCTCTTGATATTATGTGTTTAACAGCTCCATGAGGGAGGAGATTACCTGCTCTTACCTTCCTCTTTAATCAGGGAAAGAGACACTTCCAGGGGACATTTCAGCCTTCGGGACCTGATCTGCCTCCTGTCCTGCCTACAGTGCTAGGGTTCAGCTACCTATCACCTTTGTCGACGCATTTTGGTGCAGCCCTGCTGTGTGACCTTGGCTTAGCATTAATGAGAAAAAATGTTGAACTGTAAGAGACTATGTAAGCTGAGACCTTGTGAGATAAAGGAAGTAAAAACATAGGCAGAAGTGAAACTGTTGAGACTAATAGTTTTTCAGGACTTAAAAGAAAAATGCTGACATGAAGGAGTGTAAAAAGCCCAAGAAAAAAAAGCAGAGTCAGAAGGTAGCAATTCAGCAGAAACAAGGATCAGACCAGACCTTTTCAAGAAGCACTGGAGGAAAATACTCCCCATGTAACTGATAACTGGTCAGGACAGTAAAAACTCACAGGGAGTCTCTACTGATACCGTGTAGCAGAATCTGAGTAGCAGAATACGCTAACACTCACATCTACTATGTGTATTAGCCAATACATAGCTCCTGCGTATTCTTTTATATATTCTTCTTACAGAGTCTTTTTTCACCTGGTGAAAGATGCCTGAAAAACAGAGAGGTGCACCTGAAGCTCCCAGTGTCTCTTCAGTTACTACACAGAGAAGTTAGAAAGCTGGATGGTGTCAAAACTCAGATAAACCCCATATATAATGGAGGTATGCAGGATTTTATGATGGGTTATCAGTCTGTGACTACCTAGATTTGCAGTGAAAACTACAGATTCATAGGCCACAACTGAGGAACTGCTGTCCTTGAGATTTCTGCATGGCATAAAAAAATAGAAACTGATCTTATATGATCAAGCCATATGCTGAACATTTTATATTCACTATTTCCCACATTTTCATGAGCCTTGAGCCTGAAAGTGTGAGTTTGTGGGGAGTTTTTTTAATAGCAGGGAAAAAAAAACCAAACCCAACTCTCTGATAGATATTTATTTGACTTGAAAACAAAAAATTAACTATAAAAACCAGATGCAAATTGTATTCATATTTTCTTGTGCTCATTGGCTCACAGGTCTCAACCATCAATGCTGGTAGCATTGCTTAATACAGAAACTGATTTTAGAGGGTCTGAGGTTTTTTTAGGGGGGTGGGTGGGGTTTTTTTCCTCCCAATATCCAGCCTACTAGTAATTTTAAGTCTTTTTTTCCTTTTTTTTTGGTCCATGTTATGAAAAGGGATAGTTCCTTTCCTTAATTTTTAATTCATTTTCAATGAAGCATTTGTTTACTTTTCCTGTTTTATATGTTACCTTTGTTCACATTCTCAGGGTGTACCCTAAAAAAAAAAATTACAGAGAATACAGAGATCTAAAATGATAACTGTAAAATGATGTTAAAAGAATTGCATGCTATTCATCCTTGCAGAAACTGACACTTACACTGACACTAATTTAGTTTGTAGAGAAAAATAAATTCTAAAATGAATTGATATATCTGGTTTTATTTAATTATTTTACAGCATATTCTATTTACAGGTTGGGCTATCGGAATTTTTACCTTAAGTGGACATGCCAAAAGACACCAAAGACACACTGTTTCTGAAGACAGGCTTTATTAGAACTCAGAATAATAAATTAGAGCAGGTAAGGGGGTTCTTTGAAATGGAATCTACACATGCCGAGCTAAATCTACACATGCTCAGCGTAAAGCCCTGCCTGATGCGTTCGTGAGACAAACTTGCATCTCAGGTAAGTGTGGATTAACCCCAGGGAAGACATCCCCCAGTCAGAGCTACTGCAAAGCAGGCTAGACGTCATCATCATGGCCTTGTTTAGCCAAATGTTCTGGGTTAATTTTCCCAAAGACCACACAAAAATTAGGGTTTGATGATGCTTGCTTACGCTGTGAGACTGCCATAAAGCACAGAGATTTCAGCAAAAGCGAGCTGCGGAAGGCAGGTGGGCCATGGGAACACCGTGCCCTGCACCACAGCATGGGAGAACAAGGAGTACAGGGTCCCTGTGCAGTGGCTCTCAGAGAGAATTTCACTGGCCACCCTTCAAATCAGCGAGAGGCCTACTGTTCCCTGTCTTCTATCACGTCGCTCTCTCCAATCTCCCTCAAGTTATACATGCACAAGGCCAAACGCAAACAAACGCACTCACATCTAACACAAGGTTATTTGTCAAGAACCTGAACACAATTAGAGCTGCCATTAGGGCCACAGAAGGGAATACCGCTCGGTATTTAAAATGCTGGTACCAGGATGCTAATACTGGCTTGAGAAGCAGCTACCTCTCTAGCCCTTCCAGCTTGCCTTATTATTATGGCAATCACCAGGTTCCTCCACCAGGCCCACAGACAGCTGGAGTCAACTATCATTTCTGTGATTATAAAGTGTGTGCAAGGAGCAAATTCCTAATACCACATCTCCTGCACACCTCGGCGTGGATGTAAGTAAATGTATCAAAGTGCATGACTAAGGCCTTCAGAACAGGGCCGTGTATAAACAAGCATTACTTTGTGTTAATGACTGCAGTGATGACAGAAAGTTACAGAGTAGTAAATGCAGTGTACTTGGTATATTTTACTTGGAATGGGATACTACTTGACATGACATTCGCCAAACTTCTGGCTTAACCCTGGCACAGAGGCAAATACATGGGCCAGATGAGAATCTGGCCTCACCCTTTCAAAGCCACTATTATCTTCACAATTACCTTGTATGATTGTGATACGAGGAAATAAAATTTTAGCTGTGCACCCAGCTAGTAAATCTTGCAGTAGCCTGTTTTCTCTAGCAATAACACCTCACCCAACACATGACTTGCTCAGAAAGAAAAATCCTTAAAATGTTCCAAAAGTCACTAATCTTCCACGAGTCCTAAACTGCTCTTTTTCCCTCTTGGAGTTTCAGAGCCTTTGTAACTTCTTTGAAGGTTTCCAATTATAAACTTGCTCATCCAATCAAAGAATGGGAAGTACATCATAACTTTCACCAGATGATACTGTAACACTCACGAAAATGATGTTCTAATTTCAAACCATGAGTATCAAATCCTTTGTGATAAAGATTTTCCACGGAAAACTTGAGAAAGCAAGGTGAATAGTGAGGAAACTCAGAGCAGCTATGGCATGCTTGAAGTCTTTTGGTGAGCAGGAAAAAGAATGAATTTACTTAGTGGTGTGTCAGGGTGAACAGGCATTAAAGATTGTCTTAGGTAGAAGAGGAGCTTTTATCTGTAGGCAGATTGAAGAGAAACAGAACCAAGGAACTTCAAATTGGAGTAGTTCAGCTAGAGAGGAAGAGTGATGTGAGAACCATCTAAAATAATCAATCGTCTTGCAGTTGGTGTGGTTGCTTAACTGTAAGCAAGTCAAAATTTGTTCTCTAACTTAAAAGTCAGAAATAGAGTCAACCTGCACCCTCATCACTAACAATATTTTCCAAACCTGTATAAAAACAAATGTTTAGCTCCTTCTAATTAACATAGTATGAAGGTCTTGTTCACTTTTGAAATGTCTGAAATTACAGCAATTAATTATATCATGAGGCTGGAACGATCTTGCCATCATTGCTAGCTTTGAAGGGTAATATTAAAAATGTGTGAGCTTCAGGAACATGGCATTTTTAATTCTCACTTCAGCCACCTACTGTGTCTCCTCAAGGCTTCATATAGTTCATTTAACAATGTTTCAGACTGCTTTTTCCACACTTAGTAGAATAATTGACATGCATGTTTTGAAAAGTGATCAGGGGATTGTGGGGGATGGGTAAGAACAAGCATCACCTTTCTTGCTCAATAATTCCATTAGAAGAAAAACAAACTTGCACAGAATTAATGAAAACTTTATGCAATTTCACAGATTATTTGTTAGCATCTGATTAAAAATAAAAAGCACTAGAAGGTTCCTATTCCACATTCTTTTTGGAAATGTGACAGTATTTTCACTGGTTTATGTTTGCCAGTGGTGTTCTGCATAAAAGAGAGAGTGGGTGGTCGGGGTTGGGGTTTTTTTGCTTTCACAAGGTATCCTCATATTTTAATTTGCTGTCCAGGTACCAGATACTGTCTACTGATTCTACTATTTACTTCAGTATTCTTAATTTAATTATTTTATTCATGCAAATACCAGGGGGAAAAAAAGAAAAAAAAAAAAAGGGGGGTGGGGGGAAGCAGCTTTGCAAAGCTCCAGGTGTCTTTGGCACAAGTTCTAGGAGCAAGAGAAAACTAAATAGCAGTTTTAACTCCTGCCTCACCACAGTCATCCTCTTCCCCATACATTATAGCCACTAAAATTGAATGCTCTGTCACGCTTAGGGCATGACAGGTAGCTGCCTTCTTTTATCAAGATTCTTCACAAGTGAACTTCCAAAGTCAAAGCTGAAGATACAGCTTATTCCAAGTGTTGAGTTTTTCACAAAGAACCTCCTACAGATAATTCCATCTCCTTAAACGAAGGAAATCCCAATCTGATCTATTTCTCTGATTTTAGTAGTAGAATTACAGACCAGGCAGAGAAGACAATGCAGTCAATACGTCACAACCAAGGAGAGCTTCTAAGGTTAGATTTGATTATTTGATTTTTTAATTTACATTTTATCAAAAACTGTATTGACATTTATTTGCATTATGGCATCTTCTGCAGGTTATAGTCAAAGATACTGACACCATTGTACTATGTGCTCTACAAATGAATACAAAACCTTAGTCCATTCCTCTCATAGTTTCCTGCATGATTTCAAAGAAGGGAGAACAAATTTCTCTGAAGAGTTACTAATTTTTTATCTGATTTTCATCTGAAGATATTTATTAGATGTAAAGTATATCTAAGTCCTAACACTAGTGACAAGAAATAGCAGGTTTTAAAGTTTAACCTTTAAATCTAAAGAAGGTGGGACGGCAAATATGCTGAGATTCAATTTTCATGAGTGAATTACTTTCCTGGTCCTTCTAAGTTATTATTTTTGAGATCTTTTCTCCTGCTAGGGGCTTCAAAAGGACTCATCCTTCTATTTTTAGGCTGTAAAAATAATTTATCCTTGTATCTTTTAATCTTTCATTAGCAAAAACTATCAGTGAATAATAAGGTTTACTACAGGGAGTGGTTTTGCTTTTGTTGTTTTTTTTTTAATTATTTTTCATTTAGTAATAACTATCACTTTAAATTTACAGTGGCACTGCATCATTTTGAAATCTTTGTAATGCAGTGTGTATTGCAGATACTTCTTTCTCTCTATGACACAATATTACAACACCGTTTAATAATAAAAATCAATACTCTGAATTGTATTAAACTGTTAAGAACTGATGTGCATTTAGCGAAGTTGCTCTCAATCCATGTTTTCTTGGCTAAGAAAAGCATTTCAGTAGCATCAGAACAATTTCTTCAAAGTATTTTATCTGAAACAGTGTGGAAGGGGAAAACCTACCCCCTTTTAAGACACATAAACACACACACAAACATTATTCTTATTTTAATCCATTTCTATTACAATGCTCATTCTGTTTTACTTTATAGCTATGACCGAGAATATCTAGAGTCTAGCTATCCTGATAGCATTGAAGCAACACCTTTTGTGATACAGTAGTTTTGATACACAGATACGTGTGTCCATACCAGTCATTTTGTGTCACCATTCACCATTTCTTTTCTGTACTACTATATTAATACCCAGCTTCTCAAGATTTGTGTGTACTTGAGCTGACTCTTCTGGTAGGGAGAGAGTAACATAGAACACATGCAACAATCTGAAGACTAGAAGAACGTATGTCTTAATGGATTTAAGGCCTACTGCTAGTAATTACGTGAGAAAAAAAATAGTGATCACACTGGACAAGAACAATTTTAAAAATGTTCCATTTTTTGCAGATACAATGTATATTTTTTCTTCATATTTCTTTTTGAACCTTGTTTGAAGAGTATGTTGGTAAAGAACTGAAATGTGCTGGACTGATTCTAGTCACCATTATCAGTTTTCAGTTCTCCTTGCAGAAAACTGAAGAATTTGTAACCTATTGAATCTACCTACCAATGTTACCTGAATGGCACTGAACAGGAGCTGTGAAATGTCAATCATCCTGAGAAAGCAAGGTCTTCTCTTACGTTCCACAAAATATGGAGACAGATGTATATTTCTTGACTATCCCCCAAGATACTCACTAAACGACATGCATCAGCAAAACATGGTTCTGTTTTAACATGTCACTGAATCCCCAGCTGGGGAAAGCAGGAAGATAATATGACATCCCCTTCCTAACTACTTCAGCACATTCAGATGTGAGCTTCTCTGTCATTAAGACTGTTTTTCTTTTGAAAATTAGACTGAAATGATTACTGCTTTGTTCACTTATTTGTTAAAGGAGAGGGAAGAGGAATTTCAGTTCAACAAATAACAAGCTTTCAGGGTCTTGTGTACACCCCCAGGTTCTGCAACCTCTTCACCCCACTCCTAGGAGTTTGACTGTTCACTACCAGCTCTGATGAGGTCCGGCTCTGTTCCCTAACACGTGCCCATGACACCCAGCTAGTCAACAGGTCTGCATCCCATAGGAGTTAACCAAGATCTCCTTTGGATGCCATGTGGTAGCTCTTTGGCCTTGTGTCATGGTTTAACCCCAGCCGGCAGTTCAGCCCTATGCAGCCGCTCGCTCGCTCCCCCCCACAGTGGGATGGGGGAGAGAATCGGAAGGATAACAGTGAGAAAACTCGTGGGTTGAGATGGAGACCGTTTAACAGGCAAAGCAGAAGCC
>JAVKLA010000008.1:1889672-1910875 GCA_034782735.1 Sagittarius serpentarius
GCTAGCAATACAGAGCACAGCACTACCAAGGCTGCTATGGGGAGAATTAATACCATCTCAGCCAGACCCAATACACCTCTGAAACAAAAATTCATCCCTCAGACCCCCTTGCTTTCTAACCGCCTTCACTGAAGTGGGAGGCGAGGTGCGGCTGGGTAAGAGTTCCGATAGAAGAACACAATTAACGACCAAAAGTTGTTCTTATGAGCCGTTCTTTATTGCAGCGCTGGGCAGCACTGGGGATAGCTCCACCATAAGTGCTCCAAGGAGCTGACAAACTTTCAAAGATTATATACTATGGAGTTATACATATTTGCAGGATTTCCGAGAATTCGTTTACATAAACATGAGATTTCCTGGAACTCATTAATATATGCAAATGTCTGATCCGCATGCGCAGTTGTTTTCTTTTACACGCTTATCGCGAAGAAGGTCCATCAGCAACTTCACTATCTACTTTTATTCTTCACTGACGTACTTACTGCTCTGTTCCTGGTTCTTATCTGGTACCAGGCGTCTTCAGTTCCTATTATCAGGGATTTATGCACGAGGCCTTGTGAATTTGTTCAAGGTTTGCCTTAATTTTGTCAGGCAAGGGGGTCCTGTGATGGAATTATCCTCAGAGAAAGAAAACTCAGAAAAAACAAGACTGTTAGCCTTGGTTAAGTGAAATAAACATATAGAAGCCTTGGTTAGGAAAAGCAGGAGTGTAAGTGAAATAATGCAAATGGAACACACTGAAGCCTTGGTTAGGCTGTTCAACTCTTTCACCTCAAGGGCAGAGATCAGTCCTGCTATGCTTCATGGTATATTTAATGGTGCAGACACAGCCACAGCCTCCCTTTCTGTCTAGTTTCAGGAGCAGTTAACAGAATAGGGTTTCCTAAAATGGTGATTCAAAGAGGAGAAGGAAGATCTTCAGGGCAGAAAAAAATGGAGAATACATTGGATCTTTCCTAGTCCCAGGCAGAACTGTAGTCTGAGTTATCACAGAAATCTGATTTGACAAACGTCCTTTTCCTAGAGAGAAAAAAACAAGTGGTGTTGATGAAACTGAATGGAAGCTCTTTAGAAATTCAGAGAGCAGTTCTTCAGTGAAGTACATGCCGATAGCGGATTGCTTGCAAATTGCATGAATCTATAGAAATAGAGATCCATGAATTTATCCAAGAAGATTCAAAGAAAATCTGTTTAATTTATCAGGAGTCTAAAGTTGTTTTTCTTTTCAGGACAGGTGACAAAAAGGGTATACAGGAAAGGTTTAAAAGAAAGATATATAAAGACAGAAAATCCCCAAACACCGTGAGATGATTTCGAGATCCAAATGGTGATACTAGTAAAAACTAGTAAGAAAGGACTGAAAACCAGAGAAGTGTTTTCATCTACAGTGAAATACCTTCAGCGGATTCTTATAAAAGTAGTTAGGCCTGTCAGCTTCAGTTATACAGAAGTTTGTGCTTCTCTGTACTGAATAAGCAACAATGGTAAATAAAACAAAACATCTAAATTAATAAAACATACAGTGGGTCTGCTGAAGTCAATTGATGCACATCTTATATATATTACTAGCAAATCTAATTAATATATGATTCCATCCGTAGCATTATTTAGTTGAATCAATGAATAACAGAGGCCAAAATTGTCTTATGCTACTCCAAAACATCATAGTACTACATCTCGTTTGATCTTATATATCCATAATAGATCTATGGCCATAATCCAGTTTAAAGAGTCTATATAAGGATCTGCAGATGTGTGATGATCCCTAGCAGTTGGAGGTTGAATTGACAGTGTATTTGATATAGATGGTTGGCTTTACAGGGAACAAATGTAGTAATAAAAATGAGATAAATATAGTTTGTTCTCTTTCAACACATTAGCACATCCTATAACTGAAATTATCATCTGTGCTTCATCTATACTAATGTAACTATAAAATTTATTCAACTCCACTAAATAAGATTATAGAAAACAAAAATAAACTTGTTCTAGAATGTCACTGCTTAAAATGAACAGAATGTTTTCATACTAGGCCCGTCATGAATTTGAATCTTTTTTGATGGATTGAAAGATACAGTAAAAGGGTTGTTAAGAGCCAGAACACACTTGCTTTCATGGTAGGTCAGGAAAATGAATCACATGTCTTAAGAAACTGAGGGTTGTGGTAGCTACAACATTCAATTACTGACTTGCTGTTTCCAGATCAATGGCCTTGAGGGAAAGTAAGGTTAATTAAGCCTTAATTCACTCAAGATAAATTGACGTTTTTGTCTCACAGCAGTAATTGTCTAAACAGAAAGCTTACCAGTAGTGGTGGGAGTCAATAAAAAAAAAAAATAATCTTCATTCCTTGCATCACTATTTAATAAAAGCTTCCCTGTGTACTACAAGTTTAAAATCCTGTAGGTGTAGCAACAGTCATAATACTTGTTCTACAATAGTCATCTGCAAAATATTCAGAAGCATTTAATGATTCATTCTAAGAGCCCTCTAAATTGCCTCAGAAATTAATCTAAAACTTAGATGTAATTTCCATAGTTTGACATCACAAGAGCAAAAGAGTCTAGCTTCAGCTTTACCCCTACAACTTAACTGTTTGTTAATGAATGCAACTTTTGTGGGATACAAAGACAAATCTGAATCATCACAGTCCAGAAGTAGAAAGAACTCTGAAGTCATCTTTGAGACCAAACAGCAATGAAAGAAGTTTCAGTGCACTTTGATTTTTGTGTTTGGTCAGAAAATTAGCTTCTTCACCTTTTAAAAATTGAAACCACTCTAACAAATTGTTGGGTATTCCAGCAAGTAGAGCTTTATAGTAATCAATCTTTGTTAAAAAAGAAAAAAAAAAAGCATGAATTAAGTGCTTCACATCAATAGCATTTAAATAGTCATGACAGCAATATTCCTTTGCTTTAAAAAAAAAATAAGCATCTTTTCTGCAGTATATGTAAAATCTCATGGATATCGTTTAAATTAATACATCTGGTTCTCTACTCTCCCTACAATGTCACTGGCATCTGAAAAGTGTGGGTAAAAAATTCTGGGAATCAGATTTAGCTGCAGTTCCACTTTTCATCTCATGAATTTCAAGGCAAAGGCAAATCAGCTCCATCTTGCTTTACAGTTTGAGAAGAGAAAAGGATGTCTCAGTTTCAGCACCATGACAGTAGCCCAAATTTTATTACTGATCCTCTTCTGACCAATGACGTCATAAATACTACACAGGGTGTTAACATTTCACACAGGATATATGAATCTTTAAGGATTGAATTCCATTTAGTGGTCTCTAATTGCAGCATCTGTTCCCTTGCTGTAATGACATCAAAATTCATTACAACATAGCATCGTTACAATGCAAAAGAACATAATAACATCATTGCCATGTAAAAGCCTTATAGCAAGCTAGATTTCCAACAAAGATGTGAAAGGAAAAAGGATTGTTTTTTGAAGAATACCAATCTGATAGCAGTAATATTTTTTTTTGCCTTTTAATGAGCCTTTAACTATAATAGTATTTTTGTGTGTAGAAATAAAATGTTTTGGTTTTCTGTTTGTTTGTTTATTTGTTTTCTTTTGCTTTAATTCTAAAACTATTCTTGCCAGTGTTCTTTAGCAAGTGGAAATATCTGGTGATCTTTAATTTACTTGATCTGAATTTAGGAACTTCTTGACTAATTTGGTATTCTGACTTTCTAAAACCATGTGATGATATTTTTTCTCATAGTCTCTTGCATGAATTGCACATGCATTGGGCATCAATCTTAACTGGCCTCTGCGAAAATTATTAGCTTCTGAAGCAAGTACTTCATATAATTGAGGAGCAAGCAAAGTCACATCTTGAATTTGCTGGGAACTGTGACTTCCAGTTCTCAGTGGCAGTGTGGACAACAGTCAGAAGCAAGAAATATGCTGCAGGCAACATCGTTCTTTACTTGCCTGTCAGCCTGGACCATAGAAGCAGTGACAGTTTCCTGAGGCGGAAAGCAGTATCGGCGGATCTTGTGACAGTATGTTGCCGGTGAGCCACATGTTAGAGATCAGAGCTTTAAAATCAACAGTTAAAGGCAACCTTATTTATTTTTCATGCTTTTCTGTCTCTCCAAGACTGTTCTTTGTTTAGGAAAAACTGAGAAATGTGTATGAACATGGTTGAAATTAGCCATTACGCATTTATTTAGATCCTTCTTTCTCACAGTCAGAAAATGTTCACTGAAAATGTTTTGAGATCAAACTTTTAGTCGTAGCGACACAGCCACTTGCTCAGTCATTATGCTCTCCCTTTATTGGAGTGAATAGAAAACTGAGCCATGAAAATATTTGCTAACCTTTATCACAAACAGCCTCAGCTTGACAGAACCTCTGCCACATTCAAAACCGTCACCACGTGTCTGCATATGTACCTAAAAGGGGGATTGGAGAGAAGTGGTTACTAAAATAAAAAGCCAGACAGGTAGTACAAGAGAATTTGTATTTAAAATTGAGAACATTGGAGAAACTAAAAAAGAGGGGTTTCAGTAGTTTTAAATGTTTCAAAAGAGACTGATGGTTTACACTTATCCCAAACCCATACTTTTCAGAAGTTGTTTCATTAGTATTATATCTATTTACCCAGATGCATGCTAAAGCTTCTTAGGATCAGCTAAATATTACTGTTACTAGGCAATATTTGTCTTTATATTTACCCTCTGCTTTTTCCCTTGGTGCAGTTACGCTCCAGAAAGAACCTCCATATTAAAATCATGATCCTCCTAAATTACGGTAGTACAGGCTTTCATCCTCATTCCTGAAAAAAAAAGAGGAGCAAATATATTTTCTCCTGAGTTCCTCATATTCATCCTGAGACTAGAAAGCGTTTCCTGTATTTAACTTTTGCTGGAGTGGAGGATACTGGACCGTTAGGATGGAAGAGCGCCAGGGTTGACAGAGTGTCCCTGGCAGGTGGTAATAGCCTGTTGTCATAGGGAGGAAATCTGACTGCTATTCAGCCCCAGTCCAAATTGGTGATCTAAAATTAGGCATGAAAGTCATGGAAAATCCTAACATTGTAGATAAGGTGCATATCTTTCATAACAGATAAACGTGATTCTTTAAAGCTTAAAGAATAAAAACGGGATTTAATTGTCCATTGTACCATCAGTCTCAATTCAGGAACAAAACTGAGAGTCCAGATCCAGGCACTTGAATTGCTTTAAGCCAGTTTAAATGTGAGTGTCAACAACAACAACAAAAGGGGAAAAAAAAAGAGAAGAAAAAGTCCAAAATAACCACTGCCCTCAAAAAAGAAAAAAAAAAAGACAAATGGAGGAGCCTTGGTCTCTCTTCCCTTTGTTTCCTGGTCAAGATCTCATATACCCTTCCCTATAATTAGTTTTCAGTTGGGTTAAATCCCACTCACCAAGAGGTTTAAAACTGCTAGTGTTAGTGAAAAATTAAAAATGCAAGGCTAAAAACTGGATGGAAGAATTCCTTTGGGGGACAGCGTTGTCTCTCAGGCCCTGAAAGGGTGCAGGCATGGCAACCTCTCCGAGGCTGACCACAGATTTCTAGCCTGGATTTGGGCAACTAACGCAATCTCTCTGGCCCAGGCATAGAAGGAGAAGGTCTGTGAATTACTCTGGGACATAGGCCTTTGTGCCTCAGGCTACACTCCCATGACAATTTAAAAAGAAATATGACACGGTCATTGCAGTCCTGCTCTAACCTCCTTTCCCAGCCTCCCTTTTACCTTAACCGTGGTTTGACAATGAGTTCAAGACTGCAGCGACTGAACTGGATGAAAACATCCGCCTGTAAACTGAGCCTGCAAAAATGTGATTTGTTTCCTGTCTGTGTATATCTCTGAACCAGCTCATTTAGCGTCCAATGTACATCTCGCTGAAGCACAGGGGAATGGTATTGCCAGGTAGAGCTGGAGGAATGTGGCTGCAGAAGGCACAACTGAGACTGGTTTATATAGGAATTTGTTTTTAAGGCTCTTGTATATAAAATGGGATGGTGTCTGCTTATCAAGATTGCTGTAACAATCAGTTTAACATAAATCCTAGTGATGCACTTTGATACCTCAGGATGGAAAGCGACATATCTGGAAAGCATTCTTCCCAATTTTATTTTATTGAAGTTGTTATTTTCTCTTTATCACAAACCCCTGAGATTCTCAAACCTTTGTTCACATCTATAGCAATCCATTTTAGGAAAAATAACAGACAACAAATCACTACAAAACAAAACAGAATAAATCACACTCTGAAGGAGACTGCACTGAAATGATCTCATTTTGAACTTTATCCCTTGATTTTAGCAGCTCTGTTAGCTCCAGCATGCAGAGCAGTTTGAATTTCCCTGTGGCTCAGTGGTGCCTTTTAGCACTTTTTTTTTTAGATTCTGTCTTCATTGAAAACCTAATGGGTGAACAGCAGTTAGCATGGAACCTAAATATCACAAGCCTACGGGGGCAAATGGCTCAGTACAACTGTAGTAAAAAGGTACTTAGGGAAAGAATGACAGGCTCTTGGTAAAGAATGTCAGTAATACTTGTTACAGCCACGCTATCTCACTGAACTTTTTCTTTATTTGTTTTGCTTGCATTCTGGGATGTAGAAAAAGGTTAAGGGAGAGACTGCAAGCTTTGGTCATTTAATGTGTTTTGTTAAATAAATAAACAAATGTTATGAGTCTAAGATATTGCTGAGAGTCCAGATTGCCTGTTCTACCCTGTGCCTGCATTTTTCAGTGTCTAGTGGTTTTAATGCTCCCATTATTTTATGTGCGGCTTCAGGCATTTTTAAGCAGTTTGAGTTTTGAGGCAATGGAAGCCTCTTCAAGGTGTCTTTAGATGAGCAATGAAAATCCAAGAAATTCATAATTCTTAGCCACATGAAAAAATGAAAGTTCTTTATGCTGCTACCTGTCCCAGAATGGTTTCTTTCAGGAAGGCTGACAATGCAGTACTCCTCATAGTCGTCAACTCCTCATCATGTAAAGAGTTAAGCTGACTAGCTCGTAAATCTGGAATGGTGTGCAGAAAAGAAATGTTTAATTCCTCAGTACCTGACGGGTGTCTTGTACAACTGGTGGCTTAAAGTCCACCCATTGTTCCACATCCAAGGACATTCAGGAAAACTTAAATTGCTTAAAACTCTTACCATTTATGGTTGTAAACGTATAATCTGTATGAATTCTTCTCAAGGAACTGGTCTTTCCCTGAATGGTGTTGATTTAGTTTCAATGATTTAAATCTTCCTCTGTACCAGTGTTTGGTCCTTGACATTTAAAGATGTTTTGTCTTCCCATATGCAAGCTAATGAACGTGGGACACACCGTATTACTTAACTTTCACATTTTTTATTTCTAAATGGCAAGTCCTAAGGAGACGAGTTTACCTACAAAGTTTATGTTCTTCACAGAATCAATTTTTTGCTTATTCATAATGTTCGTATATTCATGTAGAAGTTCAAGATTAAAACTTACATAGTAAAAAATTTACATAGCACAGATGAATATTCCAATTGATATGAATAATTACCAGTTCATATTCATAATATAGTATCTAGATACCATTCCTTGAGCACCCACGGAGATGGTTTAGAAGAAGCATAGCTTGTTCCAGCTGGAAATGAAATGGTAATAGGATTTAACAAATTGTTCAACGCTACCTTCTACTCAGAGAAATACTGAAAGTGAAGTTTGGTCATTACTCCCTATCAAAGTACATGAAATAAATTACCAAAACAGAACAAGATTTTAAGATGGAGAAATTTTACCAAAGAAATTCTATATGGAAGGAAGTGCCTAAAAAGGAAGACAGCAAAAGTTTTTTTCCAACCTTATAACAATTAATTGAGATGAACTGAGAGACAATATAAGAAAAAATTTTCTTTGCAACACTTACATGTACCCACTTATATCCTGATTAGTAAGAAATTTCTTGGACACTATTCCTTATAGAAGATTCTGTTTGTTGTGGCAATATTGGAAATGTGTATTACAAACGTGACTGTAGGAGTAATGCTACTGATTTCGTGAAATGGCCAAATCAGTTACGTATTTCATGTGATGTTTGAGCAGAGCATTTAAATACTACAGTATCTAAGCTTCCAAATATTTCACATGATGACTGAAACTTTTAATTAGTTTATGAAGACAATGATGAAAGTAATTTCATGAAACAAATAAGAATTTTCAAAGAATAATGCCTTTGTGATGTGATCCGTCATATACATCAAATGCCTGTGAGCTCACAATAGAGAAATGATAATAAAATTGCAAGATAAATGAAGAATGCTATGAAAAAATAAATTTAAATTTTCATGGAAAAAATAGTGCAACTGAATACAATGAAGAATTTGCTTCTCTTTTGCCCTGTTTTGAAATACCTATGCATGAATTTAATTGAAGTATTTGATTTCAATTTACAATATTAGAGCTTAGAACTCACATACCATGTTTGAAAAACACATGGAGAAGGGGACTGTGTAGGTATTAAGGCAACAGCTACAGAGATTTCTTGTCTATCACAAGAAAAGCAATAACATCAGGAATCTTGTTGGACTCTGTTGGAACAGAACACCACTGCCAACACACACACTTCAGGTTTTTTTTTTATATCTGTAAATAAATTTGATAATCATGAAGGGAAAAGAGAGAGCTGCCATATAAATTACTCTCTTATGCAATCTAAATCTTGTTTCCATCTTTTCTTAATGGTGGTCATTTTACAGTAGGCTGGGGTGGTGGCTGAAAATAGCATTCCAATATTCCAATGTGTAGCAATTAGTGCTATTCACTTATCTTGAAGCTTTATCTTGTGGAAAGCCACAGTGAAAGTAGAGAAATATGTTAAAGTAACTGTAGTGGTTTATCCCCAGCCAGCAATTAAGCACCACCCCAGCCCCAATGAGATAAGGGAGAGAATCTGGGGGAAAAAAAAGTAAAATCTGTGGGTTGAGATAAAGACAGTTTAATAGGACAGAAAAGGAAGGGAAAATAATACTACTAATAATTCTAATAATAGAATATACAAAACAAGAGATGCACAATACAATTGCTCCCCACTTGCTGACCAATGCCCAGCCAATCCCCAAGCCGTGGGGTGCCCCCAGCCAACTCCCCCAGTCTATGTACTGGGCATCACGTCCCAAGGCATAGAATACCCCTTTGGCCAGTTTGGGTCAGCTCTTCTGGCTGTGTCCCCTCCCAACTTCCCTGTGTCCCTCCAGCCTTCTTGCTGGCTGGGCAGGAGAAGCTGAAAAGGCCTTGGCTGAGTCTGAACACAACTGAGCAGCAACTGAAACCATCAGGGTGTTACCAGCTTGCTTCCCAAAACACAGCACTACACCAGATACTAAGAAAAAACTTAACTTTACTCCAGCCAGGACAGTAACCCAATTATTCTGCTAAAGCCATTTCAGACTCAGAAGGTTGTTAGTGTAACTGGGATTGTTACGTCTCTGCTTGATCATGAATCTCAGTTTGCAGATACTCCTTTAGCAATGAGAGAGCAGAGACTAAACTGGCAGAGAAAGAGGAAGAAAAACAATCAATGAATTAAAAAAAAACTCGTGGGTTTTAACATATGTGCTAAAAACATACTGCCACTGAAACTTCAGAAGTGAAAAGGCTGTATCTAATTACTTTGAGTGGGAGAGCTGAAGAATGGGAAAAAAATATTATAGAATGCATTTTGCATTCAGGTAAAATTGCTGATGTTTATGTGCTCAATGGCACTTTGAATTTCCTCTGTCAATTTTTGTTACTAAAAGTTTAACCAATTGTGTCTATATAAAAATGAAGTACAGCCTGGACTTTTAAGGTTGCTTACACACATTTTTGATGTTTAAGTGTTGGGCTACAGAGAACTAGCATGGTAGTAGCTGAGATTTGGAAATCAGCTAATGAGTGCTTTGGTACCAAATAGAATAAACTTTGTAGAATGATGAGTGAAAAGAAGTGAAGGAAACCAGGAGGCATGAGAACCGGCCTGTGAGTGCAGAAAGCCTGTTACTACACAGGCTGCCTTCAGAGTCTGTAGGGTGATTTTAAAAAGGTCCATGTGAGGACAAGTAACTAAACCCAAATCTATTGCTACAGGCTTCAAATTACCTTTGGAGTCTGCATTGTTGTAAGAAAAGAAATCAGGGGTTTACAAGCTAAAGTTATACATAAAAGTCGTACATTTTATAAACAACCAAATGATATGGTTGGTTCTTGTGCTTTTTTGACAGGTGATATTGGAGACCTAAGGAAAAAATGCAGTATATTTATTAAAATGCTGGGATTTTTACTATTTCCTCCTGCACTGGAAAACGCTTTTAGTACTTCTAGCACAGAGTGTAATTGCTTTTGCATTAAACTGTCACAGTCCTGCTTTTCAGGTATACCATAACTGTAATGGCAAGATGCATTTGCTGAAAATACTGGTAAATTATGCTAAAATTCCCTCCAAAAAGTGTTCATTTCTGCAGTGCTCCACTACTGCAAATCACTTTAAAAAAAATAGTTGATATCTTTAGTTCTTTTGAAGTGTATTTCCGAACAAGTGTGTTAGAATGCAGACCTACTAGTCAAAGTGAATTGCTAATACAGATCTGTGATCCTATCAGTAAATGCATAACACAAAGGAGATGTCATGTCTCTTGTTGATTTAACTCTGTTCGCTTTAACAGAATTATGCTAGGAAATTGGACTGTGTAAATATGCCAAGACTTGAGTTAATACATAAAAGGCAAAGATATAGTTGAAGACTCTGGGTAGATGACCCACATCTCGGGAAATTTCTAGATGCAATGTACTTAAATGTGTAATATCTTTTCAGAAAATCAGGAGGAACCCTCTACTGCTCTGTCCTTTGACAGTGTGGCAAGAGCATTTCTGTGCTCTTGTCTCTTAAGCCCTCTCATTGGGGGCCTTAGGACTTTAACTGCCCAGGATTATTATTGAAATACTAGCTGAAATTCTACCTGTGAGCTAACCAGTAAGCAAGAGACAAAGTCAAATTGCCTTTGTGTCCTTCTTCCTTCCCCCAAATCCTCCAGCAAATCCACGATAGGATGGATCCATCTCTGGAGTACTAGGTAACTGGTAAACAGACGTAAACCGCTTGCAAAGCTTTGGGTGGACTTTTTACCGGCAAGCAGTCAGCAATACAAGAGTAATGAGATCAGTTATGCCACACAGGCATTGAGCCCACAATTCTGTAAAAATTTGAGCATTGTGAGACTATTCTGACCCTGTGGAGAAGAAGTATGAATCTTGTAGCTATGCAATACCACCTTCCATACACTTTCCACAGTAGCTTTCGAACGGAGAGAGAGGTGACAGTGGCCCTGTTTTGCTTACTGTTGGTCTAAGCATACCTGTTTAAGTACTTTTGGTTTCTCAGGTGCTTTTAAGTGCTAAGCCACAATATGATTTATAGCTACGTTGTCTGTCTTCCTCTCAGGAATCTGCCCCAAAGCCACAGCCTGAAGAAGGCTTCTGTGTTCATTTAATCTGAATGGATATTGAGAACTTGCAGATGGCCCCAGAAAGCAAGAGTGGCTTCTCTCCCAGTGCTGTGAAACATGATTGTACCAAATCTCATCTAATCTCGCTGCGAAAGCCCCATCCTTCCTCAGGTGCAGTTCTTTCACTATGCATACTATGAACATGTAAGAAGGATTTGACCTGTAAGAAGGATTTGGTCTTCATTTGAAAATGTTCTCTTTCTCTCTTTTCTTCTTCAGTCTTCCTTGTCTTCTTTTAAGTGTGAGCTGGCTTTCAGAATTTTTGCCTTGCCGACAGCTTTTCTAGGTGAGACAATATCAGTTGTCTGCATGTGATAACCAACAGAAGGTTCTATACCTGACAACAATAAAGCATAAAGGGGAGGGATGTAGGTTTTTTTCATTTATATCAGATACATCCTCCGGCATCACACCCAAACTCTTTGAAAGTCCTCTGAAATGAATAGTCCTCTGAAATGAGTGTTCCTCCTGCAAACACCCTCAGTGGACAGGGTCTTACAGATTATGAACATGTAAAATACAGAGTGCTTTGATGGCTTTCTGCATTCTGGGTTTAAGACTCCTAGACAGTGCTGTTACGCATTGTACTGCCTATATTTCAGGTGACAAACAAGAAGATAGGATGTAAATGGCTTCACTGAAATCATCATAGCCATCATGACAATGCCATTTTCCTAATGGTTACAAAATAAATCACAAACTTGCAGCTCTGCTGTGTCCATGTGTCCATGATCTCTGGAATGCTTTCAGTTTTCTATGAAGACTGTGGAAATCCCATTAACAGAATTAGTCTCAAGTTGCTGCTTTGTCTGTGTGTTCTTATAACACCAAGTTCTACCTTCTCCCCATAAGCTTAGGTTTCTGGGCTCTTTTATCCTAATGTCCTTCTCATCCGCAAAAGAGTACATAAGGAAGTAGGAAATATCAGATAAATTAATATCAGAGGAAGAGAGAGATGGAAAAAACGATTTCACTTCACCTTACTTTTAAAAATGAAACTCATCTGTGGTGAAGAAATAGGTAATGTCCTTTAACGTCAAAGGGAATTGTTCAAGAAAATGCCCTTTGACAGTGAAAGCAAGGCTTGTTACGTTAGTTGGAACCGTGCCTGAATTAGAGCTTACCCTACATGACTAACTTATTATCGCAGAGCTACACGTAGATACTGTGATTTTTGAATACATAAAAGGCCATTGCTGTTACTCATGTAGTAACATTCAAATTAAAGTGTCAGCAATGATCAATTTTGTCACTAGTGTCTCACTAGTTGGCTGTGCAAAACAAAGCAAAACAAAACAACAAACTTCAAAAAAAGTAAACTTTTTCCATTATATACTTGTTTTATAGTTATCATTTGCTACATTTCCAGAGCTATGACAGAGGTAATAAAAATGGAATGTTTTTCTAAAAATAAGCTCATTTAAAACTCTTGTTTACTTTGCTCTTAATCTAACATAATACTCTAAGAATCCTTATAAGACTACATAAAATATTTGGTGACTTCAGGGAATAGTAGTTGACTATGAGTTTTTTTCAAAGTTATTAGTTCAAATTTATTGTGCATTCATAATAAACTCTAACTTTTTCCCAGGTTTTTAAGGTCTTTGTATGGCATGTAGAGAATAAACCATTGGTCCTGTTAGTGTAGCTACCACAGCATGCAGGTATGTCTTTAGTGCCTCGGCTGGCACAAAGAGAGAGGGGCCGGGGTGTGATTTGCCGTGTTCCAATATGGCTCTAGGACTGTACAACCGCGTCATGTATTTATCACGAATGAGCTTCATGCCAGTTGCGAGTAGTGGGTACAAGGCCCTGAGAACACCCACAAACCCTGATGGCCCTGCCCAGCCTCACCTGGGACCCCTGCCCATGGCTTAGCAGCACAGCTGCACCCCAGCCTAGGGCACCCAGTCGAGATCTGAGCCCCACCGGAGGCAGGGCAGCACCCAGCCTCGTCCCCTGGTGCTCCTGGCTTGGCGGCACAGCCCAGCATGACCTGGGGCCTGATCCCTCCCCGTGCCTTTGCCAGCTGGTTGTGGGGCCTGTGGTGGGACCTGTGACCGTCACCGTCCTGACACTGCTCCCCTTGTGCAGGTGCTGAGGGACTGCACGCTGCCAGGGTGGGTCACTGCCCTGCGTGAGCAAGGGTCAGCTTCTTTCAACCCCCAGCTCATCACCCTGTTGTGGAGCAGCCCTGCTCTGGCTCCGCCCTGCCATCAGGCACCTACCACATACCTATCAGGTGTTAAGAAACAGATGGGTTTTTTTTCCCAAGTGTCCTAGGGTGCTCTACCGGGAGTTTTGGTACGTGACTTCTGTTCGGTACTAGTCGGAGAGGAACAGCCCTGAGCTGAGCCTAGTGATCACCCCGGTGCCTACCACACGACTAACTGCAGACATGAGGTAAAATCGTCCCCAAAAGAACCTTTCTAATTTGCCAACTTGTGAGGTCCCATCATGAAGACAGTCCAAAATCGTAACTGTGATCAGTGTTAGAAATCACAGCAGACAAAGCAGTGATGAAGAAGTGCACATAATGAAGTGTGATCTGATTCTTTGACATGGGAGATGAACTCGGCAGGGAAAAATGTGTGGCTTTAGATGTGAATAGATGTAGATGTGAGATGTGCTAAGGTCCACCTTGCTGTTACTATACCCTGTGACCCATGATGGAGCACCCTGTAATACTGCTTTTCTGCCAGCATGCACTTTGAGGAATAAAAAAAAGGGTTTATTTTGCACAGAGTGAAGACCTGCTCATTCAAACTACAATTTTATCAATGAAAATGCATACTGCTACTTAAGTATCTTTTATTCCTACAAAATGAATGTCAAATTGCTCTCCTTACTTGAGCCTTTGCAGCTCCACACAAATTCTAAGAGGGTTCAGTTACAAGGGAAAAGGTTGAGTTTTCAGTAAGTCTTCCATTCTAATGTGCACATTCCTGCACACAATTACTTCATCACAACAGGCTAAGCAACACAGTTCCCAGCTTAATAAAGAAGACCTTGAGGTGAAGCAATAGACTTGCTGTATGAATACTTCTGCAAATATGTGCACAGCCACCTGACTACATGATCTATGAGCACACTTCATATAATTCTGAAAGTGCATCTGTCTTCAGCCACCCGCAGCGATTTTCTAAGGTGAGCTGCATTTTGTATCTTTCTGTTTAACAAAGATTACACACTAGTCGACATACTGTCACAATCATGAGACGAAATCAATGTGTGTCTGACCTCCCAAAGTCTATCCTTTAGCTTATAAACAGCAATGAAGGTTGTGAAGCTGGAGCAGTGTGAGATGGCCTATTCACACTGTGCTCTTCTATACAGCAACTTCATCTGCTGTTGTATGATTTTCCGTAGAGTGGTGATAGTGTTAGACACATAGGAAAAAAAATGAACTATTTAGTGACTTAATAAAAGCCTATAAAATTCTAGGACAGAGCAGTCTAGCAATGCAGACAAAACCTGTAAAACAGTATAAAAGAAGGGAAAGCACAAAGCAAGCCATCTGATGTGCCTTGCCAGTCCTGTAAGTAACATATAGAAAAACTATTAAAAATGTAATATTGAAAGGGAATTGATGTTTTTACTGTGACATTTACAGGTGTTTTCAACTTCATAGGTCTGGTTGTGAGAGTCGTCTCTGGAGAAGGAGAATCTTGATATGAGAGAAAAGCAGCTGTTCTTTCATAAGGTATCAAGCCTTTCAAGTTTTTTTGGTTGTGTCTAGACCTACCTGTTCAGGTACACTGTGGAAAGCCTCAAGTATCTATCCTTCCTCCTCTCCCTCCTCCTCCCCCAATTAAGCGTAACTGAGACTGTAAGGTCTAAGCTCATCAAATCACAGAATGGCTGTGAGGTTGGAAGGGACCTCTGGAGGTCATCAGGCCTAACCCCCTCTCTTTAAGTAGGGACACCTACAGCCAGTTGCCCAGGACCACGTCCAGATGGCTTTTGAATATCTCTAAGGATGGAGACTGCACAACATCCCTGGGCAACCTGTACCAGTGCTCAGTCACCCTTACAGTAAAAAAGTGTTTCCTGACGTTCAGAGGGAACCTGCTGTCTTTCAGTTTGTGCCCGTCACCTCTGGTCCTGGCACTGGGCAGCACTCTAAAGAGCCTGACTTTGTCCTCTTTGCACCCTCCCTTCAGGTGTTTACGTACTTTAACAAGATCCCCCTGACCCTTCTCTTCTCCAGACTGAACAGTCCCAGCCCTCTCAGCCTTTCCTCGTAGGAGAGATGCTCCTGTCCTTTCAACATCTTACTGGCCCTTTGCTGGATGCGTTCCAGTATGTCCATGTCTCTCTTGTACCAGAGAGCTCAGAACTGGATACAGTACTCCTGGTGTGGCCTCTCTACTGCTGAGAAGAGGGGAAGGACATCTCTCGACCTGCTGGCAACACTCCTCTTAATGCAGCCCAGGATGTAATTGGCCTTCTTTGCTTTTCTGCAAAGCTGATTTCCAGCTGGGTGGCCCCAGGCACATACTAGTATCTAGGATTATTCCTCCCCAGGTGCAGAACTTTGTACTTCTCCTTGTTGATCTTCAAGGGGTTCTTTGTCAGCCCATTTCTCCAGCCTATTAAGGTCCCTCTGGATGGCAGCACAACCCGCTGGCATATCAGCCACTCCTCCCAGTTTTGTATCATCAACAAGTTTCCTGAGGGTACACTCTACCCCATCATCCAGATCATTAATGAAGACATTTGCCTCAGTTTTCAACAGTAAACTGTTTTCCCACATCTCTCAAGCACCTGAAACTCAAGACAGTGACTGGGGGAATGAAGTGTCTCCCATCATAAAAGAAGATCAGGTTTGAGACCACCTGAGGAACCTGAACATACATAAGTCCATGGGACCCAACAAAATGCATCCCAGGGTCCTGAGTGAATTGCCTGATGTAGTTGCCAAGCCACTCTCCATCATATTTGAAAAGTCATGGCAGTCAGGCGAAGTCCCCTGTGACTGGAGAAAAAGGAATATCCCACCCAACTCTCTCAGCCTTTCCACATAGGAGAGGTGTTCTAGCCCTCTGATCACTTTCATGGTCCCCCTCTGGAGCTGTTCTATGAGGTCCATATCTTTCTGGAGCCCCCAGAGCTGGACAGAGGACTCCAGGTGGAGTCTCAAGAGAGCAGAGTAGAGAGGGAGAATCACCTCCCTCGACCTGCTGGCCATACTTCCTCTTATGCAGCCCGGCGGGACGGTTGGCTTTCTGGTCTGCAAGCACACATTGCTGGCTCGTGTCCAATTTTTTTTCTCCAGTACCCTCAAGTCCTCTGCAGGGCTGCTGTCAGTCTATTCATCCCCCATAAATGAATTACAATTTACTGGGACATCCAATGACAACAGAGAAGAAAGGCACATTCAATGGAATTTTTGATGCTCTTAAAGTCACTAACTACTCCAGACTGCACTGCTTACTGCAGAGACGAGCTGATAAGATTACCACTGGTTGTTCTTCCTGTTATTCAGAGAGTTGATGACAGTCACAATCCTCTCTAACAGGGTGCACAGTTAAGTGAATATTTTCATCCTTAAGAGGTATTTGCATAAAAGAAAACAAGTGATAAAAGGCAGATAAAACTATACAATGATTAAGATAAATTTGGCAAATAGAAGTGTGCAAAATGTTTTTCTTTTCTTTCTTTCTCTCTCTCATTCCTTTCTTTGTCTCCTTTTCTCTCTTTCTTTCTTTCTTTCTCTCCTCCTTCTGTCTCCTTCCTTCCTTCCTTCCGACTCCTTAGCTACTCTATACATGTTTATAAATCAATGCTCTGGGCCAAAGAACAAGTCTTTTAGCCCCCTCAGGTGAAAACTGTATGTATAAATCTGGGTTTTCTATCGTCAGTTCCAGCAGATAGTCTGCTTAAAACATCACTGTGTATGTAAAACTAAGATAGCTATATTTGTACAGTACTCTCACAAAGTATAACTAAAAACTTTTTCACTGAAAATAAACAGACATTTTTACACTTGTTTCAGTCTGACTGAAAAGGTTTTAAGAGTTACAGGTTCCAAAGTGGATTGCTCTTCACCAGTGCTAAAAGATTGTTTTCCAGAAGAACACAAACAAAAAACCCCACATGCGCGTACACATTCTCACTCACATATTCATACACATCACACAACATGTGAAAACTGTAGAAGATAGGTATCATGACAGATTCCCACATCAAAACTCTTTAGAGCTTTTTTTCTTATATGAGGAAAGGAATAAAACTTTGAGAGATAATTCTGTCTGTTACTATGTAGGAAAAAGTTTAGAATTCTATTTTTTCTATTCAGAAAGCATGGCATATAGCCTGTACCCTTATAATGCATTTCTCTCTTACAAAAAAAAGAGGAAAAAAAATAGAGAAATTGAATAGCCTCACCTTGATAAGATCTGATCAGCCAGACAGGGTGGAAGTGTGACCATATCTAATCTGTAATCTCAGCCGTCGTGACAGTTAGATACAGTTTAGAAATAGGGGTACCTAGTGACTTTGAACCAGCCTGATCAAAAAGTTTTTGAAAGATCCTCACAGTGAAGAGCACATTGAAATGCTACACTTCCTATCATTGTTTCAGAAGCAGAGCCTGACTTCCCTTCTAATAAGCCATGGCACAGCACCATGAAAGAAGCAGGGAACAGCTGTATTCTTGGTATAAAAGTCCTGTGAAGCCACTAACGGTACACCATGAAGACATTTGGCTAGAAGGTGAAATCCTGTCTTTTGTTAATGCTCAGAAATTCCCACAGAAATCTTCAGTGTAACACAGATATTACTGGCGTAGACTAGTTTTCCTTGTTTCCTATTTTAGCCAGCAGTATTAGAAAAATAAGGAACAAGAAAGCAAAAAGTTCATGAAAATGATACACATATCAAACTCCCAAATGATATTTAATTTTGGGTTTTAGATACCAAATATGTGACCATTCTTCCAGTAAAAATGAACTAAAATCAAGCTGTATTATTTCAGTATTATTTAATAATATTTAGCAATCACTAAACCTTAATTTGTATGTTTGCAGTGTAATAGAATGAGATCCTCTAAAGACATTTGTATATACTGCAGTCATTTCTATAAATCATAGATAACATTTTGCAATATGGTATCTAAGGTTCAAATTTTGCAGCACATTTGAACACCTACCTAAATAGGAATTATTCTGAAATCAGATGATTACACCACAACCACCTCTAAGTCTGCAAAATTCTGTACTTTGATGGTCAAGCCACATGGTTAGACATTCATTACAACTTGATAGGTAGTAACTACAAGGCCAGGCTGGACGAGGCTCTGAGCAACCTGATCGAATTGAAGGTGTCCCTGTTCTCTGCAGCAGGGGCTGGACTAGATGGCCTTTGATGGGCCCTTCCAGCCCAAGCCATTCTATGATTCTATGAACTGAGAAATCGGTACAACTGTTCTGGTTCTTAAAGTCTGTCGGATGTTTAAATGTTCCACTGAATCATGCTACATTTGTCAAAGCATGTATTCCTGAATCCTAGTTGTAAAGGTATTAATTGCACAGGAGCATATTCACACCCAAATACCTATCTGAATGCATAAGTCTCCTAACTTCATAGTGAAGGATGAGGAAAAACTATTAGCAGAGACTGAAACAGGAAATCTATAACAATATGTCACTCCAAACAACTATTAAGACATATCATAGCTGCATGCACAAGAGGAGACAAAACCATCTTACAGTGCAATCAAATTACAGGACCACACAGCTGCTTCTATCAGGACCAAAAATTACAACCTACAGTCTGGATATTTTCCATTCATGACATATGCCACTGTTCCAGGGAATTTCCCAGTTGTTTTAATAGCATGGCTAACCCGAGATTAGCCTTTATCACAAAAAATTTTAATATGCTAAAGCAATAGCCAAAAATCCATGCAGACTTAAATGTGTGTTTTCAGCATTATCTCACATTAGAGGGTTAATTACTTTCTTGTTCTTAATATAGAACTGCATTCAGTTGCTAAGGAAACCAATGATTTCTTCATGTCTACAAGTACTTGAATCATGTTTTGGTTTCTTTGTTTTCGGGGTTGTTTTCTGGGAGGTTTTGTTGTTGTTGTTGTTACTGTTGTTTTTCACTAATGTTAAATCACAAAAGGAAAAGTAACACCAAGGCTTAAAAATGGAAAACATAGGCTGACCTAGTAATAGCTAGATTTGTGACGGTGAGGCAGAGCAGTGTGCTGCCTGCGGGGAAACGAGCTGTAGGCTCTGCCTTTAGATGTTCCCTCCCAGAAAGCAAAGTTAGAAGCACTGAGCATACATTGATTTTGAGCCCTGAAACGGGTGCTGGCTCCCCGTCAGCCAGCTCAAGCTACTCTGCCCATTGACTGTAGCCAATCACCTTTCCTCTCACATTCTTCTTTAGGTGTTAGATGTGGTAAAAGTATACATATCATGGTGGAAAACGTTCAAGTTAGCTCCAGTTGCAGCGAACCTGGAACCAGGGAACCTGAACACAGCGAACAGTCCTGTGACACCCACTCTGGTAACCTGCAAATTATCTGAAACTCAGAAGTAGGTGATAACCATGTGCTCTACTGCACCCGCCTAAATCCTCCCATGGCAATGCACTGCAGGCTACTAACCAGAAAGATCTGATTTGGCTGAGGAACTGTTTTAATATCAAGAGGAAAATAAAAAGAAGGGACTGGGGAAAGGAAGGAAACTAGAGAATCCCTTTGAAGAACATTCCATTGAACATTGATCCCGGAAATGGAAATTTAGAGTGAATATAATATTTTACACTATTTTGGGCCAAATTTAATTCTTTGATGTCTTTTATGTTCCAGTACTTAAAGTATTATATTACCCACTTTTCCACAAGGCAAAGAATATTATTCAACATTGCGATCTATAATAAAACATGATCACTTTAAGTTTATTATCATTTTGCCTAGCAAGCTGTAACTAGTATTTAGTGGTAAAACTGGCAACTGAAGGTCTTCAGAAGCTGTCCACAAGCGGTCCTAAACCAAGTATGATTATTTCTATCTCTTACAAGGAATGTTATGAATATGCTTAACCACAGGAACATATATAGCATCATAAAGGGAGAAGCCAAATAAAAAAACCCTTAGGTTTCTTCTGTGAAAGGGCTCATAGAATTAGAATTAGAATTATATAGGCATGATTTGACCATTTAACTGCATTTTAAGTCCCTAAACCTATCCAAAAAGCATGTCTGTTTGTCTGTCAGTACAACCCTATATGTGTATCAGGGTCTGAAGTGATGACCTTTTTACATGCTCACAAGTACGTGCTAGCTCAAGAGTAAACCCCTTCAAGGCCTCCAGTTAACTATTCCTCTGCCTGTTTCGCCTGTTGACATCTTTCTCAGCAGCAGTCTCAGCTCAGGTCTGCTTACCGTGCTCCAACCCGGAGATATGCACAGAGAGAAAAGTTCTCTCCTAAGCACTCGCTCAGTGCACCTTAACTAGCACATCACGACACAAGTAAGTATCCAAATATAGCAAGAATGAGTTGAGTTCTGTTTGTTGTTCTAAATTAATACAGTTTTCATCAGATTCAGTAACTAGATTATAGGATATTCTGGCTGACACGGGACAGTCTGAATGGCTCCTACAGAAAGAGATCTGGGGGTTTGGGTTGACGGCAAGTTGAATACGAGTCACGGTGTGCCCTGGCAGCCACAAGGGCCAAC
>JAVKLA010000008.1:1911155-1931641 GCA_034782735.1 Sagittarius serpentarius
GGGGGGCAGCGGAGGGGGAGGTGCTGATCTCCTCTCTCTGGTGACCAGCGATAGGACACGAGGAAATGGAATGAAGCCGCGTCAGGGGAAGTTCAGATTGGGCCTGAGGAAAAGGTTCTTCACTGGGAGGGTGGCCGGTCCCTGGCACAGGCTCCCCAGGGAAGCGGTCACGGCACCAAGCCTGTCAGAGTTCAAGGACCATCTGGCTGATGCTCTTAGTCATACAGTTTAGTTTTAGGTAGAACTGCAAGGAGCAGGGGGTTGGACTTGATGATCCTTATGGGTCCCTTCCAACATGAGATATCCTGTGATTCTACAATTCTAAATAATTTCACTTTGTGGAATAGTTAAAGATTTTCTGGGAAAATCAGAAAGATGGTAAATGCAAAACTGAGTAATTAAGCAGTTTTATCAATTGCAGCTGAAGCTATTTTTTGAAGCTTGGGTTTCATGGAATTTGCTAGAAGCCCAATAATTTTAGAGGTGGGATTTTTCCGGTAACACGTGGGTACTGCTCCAAGTATTGCTTAATAGACAGGCTTTTGTGAAATCTGTTGTTAATCATCTGAGATTCATAATTTGTTAAATTTTTCAGAATTATATTCAGAGAAGTTATTTGTAATGGAAGGCTTAGCTTTTAGGAAAATTCTTCGCAGAGCTGCTGCAGAGCTTGTCCAGATCTCTTTGGGACCAAATTCCTTCTCGTCTGGTCCATAGCTACTCTTTACGGTGCTAGTGAGAATAATTCCATCTACTCATGATGTTTTCTAAGTATAATATGCATTATAAAGGATATCTTTCTTTTTCCTCTGATGTGCTTAAGTTTTATCTAAATTCCCTTTATATTCCAGTAGATTATTAGGTCTATTTATAATTAATTGCATATTGAATAATGCGTCTTTCATTATTAGTCCTTTTAATGCATTACAATGTTCTTCAGATCATGCATCACAAACACCTGGAATGTACTTTCTCAGTATTTTCTAAACAAGCCTTACAATAATGTGTGGCGATAGAATCCTCAGAAGGGAAAGGTAAAAGTAAAGGAGAAAAGCATGGATATAAATATGAGTCTTAAGTACCTTCCATACAAAGGATGATACCATTCACACTACATAGAAGTTGCTCAGATATTCCGGATAGGAAACAATATAAACATCTAAAATAGATTATGAAAATCAAAGGTCAGTTTTACTGCTGTACTCTGGCTGCTTTGTGTGGCTCCAGTGACACAAAGCAGTTGTAAACTCAGCTTTAGTAGGTGTTTCAACTACGTTTATCGCTGATTTGCAGAATGATCACAATCTTCATTTTAGCTGAAAAAAATCTTGAGCAACTAATTTTGACTTGGCAGTCACCATTAAGCAATCAATATGAATCAGCAGCTACAACGCAATATGAGATTGTACATGCCTATTTTCTCATAATTAATGGGCAAATAACTGCGGTAACTCAGCTGCCATGGTACAAACTGTGATGAATGCGATAAATTTTAGTGGTGAGCATAAATGGAGCTGCTATAGCATCTCAAATAATTCTTTTGTTTCTGATTTTTCTTTTATGTGGCAAATGCAATGTGCTTTGTAACTGAGTATTTACTTGTCAAGTTGTACCTGTCAGGTAACCTCCGAGCTGTTCTTTGGTTTTGGTATTTTTATATTTTAATACTGAAATAAGAAACTGCAGTGACATAGTTCTGTTTCAAATATCTTCTTTTACTGGAAACCAAACCAAGTCAAACCAAAAACTTTAATTAGCATGAGTTGATTCCAGTGTCAGAAATGATGGCAGATGACAAGTAGAGGAAACAGCTAAATAATATCCATGTTCCTGCTTTTATGCCTTCCAGCACAGAGAAATATGGTTTTTAATCCTCCACAAGGGAAAAAAAAAATCCTGAAACAATAGCATTCTGTTTACTGCCAAATAAAAAATATACACTAAAGCAATATAAAAGTCTTCTAATTCCAAATTGACAAAGTGTGGGAGATTTAAATCTGACATACTGTTTTAACTCTGCCATTAGTTAATTTTTCTCCATTTGTAGCACGGGCTAAATGAAGCGTCTAGTCCAGCTGTGAATTTCATTGGTCTTTTCTGTTCAGGGACTGAACAATCCTAATTTTATTTAACTTTATTTAACTTTATTTTTTATTGGATTGACCACAGCCGCAGTGGAGAATTGCACTTGCCACTTTACAGAAATATTGAAAGAAGAGAGTTCCTTAACTTGCACCCGATCTACTAATCCAGTCAATAATTCAGACTGGCCAATAGGCAAAGCAACTGCCTGCAGCTATTGCAGTCATGATTGAAAAGGACAAGTAAGATCCTTACTTCAAATAACTGCTCACACTAGTTCTAGCAGGTCTGTTCCATATGGAACGCATTTTGAAAATTTAATAAACCATCATCCTTCATGTGTAGCCTGACACTTCTGAATTATGGACTCAGAGACTTGAGGCTTGAAAAGAGGAAAGGTGGAGTCTGCAAGCAAAATAGGGTCAGTGTAGACAATGCATGTATTCATTCAACTATACGGAAAGTGTTTGCAGCAGATTGCCTCTGCATTGTGGAGAAAATAATACTTTTGAGCCAACCAAAGCCTGTATGTACTTCTGTTCACTCTGATCATTCAAACAAGCAAACAAAACACCCGAAAGCCCATTAGTGGAAAAGCAACAGCAACACATAGCATCAAAACTTAAGATGCTTACAAATAAGGAATGAGAGCCAGTCCACTTAAATTGGGACCAAAGAGTTTTCCAAGGATCTTCTAGGTTACTTCTTACTGGTTTGGGTAGCCAAGGTGAAAGACATCCCAATCCAGGTGTCTACACGTCTGGGAGCTCCCTTTGGAGCCAACAGAGCAGACACAAAGTTCCAGCTGATGAGTCACAAGATTTCTGGCAGGATGAACGAAATCACTCGACGTGAGTCATGTAAATCAAACGTTTTTATCCTTTCAGATGTTTTCCTTTCTTCTCAGACCTCACACCAAAATTAGGCATCTAAATTACCCATCTATGCTTTTGAAACAGTTAAATGGCTTTATTTAATTTATCATCTCCAGATAAACCATCTCCAGATAAAATGTCCTCTTGTTTCAGGACTCACTTTCAAACATGATGTCTTTGCTTTTGCCTCTCTGAAAGATCACGCTGACCTCACTGGATAGTTGGTTTAGCCAGCTGGTGTGTTTTTCATGTCAGTGGGTGAAATTTTTGTCTCACTGGCAGCATCTAGATTTTTCCAATGTCATCAGCAGAAAGCGTAATCATCAAGTGCTCTGGACCGGTTTACCTATATGCTTTAAGGACCTGGTTCACAGCAAGAAATTCATGTTTTACTCCAGAATGGTATGAATGAATGTGCACAAGCAGGGTACCAGCAAAAAAGGGAGGAAGGGAGGGAGGCACCTCGATGTTATTGGTGAACTTGTGCACAAATCAGGATTAGATTTACCTTCTCATAAATTTATTCATGTAAGTGCTTGTGACTGGAGGGTGATCATTCCAGGCTGTATGTGCATTCAATGAGGAGAAGCTGACAATGCTCAGAGAGGATTTTGTCCGCTAAAGATTGTCTTAAAAGGTTGATCTTTCCCTCTAGGCGACACAAGGTGTTAAGGCTGACAAGTCCTCTAATACTGTCATCTCAGTTTACTGCCTAAACTGTTTGAGGTATGAATATAGGCTCTTCTCAGCACAAGGCCTTTTCTTTAAAACATATTTCATAAAAAAAATAAAGATTTCTCTTTGTTCAGCAACTGTTTCAACATACTTACTCCTATTTGTGGAATTACATTTTGAGTACACTGAAGACAAGGCTCAAAATTTTCAGGAATTCATCAGGACCAAAGTTTTGAATTTCATAATGAACAAAATTAAAGCATATCACCCCCATAATTTATTCATTGTGATTATGTGATACAGCATTTTCCACTGAATATTTAAATTGAATTTGCATAAAAAGAATAAAATTCTTAAAATATATATAGACTTGTCCCAAATAGCAAATCTCACCTTGGGAGTTTCTACATTCCTGGGCCATGAAAAATAGCTGCTGGTTAATTCTGTCCTTCTGGCGTGACTCAGTAATAGAGTAATGATGTGCTTGAGATCTCATTAAAAGTCTGAGCACTAGCTCTGGAAGTTATTCTCCTATTAAAATAGCCTGAAAAAGAAGTCTTGAAAATCCCTACTTGTTGTTGTACCTCTTTTATATTTTTCTTTAGAAATGGACTGGGAAAAATAAACTGCATCAATTTTTTTTCTTTTTTCTAGTAAAGCATTTCACAATATTTGAGAAGTCTTGGGCCATACTATATACATCATTATTTTGATTCATAACTGCTATGTCATGACATAACATGCCATAAAGTGTGCTTTTTTGTGTGAATTATAAATAGGAATGGAAAACTGATGGGAAAACAGCTATTAAATTTGTCTGCCTGAAAGATGAAAGAATAAGAGGTATAGAAAGACATCTACAGTTATTTTTAATTTGCATATTTTGAATTCATAGTTATCTGTAGAACTTAGAGTAAGAAATAACACCTAGCTTATTGTATTAAGAAAGTAAATATAACACAATAATATTTATCATCCATTCTGAAAAGAATTGTTTCAAGATGGATCCTCTGTTGTATAACTATAAAATAAATACTGAAAATTAGATACACTATTAGTAAATGTGGGTGTATTTTCCCTGCCACCTTAAGAGGAGTCACAGTCACTATTTGTAAATGGAGAATACAAGCAAAAACCAATATTTTACCTTTTTATGTCAGTCCATTCAAAGGTAAACAGTTTCATCTTCTTTCCCTAAAAACACACATAAAAGAAAGTGACCTTTTTTGTCAGGTTCTTCTTTGTCAAACCTGGCTGTTAAGCACTAGAAGTGTGTAGCAGTAACCTGAGACCTAGCAGAAAAATTACTTAACACAAGGTAGATTATGTGGTGGTATTTTGTTTTCAAGATGAGTTTTTCTATTAATTTAGTTTAAGGAAAAATAAGAAGAAACTTGAAAAAAAAAAGTACTTATTTTAATTTCAAACATGGAGAGAAAAAAATATTTCATCCTTCCTTTTAGGAGGAGAGGGAAAAATGAGGCAGCTGCAGAGCACCACAGTTTTGGCAGTGAAAAACATGTTTCTCACAGGATGAGATCTGCTATAAAATTGAAACACAGTTTTCAAATGGATTCTAAGTTTAACCTAACAATTTTACCTGTCCTCACTCATTGATACTGAGTGGCCATCAAATATTTTTGATTCCTTCAGATGATAATTCCCTCTTGCCTCCATTGTTTGGAATTACAAAAAATGTAAAATGTGAGTTTTGGGAAAAAGTAGCAGCTGAATGCTTCTGGGATATTAGTAACATTCGTGCAGACTTCACTGAATGTAAGATGAGCTCAAGCTGTCATGCAGTGCAGTAAGTTTAGGACCCACAAGACTCTCCATGTTGTTTGATTTTATTGCAGTTAATAATCAGGAGAATTTATTCTAACATTGCTGAGGTTTTGGGTTGTTTGGATGTTTTGTTTGTTGGTTTTTTTTGTTTGTTTTGAGGGTTTTTTCCATTAGTTTTGTTCTGTGGTAATAAAAAAAAAAGCTTAACATTGCTTAAGCGAATGCACTATGAGGCAACAGTCAGAAATAACAAATGTAATGAAAGTCTAAGCTGCATTGCAGGTATATTACTCACTTTTCCGTGGTAGCAACTAGAAAACTCCTGGATCTGTTCAGTTTGTACTTGGCCAAGATTCATGTTATCAAGTGTAACCTCAATTAGTCTGACATTTGATCCTCTTTTGAATAAACATTATTACGCATTTTTTTTGATTGCTCAGTATCTCTGAATACCCTTAATAATAAATGAACTTTGATCATGAAAGAGGAAACAACCAGCGTCCCAAATGCTAAGCAATGCCCCAGCCCTCCTAGCCAAGTAAGTCTGATAATCCTAATATATATTACCAGCAGATAAAGACTCTTCCCTCCTACTCAGCTCAGCTTGCCTAAATTGCAGTACAGTCTGGAGGTTTCAGAGCTCGTTCTGAACCGTATTGTCACAACAAAGACACCCGTAGGGTTCTCCACTTGGCAGAATAACCAGCTGAGTGGAGGAAAAGGTCTTCGAACATAGTTTTCTGTTGGAGCCTCAAAGTACCAGCCAACCTGGTGGCTGGGTTCTAGACTCTCTTTCTCAGCTGTTGCTGCAAATAAAAGTTTAGCTAAGGGGCCTATTAGTTGATCTTCATGTAATATTCTGCTCTCCCACTGTTTTGGACTTTTGGGATTGAATAAAAATGCAGCCATGTAGGACCACAGGTCTGTGTGACAGATCTCTCATTAAGTGTAAGATTCCCCAAGGTATTTTATGAAGCATTATTCTCCCAGTTTTGGTGTCAAGGGTGTATCAAGACCTTTGAAAAGCTATTTGTAACCATGCAGTTAAACCTAAAGAAATGTTATGGGACAAAAAAAAATAAGTGCATAGCTTCATTAATGGATTATGACTAATGCAGGCTCATTACAAATGTCTTTAGGCAACTGAATAGTATAAACACCAAAAAACAAGAAGACCCTCGTTAAGTGGATACAACTCATTGTCAAAAGGATTAGTTCTACTAGTAAAAAGTATACTTTTTGGCAATCTGGATGAAAGCCTTCTAAAACATTAATTATGCACGGTATTTTGTTGTTGACCTTTTTTTTTTCGGTAACTGTAGGTATTTACATTACTTAATATACTCTTACCTTTGCCTCAGTGGTATTTACAGTAAACGAATTATATTTGCTAAGTACCTACCATTTATGTGCTCCTTGATTTTTTTATTGTTGTAGTAAAAGATCAATGTTAAGAAAAGAAGAAAATTAAGTAAGATTTAGGTTAAATACAAGGAATCAAAGCTGACCAAAATTTTATAAATCTATATATTGGAAGCTACAATACTATACCACATTTTAAAGACAAGTAAACCTAACAGTCTGACTTTCAGGGGTGCTTCTGGTCTATTAAATTTATAGCAGACAACAGAGCTTAAAGATTCTCAACACCTTTCAAAATTGCTCTGCTTTTACTTGGGTGCTCAGATGAAGATTAAGGAACGCAACTTCAGGCATCCCGCTGTGACAATTTTCACTCCTGTCCTTTTTGCTCTCTCTTGGTATGCCTAATGCCAGCAAAAACCTGGTGGAAATACAACAATTTAATAAAGATAAAGTACAGAAAAAAGAAATTGCTCAGAATTCCAGCTGGGTTTTCCACTTTGCTGGTAATTATCATAAGTGCCTCCCCACGACTGGAAATGAGAAGAGAAACTGCTGTTATTGTCACTTCCCTGCTCTCTGTGTTGCTTTTTTTATCCACAGTAGCCCCCTAAACAAGTTATCCAAAACCAACAAGCTGTGAGGTTCAGCTACTATGCACTCATTTCAAAAACACTTTTGAACGCAACAGTACCCACGCCTGTTTTTCTTCTCAGCTATTAACTTCTCTGCCACCATGTAATATGCCAAAGAAAAGATGGTATTTCACAAAATGGGGAAACAAAAAAAAAAAGGACAAAGGAAACAAAAAGTGCTTGGGGCTCTGGCTAGTTGAGCATTACATACGTTCCTGTTAATACATTATAGCTTCTTATCCTGAGCTTTGGCATCTCTTGGTGAGGAATTGGTCAGGAGCTCAGGAGGTCCTCAGATGGCATGGGGACCATAAAAACACTCTACTGTCATCTGAGTACTGGGCACGTAAAAGAATTAAAATTAGAGGAAGGACAGAAACAGCTTGAGAGGCCAAGTGGAGCAGCCCCTGGAGAACAGTTACCTACTAGCCCAAATCAGAGGTGCCTTGAAGCCCCAAGCAGCCCAAGGTCAGAAGCGAAGGGGAAGGAGAGCACCCAGAATCACTGTGCTACCTTCACTGCATGGGCCCCAGGCACCCCTCTTAAAAGCCTGATGATGCATCAGAGTAAAAGACATTACAAATCAGAAAAGATTCCTTCCTGACTGCAGAAGCTGACTGTGCAGCCCAGTCAGCTTAGGCACCCTCTCAGATCAATGGGGAGAGAGAAGCGCGCTGAAGAAGCCATTCAGATCGCACGTGAGATAAAAGTACCTTCTCGAAGGGCCCTCTCTACCTATTTCCTTTGACTAGAGATGAAACTTAAGCTGACTAGGCTCCTAATTTAAGTAATAAGTCTACAGCTGAGTAGGAATAAGTTGATCTCCGTGTTTGTATTATATCATGTTTGAACTGACAAGTGGAAGTATCATTGTTGCAGTAAGATAATAAAATTGTTTTCTCTTTTTAAATTTATTTTTATAATATATACTATATCTTCTTGTGGATTTCACAAATAAATTAATTGTTTTAGATTAAAATGAAACAACAATATTCAGTGTTGTTTAAAAAAATAACACAAGGAGAGAAATCTAGAACTTACCTCTATACACAGTGTTTACTCTGCATTCAGTTTTAACGGTATTATGACCTTGAAACTAGTTTTAGTTTCTACAAAACAAGTTAGTACTGATTTTTGAATAATACAAATGAAAACAAATTATTGCCTTGAAAGGTCATTCAGGAGGGACATAAAGAAAAATGCAGAATGTTAGGTGACAGTCCACATAATCATCTATTTAATTGCAGTGTCATTACATATGAAGAAATTTGGCAGTGTTCTAAAGTTACCTATACAGCTTACATACAAATAAACAGCTTTATAAATGCAAGTATCTTCTAGCATTCAGTACTAGAAGGGATATCTGATGTCCTATAAATTAACTTAAAAACACCAATTTATTTTTAAGTGGATGAATCTCTTCAGTTAGACCAAGAAAAAATGATATTATAAAGAATTATTAATCAATTTACAAGTGAATTATAGACATGAGACCTTTTAAGATTCTTACGCTTACACATCTTCACTACTGAAGTAAGCAAGGATAATGAAAGCATGAATAATAGTCAATGTTTCCTAATAAACATTGATTTTTTTTCCAGGAAAAACATGAAATTTTTTGCGTGAAATAACATAATGAGTGACTGAAGGGAATGCAGTTCTGCAAACATAACAAATCAGCATCTTAGCAAAGCATTTGGTAGAGAGTCTTGTGAAATATTACTCTGAAAAATAAAATTTCCTTCGATACAAACCATATGATATAGCATGAAAAGTAGCTCAATAGCCATAAACAGTAGTTAATGATGAGCGACAACTTATCAGATAGACAGAGATGTCTAGGGGCATACTAGCATAGAAGGTTTCAGCCTCCTTCTTTATCTGACATCTTCATTAATAATTTAGAAGGGAGTTCAAATATCACATTAATGAAACTTGCAGATGATGCTAAATTGAGATTTGATGCAAACACAGAGAAAGACAAAGAATAAAATAGTGGGAACTAGGTTTGAATTCACATAGATAATAAGTGTCTGGCACTTCCACTAACTTCACCAGCTTAAAGTTTGTTTTATACTCTACATTATGATATATGAGGTTCTTGAAACTTATTTCCAAAGTCAGCTCTCTCCCTGCTTCCAAATTGGTCCTCAAAATCTTTTCATTGTCATCAGAGAATAAGCTACCCATAATAATTACTAAGAAATACAAAGATATTTTTTGCATAACCAGAAATAAATGTATGAGAAAGAAGAAGGTAAATATCTGTACAGGAATCCGTATGGAGAGAGAATAAAGAATGTTTTAACAGATTACTTTTTGTGCGTTTAAATATGTTTAAATATGAAATATAACAAGAATCATTAATGTCATATAATAATACATTTTGTGTGAAATAAATTCTGTGTAAGTAGTAGTACAAAACTGCTGGAATTATAGGAAAGAAAAACCCAACTAGTTCCATCCTGTTCTTTGGACATAGGAAGATCAGAAGCAACTTAAATTTGTTTGTTTATGACTGAAACAGTTGATGGGTTACGGCATGATACCACAGTTCCCCATATTCAATTTCTTCATTTTGGTTGGATTTTTATCTCCTAGTGACATACAGTCATATTTCTTGTCTGTCTAGAACCGCCTTTGAGCCCATGTCAAACTATTGCCTTCAGTCAGGTTCACTGGGGAAGCAAAATCACCTTTCCTTTTTTGCCTCTTTCCTTCTACACCATGAGGGTCATATTGCAGGATCAGGCATTGTGATCTTACAGTACAAGCTCAATGCTGCTGCTGAAATGAAATGCTGTTCTTAACTAACAGAACACAAATACTGAACATGGCACAAAGAATGCTAAATCCCAACATAACTATTTTCATTTGTGAATGCTTAGATTTATTGGTTTTCTCTAAATGTAGACTTTGGATTTTGTTAGATTTGGTAAGTTTGTTTTGCTGTCTGTTTAGCATATTTTCATATCTTACTCAAGTAAAATGTGTCACATGCTTTTTGCCTCTGCCCCACTCTTGATAACTTTCAGCCCATGCAGAATTAGAGTTATGTCTGTACATGAAGCTCCTTCAAATGTAAATAAGTCTTTTTTTTTTTTTTTCCCTAAAAAAAGAAACAAAGCAACATTTGTCTAACATGTCCTAGTTATATTCTGCCACTGGTTGTGTTTTATTTAAATTTTGTGAACTTCAAGGATTCTGAAGGGGGAAAAATGCCTAAAATGGAAGAAAGATATGAAGGATTTTAGAAAGGAAATTACAAAGTCAGTAAGAGAAATTTTTTTTTTCTTACCATACAATGCAAATGAGTGCATTGTGCACGTTCTTTTCAATATACTTTCATATACTCAGAGAAATACATAAAATAATTAACTTAATTAGTCTTAATTATTTACTGTTAAATTCTTGAAAGTCTTTGTACTGTATCAGAACTTCTGTAAAGCTAAAACCTCCTGTATCCTAGCTTGCAAGATCAGTGGGGCAGGTGTGTCCCTCATACTCCAGAAGGACTTGTTGCATGGAGATGCCACCACCACTGCCATGAAACTGTTGAATATATTTAGGGAGGAGTAGGCTTTTGCACGATAAGAATTTAAAAAATGTTCTGCCTGGTAATCTTGGACAGTTGACAACAGCTATCATACACTTCTGAAGATCTTGTAACTCCACATACCATCAGAGACTGTGTTAATTCCTCTCTAGACAATAAGAAACATGCAGCTTTATTAGGACAGCTCTTTATGCACTTTTAAGCAGTGTTTCTACCAAGTATCCCTTTTGAAAATGTATGAAGAAGGAAGAAGCATCATAAAATGACGTGTGACTATAAAAAGAGATAATAAAAAAGTTTTTAAAAGTTCATCCGTTTTTATTATCAGACAATTATGAGTGTGGAGGATTAGGCAGATATGCCCAGTTATACAATTTGCAAATGTTCTCTTGCAGAAACAGACGTAGCATACACATTAATAAGATATACTGCATATATAGCTTCTAGTTTACATGCTTTGGTTACAAATAGAATGTCATGTCTTAGGGGACAGCATGACGGCATTGATGTTACTCGCAATAAAATGCAGGAACAGAATAAATGAACCTTTATTGGCTTGTAATTCCACTGTCTCAACACTTTTTAAAATCTGAATGTTGCTTGCTAGTTTATTAGAAGCAACTCTGCTGCCTCAGTGCCAGCAAGTATCAGCTGAAATTAAGGACTGAGAAATCCCTATTGATTATAACATTACTGTGTTACAAAACCAATTTACGTCTCAATTCCTAGAACACTGAAGAGTCTCAGGTAACTCCCTCACTACTGAGAATTAAAATGTGTAAAATGAGACCTTACATTTTAAACTACAGGATGGATTTAAAGTTTGTTAGATTTGTTGTTGCGGTGATTGACAAACATAACTGTCATGCAAAGCATACTTCAACATGGATAAAGTACATTTTAAACTTGACTATGTTTCCGCCAAGAAATAGAAGGAAATATGACAGCTGATCTCACAAAGATGCAGTTTTAATGTTGTAAATATATTTATCCTTCTAGGTAACCTACACTGATAAAACAGCAACAATAAACATGAAAATAACTGACTGCTTTTTTCTAATCAACGTCATTGCATATTTCAGAACACTACTGTAGGTGAGTACGCTCCTGGAAATAGAAACTGTGCTTGGTATTCCCACATCTGTAGGTCATGTTGAAAAGTTTATTTGATGCTGGCTTTGCATTTCAGAGGAATATTCTTATACAAATCACTACCATGGGAAAAATGACAACACTATTACAATCTCTTTCGTATTTTTTGTTTCTGTTTCTACAACATTTAACACTCGGGCATATTAAAAACCCTCCACTAAAAGCAAAATAATACTTCAACTACTGATTATTAAGATTGCAAAGTCAAGTATTCAAAATTAGGGAATACTACAATTAGATTTACCTTAAATTGGTGTCATCAGTTGTATGTGTTCTGATAAACTTAGCTGCATACAGTAAGTGACTGACTTAGGTAAAGAATATAATGTAGGAATGGCTACAGTGATTTTGACCAAAGATCCATCGTCAACTTATTTATCTGACCATGATCATTTATGAATACCTAAGGAATAGTGTAAGACTAGTGTTTTTCCAGAATATTCCTGCAGTTCCGAGCAGTTTTTCTTTTTGCTACCACTTCTTAAATCAAAACCAGTCTTTGTGTTTGAAACATGAAAGCTTTCCCCACCCAAAACATTCAGTGATGAGTAGCTTCATCAATCAGCTACACAGTATAAAAACGTACCTCCTTTTGTTTGCTTTTGTACCTGTTATTTTGAACATTGTTCTTATGTTTTTAATTTAATTTTTTACATGTATTATGGAATGCAAAGCTAAGAATGTGAAGTGCAATTCCTGACCCATAGAAAGAAGGGGAACAGTTGTAATATCTATGTTGGTTACCTAGTATGCAATACTGATGTTTCACCTAATTTAAGAAAACGGTTCTGTTCATTGAGAACACAAGGAGGCTGCAGTTGTCTGACCTCACTGGTGGGGGCTGATGCACTCTAATGATATGAAACAAATGCACACAGAATTAATGCGAAAAAATTAAGAGATTGGCCACTTTCCATCTGTGACAATTTCAAAAAGATTATTTCGGTCTTGATGCTGCCATATGTGAAAAAAGCTCACTTAACACCTGTATCAAAGGAATGAAAGACTGAGAGATTTCCCTAATCAACTGTAGTCCACGCTTAATTTGTTATTATGTTTTAACCATGAAAACATGGACTTTGTTTTTATTTTTTCTCCATGATCAAAAAATCACTGAAGTGCATACTCATTTTTTAACGTTAAGTGGCTCACTTCACAACCATAATGTTATAGCAGCACGTGGGGATTTTGCTGGATTAAGGCTTTAGCCATTAATGCAGTCCTAATTTTTTTTGCTTTGATGTTTCCTAGACACATAATAAATTTCTAACCCCTAGGACCCTTCCATTCTCCACTGAACTGTAAGCTTGGAGTTCAAGTCTATTAGAAGGTCTATTTGTTACTACTTAGCCTGGCAGTATCATACTGGCATCATCTTGAATTTCTGGAAGTGAACAACAAGCTTAAATAGCTACTGAAAAGTTGTTTGTTTGTTTGTTTGTTTGTTCGTTTGGTTTTTTTAAAGCCAAAGCTATAAAAATATCACTCTCTCCCTGTAATGAAGTTCTTTTATTTTAACGTTTCTTTCCTGCTGGAGAAAATATTACTGCAAAAGCTTCTTCTAACACAAACACTCGCTTTATTTTTATTGATTTCTTTTCAACAAATGGCCAGCCAGTCACTTTTGATAAAACACTTAGTAAGGGTAAATGGATCAGGAAATATAACCTAGCCAGTAGACTTTGGACAGAATGATGAAGGTCACCCAGGGTTGCTTGTGAAATTATTAAATCCATAACAGTAGCATAGACTTTTATTTATACTACATACACATACATAAAGCAACACAACAAAGTACGCTAAAGTATCATGGTCATATCTTACCATCAGACATAGAAAACTCTCCCTGCTTTTCATAAAAATGTTGATGTGTCCCATGGCAATATTTGTCCCTATAGAGAATTTAACAGATTAATATTTTTCTTCAAACAAAAGCTTCATTTTTTATTTCATAATCTGGAAATGGATAATAAAGAAAAATCTTTTCTTTACAGACAGGTATTAATTTCAATCACATTTAATACACAATTTCCAAATTTACATGAAGTGAACTTAATAAAGTTTTTCCATCAAAAGTGGGGAAGACTGGGAGAGCTTTCAATGTAAGTGGTCATTGCAATTCACTGCATGATGGTAGCAGCTGCAGACTGGAAACCTGTGAGGCCCCTGGAGCATTATGGTCCTTAGTCAGTAAGGACCAGAGTTTTCCTACAGTTCTCTTTTTATGAGGCTACTGATGGACAGCCAGGAAAAAACAATATTATGAGAAGGTATTTGACACAAAAAGAAACACAGGACCTGTGCAAGATCTGTGATTTGCTCTAGAGCTGAAATTCTGAAGTGGAATTTCTTAAAGGGATTAATATTTTTAACAGCTATAAAGGTTTCCCTTCAATTTATTAAACACTCAAAAACCTGAAGCCCAAGATTCGTTTGGCATTATAAAGCCAATTAATGCACATCAACAACTGCATCTTCAGAATAGCATGCTTTCTTATTAATACGGACTAGTCTTAATTTCTCTAGAATTTAGAGGATTCAAGTCCAACTAGTCATGTAATACAAAATGTGTATTTTAGTTACCTAACAGTCGTAGTGGAATCTAAGCCTCCTTTAGTGGGATCAAAAGCTCCTTTAGGTGTCTCTATTCCTTATATAAAGCCTGGAGTTAGATCATCAGGTGTTTCAAATGGGATATACACAACATCAGCCACAGTATCTGAGCAGTTTTATTAACCTTCACAAGGTGTTCGCCACAGAGTTATACAGGAAAATCTGTTCCTCTCCAAATCCCATCAGTAGTCACAGAGTTGAAGAGAATTTTCTTCACTTGGTATTCAGAATCTCCCTTCAAAAGGCTGACTCAGCAGCTACTAAAGGAAAAGACATTACACCATTCACTTTTTTCTTTAATACTGTTTAAAGAACATTTGTAGGAAAATAAAGAATAGAATTCAATGTACTCCTCAATCTGAAGGCATTCAGCCTGTCATCTTTTACTTGATAGAAGAGTGTCCTAATCATTGGGCATAGCTCTTTACCCTACATTTGTTATGACTGATAATTTTAAATGTTGAAATTCAGGACAGTCTCAGACAGATAAATTACTCTTACTCAGATGTATCAGAGTTGCTCAGTACAGGTCAAAGACTTGGTAGATGATCAGTAGCCTTTGGTATGGGAGATATTGCATTTACATGATTTATTGGTCTGTGCAGAACAACCATTTTTTGACATTCCAACACTGTGAGCATTTAGAAATGCTGCCAGTTACAATGGGAAAACAGGAAAAATATGCTTAATCTTTTTTATCAAATGGGGCTGAGATTTTAAAAATGCAGTATTGGGCATCTTGTGTTACACAGGGTGCCTGGCAACACCACTTACAGAAAACTGGAACACAAAGAAAAAATATAGACTTATGGCCTACAGGACCATGACTTCTAGTGATGCACAACAGCTTTTCAAGTGCAGCATGATACTTTTCCTTGTTTAAGTAAGCACAGCAGCTTCAGATCATCAAGAATGCCTTACCTTAAACATGTATAAACCCACTGCTCTCCCTCCTTTTCTGAAGCCTGGTATCTACGTGCAACAAAATTCAGCTCTAAATTAAGGTTCAGGAAAATGTCTAGCAGATTAGCAACACAGTTTTTAGGGATTAAGGCTGCGTTTTTAGTGTTTGACTCAGCAAGGATGAAATTAAACACGGAAAACAGAAATGAAGCTGGAAGCAGGGACTAGGTTTCTGCCAGATGAGAGTCCTAATAACTTAGCAAAGTAATGTTCACCACCTGCTCGCTCCCCTTCCAGCCCTACGGATGCAGGACTGAATTCTGCACAGCAGCACAGAAGAAAAAATGAGAGGAAGGCATAGTTTCAGAAAGGAAGTGAAGAGTCATTTTTCACATCTGTGCTGAATCCTACCTAAAAGGTAATCGGCTGATTGGGGTCCTCTTTCTAGGTTATTGAAAAGGGAGTCCTGAATTCTCCTCAGTCTAGGGAGAGTAGCATATCCAGGTCTGGCTGATGGTATCTTTCTACTCATCTTTTGTGTTACAAATAAACCCTTTTTGAGGCACTGGTGGTGTCCCTCAGAACTGGTCAGACACACATTTGCAATATCAGGGCAAGACAGTATTCCCACACCAGTCAGTTTCAGTTTTGTATCCTAAAGGATGAGGGCAGGAGATAAACAGCTATATCCCTTTTAGAAGAAAAATTCAGCATATGTCCACAACTTTGGACCACAGATGTGGTTGTGAAAATAAACTGTATAAACTGAATAAAGTTTACTCTCTGTCTCTCCCCTTTTGTTTTTTTAAACTTATATGCCAAAAGTCTTCTTCAGTTGTGTTCCAGACTCTCAGATAGTCCTCTGGATCTGAACTTCACTTATTATGCCAGACTGGCTTCTGCAGCAATAGGAAATCTAGTACTTGCTGTTTAACCACTTCGTAGAACTTTTCTGTATTGTTCATATAAGCATACATTATTTATTCTCTGAAATTTTATTTCATATTTTTGCTTGTGTTTGTGTTTTGCATAGAAAACAACTTTTGGCAAATCACATACCACCAACAAAATAACATGGTTTCTTCTGAGAAAAGTTTTGTGCACAAAAAGAATGTAAAATAATCTTTTTTCAAAGCTGTCAAACTTTTCAGGGGTTGGCCAACACTTTTCTTTCTTCCAGCTTGATAACGAGGAAGGGGGAGTCCCTTTACACGGAAATATTTGAGAACAAAGGCCAGCAACACGTTGCTGCTCTTAACAAGTCAGTCCTGACTCCTCCTTCTCAGAGAGCTACACTGGGGTAGCTGTGGAAAAAATGCAAGAAGTGTGACTGCAGATAAATAAAGATAGTTGTTTTATTTAAGTCAGTTCAACCAAGGGAACAAGCTGAATGACTGAAAGGACGATGTTAGAATGTGATCTTTGCTGTCACTCATATGTCTTTTCTGTTATTCAATAGAAACCTATGTGAATTGCGCTTATGCCTAAATGGACCAATGATGGTATATACTGGGATAGTCACGGTTATTCTAGAGCAGATTATAATCATTATTGTCAAAACTGTGATACTAGGAAAGGTTGTTCACCTACCTGTGAATGTATTATCTTGAATGTTGTCCACCTGCAGGAATAAAACTGTAGCTATGCTATCTAATTTTTCAATATTTGAAACAATGCAGAGTAAAAAAAATGAAAAAGAGGCACTTGTCCTTTTAAAAGGGTAAAAAAATAAATAATTTTGCAAATGAAACATTCAGTGTGTTATTTTTTTTCTTTTCTGTAAAATGTGGTTTGAATAAAGAAGAAAATAACCATTACTTTTGACAAGAATTCTTTTAACCTAATAGAAAGATTCTTAAACTTTCATGGGGTCTGGACCCAAAATAGCCATATTTACTTGCTAGTTCCTTACTTAATTCAGTTCCATAGCACAAAGAAATGGAATCTTCATTTACATTTCACTTTCAGTTTAACACATTCAGAGATCATCCATAAAAGATAGGTGTTTTCTCAAAAAAAATCCCAGCAAAACCCCAAACAATGCATGTAATATACAGATAATATCAAGCCATAGCTTCTATTTATATGATTTACAAGGAGTGATAGGATTATACTGCAATAATCATGTACATTCAATATCTTAAAAAAATTCAGTGTTCTTTGCTATGAATATACTTTCAGCTGTTTGTGAGCAGGTTTATTACAACTGTTTGAGCAGTTCACTTTAATGGAGCTACACCTGATTTCTACTGAAATAAGTGCTAGAAGAATAAGATACATGGCGAAAAAATGTTAGGAGCAATTCCAAAGTTTTTCTTTTTTACTTTTTTTTTTTAAACATCTTTATAGTTTTTATGTTTTATGTGAGAGGAAAAGAAAAAAACCTGCCGAGATTTTTTTTTGTTTCATTTGTATTATCTTTTTACTACCAGCTGAAATAGGTGGGATCTGATATGACAAGAAAAAACAGTATTTGCATTTATTGATGTTGGTCTACATTTTTTAATCCTTGAAAACTCCACAACTCTGGGAGAGAGATATTTTTTTTTTAAAAGTCACTCAGGATATGATTACTTAACTCAGTCTTTAATAATGGAAGATTTAGTCAAGAAGATAGATAAAACTGTTTGATACAATATACATGATCTCCTTGTGTTCTAAGGTGCATTGTGGTATGTGAATGTTCACATTTTTCACAGTAGACATTATCAGATTAAACCTCTTGCTACAGCCCCAAGCAAAGTCCATATGTTGTGTAGTTTTAAAGGTCTTAATTACTTAAAAAGATTTAAGGTTCAAATAGGCTTTAGTGGAATCCAAACTGGCTCATGATAATACAACTGCATTTCAAACTGTGAGATACCTGCTTACCTTAAAACTACAAATCAAGATAATTTTCTTTGCCCACAGCTATTTACTGGTATCCAAATTGAGAGCAAAACAATTTTGGAGAAAGAGCATGATTTCAAACAGTTGTTTAATGTGAAGGCTAAGATTTCAGTAAAGGCTAAGGTTCTTTGAACAAACTAGTTAACACTGGGTACCTGATGTAAAACTTCAAAGGCATTTTCCACACTCAAAAACCCAGGACATCAAGTAAAAAAGAAGGCAACAAAAATAAATGCTTAGAATGGAAGTATTACTATTTATGTATTTTCGGGACAGTAACTTTTCAACATACATTTTCTTTCCACAGTTCAGTTAAAATATCCTTGAAATTAGTTACTGTTTTTTCATGCATCAGCAATACTAATATCAAGACTGTGTTAAATTAATAACTTCTTAAAAATATTGAAGCATTATATATAGCACACATATGAAGCACATAATTCTTCATATGTGTTGCTCAATAGTGAATAAGTTATTATCTTGTCCTGTTTGCCAACAATGTCATGTGTCCATGCGACTGCATGAAAGTCTAATTCTATACAAGACCTATTTGAAGAAACTCTGGCTACATCTTCATGGGCAAGTCGTGCAGCTCAGTAAGAGCAGAACCATAAAGAAAAGTAAGTGGGTGAAGAGAAACAGAAGAGTATCTTCAAAAGCTCACCCATTATCTGACCTAAATTACTGGTGTAAACCCACGCAGATCTGTGCCCCAGAAGCAAGATCTGCCCAGTAGCATTTGGAAGTGAGGCACCCAAATAAGTCACCTAGTTTATGAGGAGGTATTGAGGAAAAGTTGTAACTTTTTCACAGTAACTCCCAACAGCCCTGATTCCTTATGTAAAGGTAAGATTTTCTTTTCCCCAATATGAAGGGATGCAAATGGGAAAAGCAATACTATGTCACCTAGTTAGCCATGAAAGTTGTGCTGACCATAACCACTAAAATATAAGATCTAACTGTTATGATAGTTTTGTGAAATCTTAAGCTCACAGTTCATACGTGATCAAAAGATTAAAAGGAATGCAAGGAATTATTAGGGAAAGAAAAGAAATCAGATAACATCAATTTGGCACTAGATAAATCCATGATGTGCCCACATTTGAAAAGGGAAAATCTGAAAAGCAGAATCTATTGTGCTGTATAAAAACAGATGTACTGTTATTCACCTAAGCATAAACACCCTAAAGAAATGTGTATGAGGCATAAGGATCTTTTAGATTTATTCTGAGCCTTCATTTTCTCTTTCCTTTCTTTGATTTGCTTTCATACATTGTCTTATTTTCCTCCCTAAGCCTATCAGAGGCAAATCGACCTATTTGTCTGTGTCAGCATGTTCACATCCTGTATAAAATGTGGTTTAAAAAATTGTAAAAGAATGGAAAAAAGTATCTAGAGTGCCTACTGGCAAAATTTGCTCTTTAAAACAATTACTTCTGTTTGACTAGGAGATTTCTGCTGTGCAAGCAAGCATCTAGTCTAATGTGAACAATGCAATAAAGACAAGATACCTTGAAATTCAAATTCTTTCTCATCAGTCTTATTATCTAAAAGAACTGAGAGGTGTACCTGGGCTGATGGGACGTGGGCAGGGCCAGGAGCAATGGTGGCTAAGCACCACCCCACCTGTATAGAAGAAGCCTTTAGGGAGCACGAGTGACCAGGGTGGGCAAACAAGGTGTGGCACATCAGCAAGGGTATGGCATGGTGGTTTGCACAGGAAGTCATGCAGGAACGGCAGTGAAGCCCTGCCAGCTCAACCAGGGAGCAATGGTATCCACCCAGCAGACAGCCATGGCCACTCTAAGATCTACACCCACCACGACTGGGCATAGTGCTCACGAAATGACAGAGTTTTTGATTCTTGGAGACGTAACAAGGAGGGTCAGCAGAACTGCCACCATGGAGGGCAGACCTTGGGCTGTTTAGGGGCCTGGTTGACAAGAGTCCCTTGGGAGG
>JAVKLA010000008.1:1942130-1961128 GCA_034782735.1 Sagittarius serpentarius
TGAAAGGGTCATTAGGCGTTGGAAGGGGTTGCCCAGGGCAGTGGTGGAGTCCCCACCCCTGGATGTTTTTAGAAGTCATGTAGATGTTGCACTTAGGGACACGGTTTAGTGGAGGACTTGTCAGTGCTGGGTTAACAATTGGACTAGATCATCTTATAGGTCTTTTCCAATCTAGGCAATTCTGTGATTCTATCATTCTATAAAGAAAGATAGTTTACAGATATTAAAAATGACATCTATGTTTCAGTAGGCAACCACCCGTGTTCACAAAGATTTGCTCACTGGCAAATTATCATGTGCATTTTTTAAACATAGGAGGAGCAAAAACTCAAACACATGTTCAACCAGTCATTGAAAAATACATTAGAATTACTTTTGTTAGTATTACTTATGTCTTGTATTAACAGGATTTATATGTACTATTAAAATACACCATAAAAAAAACCATTCCTGTTTCACATATCTTAGGTAGCTAAGAAATCAAGCAGAATTCACGAAAAATGTCTTGTAAATCTGTAATGTATAACATGGTAGACTGAGGACTAAGTATTCTTTCAGAGGTTTCTTGTGTCACTTGGGGTAATTTACTTCTGCCTTTCAGCTGTGCAGCAAAAGGGCAGTGAAAGCACTGGCATCTTTCACAGAATTTTGGTGAGGAAAGTTTTAATCATTGTAAGGTATTCAGTATGATAATAGGGGCCATACAAAGGCAGTATTGCTATCCCATTTCAAACCGAGTCTTCTAGAGCCTCTAAGCAGATGCTAAACTCTAAGGATCTGCATAAACCCATCTCTGCTATGCAAGGCAAGTGAATGTTTCCAGTAATTTAATTCCTACAGGACCAAACCTCAACAGAAGTTCCTGGTATAAACAGAACATGTAAACAGATAAAGCTTTTACCAACCTGAATGAAAGCTATACACTCTTTTGGATTCAAAATCCCCTAAATTCATATAATTTAGGACTCGTGATAGTCATGTCATAGCTGACATTCTAAAGAGTGATTCTTCTGATATTCCTGAGCTTTCTCTTTCTGATTATCCATCTGTGTTTTAATCTTTCTGAAAATGAAATTCAGTTACAAGCTAAAAGCTGTTAATGGATGTGAACAAATGGGGAAAAAATGTGACAATATGGTAAATCTGAGCTCCCTTTCATTCCTGAACAATAGTATCTTACTTAAGCATGAAGAAAACTTATGACTCTAATGAATGTCATATGGCACATTTTTGCCATTATTTATAAAGCCAACTTCAGAAAGGTGACTCATAGCAGGATCAGATAAAGTATTAGCATACATTATTACTGTCTTTTTCTCATGTCTGTGTGTGTAAAACAAAGCAGTTTTGTGATGAAAATGCTAGTCGTGACAGTAAGCCCTTTTGTAAACGTACACCACACTTCTCTTTCCTTTTGTTTACTAGCCCAACAATCCTTTCACTAATCATTTCTCCAATTCTGATTTTCTTTTCATGATACCATCTCTGTCCTATATTTATGCCAAAGCACACTTTAATTCAATAAAATGAGCTAAAAATGTCTCCTCTTAAAATAAAAAGCCTATGTTGTTGCAAGCAGTCACTGATTTCTCCATTGCCAAGTGTAGACTGGTGACTGCCACCATTGCTGGATCAGATTTATTTCTGCTCCAAATGGTATATGGCAGCTAGAATATGATTCCAGTTTGGATTCTTTCTGTGCATGAAATTATGGAGCCATCTTGTTTTCAAAGGAAAAAACAAAATTTTTGTCTCAGACAAGTTGCCCAAACAAAAACCTGCTGCAGTAGCAGATGAGTGATTATGAAGTGATTTGTAGCATAATTACTTATGAGAGACTTAACGGTTTATGTTGCTGTCTTGGTATCAGTCAACTGTTTTACATAGTCTCCTATCTTTTTTCCCATTTTAACAAACATAAACCTTTTCCAGCCTCCTTAACTGCAAGTCCTAGTTTGTTTACTATATATTAAATGAACAGATAAATAGAGTGAATCGTGGTATTCAGAAAGGAAATCAGCAGGAGTTACTGTACTTTTGACTGCAAAGAGGAGCATAAGAATGAATATTCAGTAGGATGTCCACTTAGGATACTCTAAACATTGTTACTGGCGCTTGTCCAGCTAAAAAAACAGGAGGGGGAGGAAACTACACACTGCTTATTTTAATTAGGTGAAATTATGTGGTTCAATAAAGCATGACAGTCTGCATAATGAAGGAAGAGACCCATGTTTATGAGAGAATTATTGATGACAAAAATGTTGGCAGCGTGCATGTTTTACTGAGACAGTCAAAAGCCATTTTATTATCTTTTCATTCATAATTTCCTGCAACATGCTTCAATGTGTAAACTGATAACAAGACTGTGTGGTGGGGGAACCTTGTACTATTTCTTATAAAAATGAACAAGACCATTTTTCTTCTTCACTTCAGAAATAAGTGTTGTTGACCCTTTCATAGACTGATGTAGAACAAGGTAGAAGTAAGCAAAAAGAGACAAGAGAATACTTATTTTGAAAGATGTTTATTCTGTGAACTGGGATAGTACATGTGGGTTTCGGGGGCGGGGCGGGGAGAGGGATTGTAAATGTAAGAAATGAAAGATGGAGTCTGATCAGCACAATAAACTGTAATTTTTGCACTACATAGAAAATAGCTGTCTGACTATAATTTAGAATGGAACTAGAATATGTATTCTACTTGCTGTATTTCACCAAAATGTGAAATTTCACACAAAGCTAACAAAATTCTCACATGGAAAATAGAGACTATCTTGGCAAAATTAACATTTAATTTCTTAGAAATGCAATGTTAGAACTTCTCTAAGATCTAGGGAAGCAGTAGTGCAGTAAGGAAAGTAAAAGCTAACTCATGAAATATGTCATAATATGTCAATTTTTAAACAGGAAATGAATAAAAGTATTTTAAAACACTAGTCAGTAAAAAAAGAAGAAAAGGATAACTTCTCTAAAGAAATATTGAAAAAATTCAGTCCAAATGAATATTTTCACTAAAAAAAAATCCTTTTGGGTAAGATGCCCTTTCACTTAAAAAAACCCCCAAAACCTAATATTTCTGGACAAAAGAAACGTTATTATCTTTATATCTGAAATTAAGGTGCAATCAGCCTACTTATATTTCGGCTGCTGTAAAGAACTGAACCCCACTATCCCAGCCTACCTTCAGAAAAACAAATGGCATCTGTCCTCTTTCAGTGGACTTGGAATGGGTCTTAATATCAGTATTGTCCGTATCGGCATACGGAGTGTGACGTAGCAGCAAAAATTCTTTTGTTCCTGCAAGAAGACTGAAAAAAGAGGCTGTTCTCTTGAAATATTTTAGTGGTAGTTCATATGTACGCAGGCATACCAAAAAAAAGTACTCTCCTTTTAGAGGAATTCCAGCCTAAAGAAACTTTTCATGAAACCTTAACTGAAAAATATGAAGGGAGGCAGGCAGAGGAATGAGAGAAGAAGGTGTTTCTGGCATCCGCTTTCTGCTGAGCTCAGAAGGCAATGGAAGTTGCAGCCTCCAAGCTCTGATGCAGGATTTCAGGCTGTCACTTCTTCTTGTGGTCTAGATTCAAAGTTACTGGGGCAACATTTTATGGAGAAAATATCCTGCCTGTGTTGCGGGCAGCTGTAGTGGATGGAAAGGCAACTACTTTCTTTGTATCTTAGGCGCCATGATACGCAGCAGCTCTGATGATTACATTCTTGTTTTCCTAATGAATTTATATTTTTTTCTTTAAACTGAATAATAATACACACTTCCAAGCAAATCTTTGTTAAAGCTATGGGATAAGACTGCCTGAAAATGTAATCTAGAGCATAAGGCTGATTATTGAAATTAACCAATCACAGCAAAATTTTAGCACACAATTGTTTAAAATTATTGACGTCAAATAAACCCTTAGTAATACAAGATGGTGGCTGACTTCATCTGTCAAAGAATGATTAATGCATATTAATATACTTGTTACATGGATCAAAATCTTCAGATAAGTCAGCCTGTTAAATTATGGTGCTCGTTGATTTTCATGTTGAGCATACGTGCCTGTCCTCAGCTTCTTTGGATTTAACCCCTTTTTGTAGCTCCAGCAGGGCATTCAGGCCCAATAACTATTAATAGGTTGTTAAAAAAAGTTTCTGCCTCTGGACAGTCTTCTCTTAATTTAGTATATAGCACTTAAATAAAAAAAATACTAGAAGTCCCAGCCTAAGTTGAGTAGCTGAAGTATGTTCTGCCATCACTAATTTTAATCTTATATTTAGCTGCCATAAACAGTGATCTTTTGCCAAAGAGAGTGGCTAGCATAGCTAATTGCCTCGAGATTTAAAATGATAACAATAATTGTTGTGTACTTCTTGTGATTAGCTTAATTATCCCCATTTCCTCTGAAAGCCTCAACATTAATTCCCATTGACTGTAATGTTAATTACTGGCAGGGGCAGAGTTGTTCAAATGCTGGCTTGTGCTGCAAAGTGAAGTCGTTGATAACTTCAGCAGATGGTTCTGTGCTTTAAAGAAATGAGAGCTTAACCTGTCATTACTTCCTCTTTTTTTTTTTTAAGAGAAAATGCCAGCAAAGTCAAGAATAAGAATACAAAGCACTCCTTTTGATGCAAGTGAGAAAAGTGCTAAAAATATGTTTTCAAATACTTAGCAGGTCTTTTTGGGGGTGGTAGAATAGGGCACGATTAAGGGAAAATAATTGCAGTCCAGATAATTTCATCTTAACTTGCTGCTCTATTACATTCCTCATATCCCATCATAGACATTTGTTTCTCATCCTGACCTCGGCACAGACCAGAGCGGCAGAAAGAATCTTACAGGTTCAGCAGGGCTGCTGTTGCTGAATATCCTGCTGTCTCCCACAGGGAGAGGTGTTCATTTGAGATTTTAGAGAACAAGAGCCTTTTCATAACCTCAATTACCACAAGGTCAATCTGCAACTGAGCGTTCGAGTGGTACTTAAATTGCCTGGTAAGCAGCTGTGGCCCAAGAGCTATGTTGAAACCAAGTTAAACTGTCATCAATGTCTATCTGTTAATGACAGTAGCGAAAAAGAATCTTTCTGATAATTGGCTTTTTAACGAACCAGAGAAGGGATTTGATTCTTGAACAAATAAAGCCTTGTCAAGACTAAACTTCCATTTGTAATTCATAAGAAACGTCTCTGTTTTCTCTCCATCACTGAGGTATATAAACATATGTATGCACGTGTGTATTTGTGTGTATATGTGTACATATGCATACGTATGCATATCTATGTGCACTATATACAAAGTATTTTTCTCTAGGCAACAGCTTCTATAGATTTCAAAATTTCAAAGCCATTATGTATGCGTTCTGCTATCAATAAATATATATTACCTTTTTTTAGTGATAAATGTATTTATACTCTGCCATGAGATTCATGCATAAGAATTGAAAATTACTGTGAAGCTGATGGCAATCTGTCAATTGATTGAGAATCCTTCAATCCCTTCAACTTTTATTCTTTTAGTAAGGTCTCACTGTAGGTCAAAATACAGTAGGAGAAACAGAATTACAGCGTGATGAATAAAGCGATTCAACTAGATTAGAAACCAATGTTCAGCATGGCAATACCTAAATTGGAATGTTCTAAATCAAAACCCGAAAACGAAACCAAATGGTCTAACTTAACGCTTATTACATATCATGGTAAGACACTAAATGTGTTGTAGTCACTGCAGTTTGAATGTTTGTGATATATTAGAAACATACACATTTTATGCATTATGTCAACTCTCTTTGATCCTCCTTTGGAACTCCAAGCTCTTGCCGACAGTTACTTAAGGCCGACAACTTTCTGGAAAAAGCAGCCGTTATTGCACACAGAGGATTGTTTACCATCATTATTCAATATTTTTTTTTTTTTTTTTTTAGACGGAGGATTTCCAATACCTCTTTCAAAAATCTAGCGAGAAGGTGTATTGATGAAGCCCGTGCTTTTGCTGAGGAACGAGTAAGCAAAAAGGTGGGCTTTGTAGCCTCCGCTGCATGTACTTTGTTTGACTGTGGCTTTTACTGAAACAAACAAAACACTCAGCTGGGGCTTTTCTCACCTAACTTCAGATATCCGGAGTAGAAATCTGCACCTGAGCCAGTTATGTGGAGTTCTTTTGCAGTCAGTGGAGAAAAACAGGCACTGCTAGAAGGTGATTCATCTCCTCCTAAAGCCAGCATCCAAACCAGGCCAGATGAATCCTATTCCAGAAGTTAGGTGAGATGAATCCCAGCTCTACTGACTTGAAGAGGAGTTTTGCTGAGCTCCATGAGGGGCAAGCCTAGCTCACGTCTGTGAAAGAAGGAATGTGAAGTTTATACTGTGAAAGATGAAACCGACTGTGGTTTTAGTTTCTTGCAATCAAATAAATAACACATACTGACACATAAACCAATGGTGTTCCAGAAAACAGTAAAAGATTTAGTGAAACTAATACAGAATGGAGGCACTTGCAACTACAGCTATCATCTCCGTGTTACCTTCAGAATTTCTGAGCTACCTTCTCTTTCCATGTCTGTAAGAACTTCCCTTGTTTGAGAAACTGGGTGACTATCTCCTACCTACCCAGGCGGTAGACCCAGTTCTCTTGCAAAGCCCAGTCTGGCCTGGGACTCATACTGACTGGTTTTGCTGTCTCATAAAATGTGTGGGTGGCAACTTTTTTTGGGGGGGGGGGAGGGGTGCCAAGGACCATCATATTTCTCACTCCCCTCAGGAGGTCAGTACATTTTTGCCTACTGATTTCAGCACTTCAGCTGGAATAAAAAGTTTTCTTCCTATTCTCTGTTCCTTCACCTAACTCTTGTGCTGGTTTTCTAACCAACCAAATCTATCATTTTTTAATCCACAATATAGGAGGAATGGAAGTCATTCTACCTTTGGACCTATCAGACGTTTGGTTTGATAAAGCAGTTCTGTGAGAGATTTCAAACAGTTTCAGGAGAGCAGTTAATCCTGATCGTCCACTTCCGAATCAAATAGACTTATATAAAACATAAGCGCAATTTACTTTTTGACAGAAAAACCACTACCGTTTTTTTGACAGAATGGATGCAATGCTTGCTCACGGGAAAGGATTTTGAGTTGTTCATCTCAGATAAACTGAGGTAAACACCAAATGAAATACTTGCATACAAGAGAAAGCAGTTTGGGAGTCAAGCATTTACACCTGCACTGCTAAATTCATCTGTTTGAGGGAGTGATCCTTGGCAAATGATTTAGACCGGTTTGCGTCCACTGCACTAGCTCCCTGTAGGAAGTATTAGCTATGTCCATACCATTTAGCCCTTGGCTTTGCCTCTTCTGTGGTTCATATGTGTGGCATTCAAATAATATTATAACAGTAGCTAGGTTTTCTGTGTTCATTTTTTTCAGTTCAAAGTGTCTGAAATAATTTGAAGGCTGTACTGCAGCTAGCCAGAGTGATATTTGTACGCCATAACACCCTGCTTATATATTGCATATACTGAAGTATGGCAGGAGAGAATCTCTGGATTAAATCGGAGCTCAAAGCTTTCTGAGATAGTGCTGGAAATTATCTGAGAAAGCACAGCACTGGAAAAGATCTAAAAAAGTACATATGCCCTGAAATATGGAGACACACCCTCCATGGGATGATCTGTGCCCATAACATTAAAGATCTTTCAGATCCCCAAGAGAAGATAATTTTATTTATGTATTTGCTTTACACTTTCAATCTTATTTTCAAAGTTTATGACATCCGCAAAACTTCTCGAGTGATTTATTCGCCAATGTGTGCATTTTAGTCATCTTTCATTGAAGCTGATACATTTTCCAGTTTATTATTTTTACAGTTTTAATATTTCTATTATTTCCTCAGACAGGAATATTGAAAAAGAAAGATTCCCTTTGGTTCTTTTTCTTGAGAACTACTTTAAGATATTTTTACATTGAAATGAGGACAGTAGAAATTCAGGAATAATTTTGCTCAGGTTTTCTGTTGCACTCAAAGGTGCTCAGCTTTACCAAAAGAGAATGGAGAAGAGAGGATATTTGGCTAACAAATTTTGTCCCAGAAAGCAAATTACACAGAAGATGATTATTGCGCTGGCACCTTGACTACAAATTCAATAAAGTGCTTAGCACAGCCCATCTCTGTGCTGAGTGTACTAAAAACAAGTGGAACCCCTGGGCACTGCAGAAAATACTGAAGGACACCTGATACCGTTCATTGTCATTTATCTTCTTTAGTGTCGAAACTTTGTAAAACGTGGCAAAACACACACAAAAAAAAAAAGAAAAGCCAGATAGGGAACTGATAATTGTCAAGGTCAAAAGGAGTGTTATTCTTCTTTAAAGCTGTCAGCAAAAATAGCATTCGTAATTTCACTTCTTTTTCTTTGACTTTTTTTTTTTTAGCTTTACATTTTGACATTTTAAAAGCCCATGTCTGGGTTTTCAAGTGAGTTCTTTCCCCACTGGAATTAGAGCTTTAGTTATCAGTGCTGAAGGACAATCATATGTAGAGATGGTCAGCTGGATCAGTTTACTCAAGTTCTGAGTGACTGTTTTCAAAAAATAGGACATTGATATCCATCTCTTTTTATTTTTTTGTCTGATGAAAGTAGACTAGAACGTGAGTCTTAGTGTGTGTCAGGAAAGCACTTGGCACATGCGGAGACCCGAAAAATGTCAAAAAGATCACATGGTCTGCTATGAATTCTTATTCTGTCGCATGCCTGACATCTCCTTTCTTAATTCCAGCAGTCATCCTTGTAAACTGTAAAAGAATGAATCGGAAAAAAAAATCTCACATATATTGGCCCCTTACCAAGCAGTTTGGAACAGAGGTAGCACATATACATATATATACACATAGATTATTCATGATTGTTATAGTATGTAGCTGAAATATCCCTGACTCATAGTCATGGCTAAACAATGATTTTTACAGTGACTCCTGAACTTGTGATACGTTTTTTCCTCATTTAACACTCGCTCTTGTTTAGTTGGTGACTAAACATATTAGCTTTGACGTTTTTGTAGCTCTAAAGAAAACAGAGTTCATCCACTAATGATTTGTCGTCTCTGTCTTTCTGCCCCAGATACAAACAGAAAAGCAAAGAAAGAACTTCCGTTTGCACAGTCATAGCCAGTCATTTACTGTTCTGTAATCAAGAGATTCAAATCTGTTCTTTAATTCTCAAAAATGTATTCCACGTTAGGGAAATACTGGAGAGCAGGATAGCCCCTCTAGCAAGTATAATAACCAGCACTTCATAGAGCCGTAACCAATTGCTGCCAGACACGAGGTTGCTCTTCCAGCACCCTGTGGCAGCTGTGTTGAACCGTCTTGAGTCAGGTGTTTATGGAGACAACGCACCACCGCAGTGTACCCACACTGTCAAGCTGATCTGTGATCCAGCCTGTTTGCACCCACTCCTGTATCGACGCTTTAATTTGTTTCTTTTATTCTTTCTAATTATTCTGCACAAATTGAATTAGATTTGAAAGGACAACTTATCCCATCTGAACCTACCATATATTTTATGCTACATGCTGTTGCATATTCCAGTGTTTCAGAGACACTCATTCAAATTCCCCCAGTGAGAAGAGGAAATTAAACATAATTTCTCGTATATGAATGACAGTTTTGCTCTTATTACCTTCTTAGGAGATAGTGATGGCACCACAGCTGGCAGCTGTTTCTTGCACATGGTGTGGTTTAGCGGGCTTGTTCTGGGAACATCTACTACAGCAAGTACATGGATGAGACAGGAAGATAAATATTTAGTTTGTAGCTCCTTAGGGACCTTTAGCATAAGGTAATCTATCAAGATTTTAAGCACTGTCAAGAATTGTGGTCATGTCAAGAAATGCACTTTTTGGATGCCTGGAAAACTTTAATATTGAGGACTCAAGTCCCTTAAGTATGCAATGAATAGCAACCAAGTGCGTATTCTGATCATCTCAAGTTTGCACTGTGTTTCACAATTAGATACCTGTGATGTATGATAGATCCGCCTGTCCTATCCTCTGAGTCTCAGCTTCTTGCCCATAAGCTAGGTATAATAACAGCACTTTATTAGCTATAGAATATTCTGTTAATATAGTCATGGAGGTGGGGAGAAAGCAATCGTACAAGTAAATTAATATCTCTAATAGGAAGCCAGAGTCATAAAGGATGTTGAACATTGCAATTTAAATCGTAAGAATTATGATGTTTAAACTTTATTTTACCAGTTATTTTCAAGCTTTTAACTGTCATTTTGATGACATCTGTACCACAAACCCTTTCTGATATAATACATGTAATTTTTCTTTTCAAAAAATTTACATTTTTACACTGACTAAATAAAAAGAAAACTTTTTTTTTTCCTCTGGCACAGTTTATTCCACTAGGCTAACTGACATAAGCTATGCAAGCAAATTAAACTGTTGCTACCTGGGGAATGACATCTAAACTAGGAGAAAGTACCATTATAATTTAACTGGCAAATGTTTTTTGCAGTTGTCTAGTATCAAGTCTTTTCTACTTGATTAAGGTACAAAAGCCAAAGTACATTTTGTTTATTTTCATGAGGTGGCATAGTACTGATTTGTTCATAACTGCAACATCCCCAAGCTATCTTGTGAGTGTCTGCATGGCCTTTGGTAATTTTTGCAGTTATTTTTGCTTGTCCCATTTGTTTAACCTTAATCTCAGTTTTTCATCCAGAAGTTGTCACTTCTCCAATGGACAGCCAGAACAAAGGTTTTACTTTGTGTTCTAGAAACTGGTGGAAGCTTTACGGTGTGCAAGCAGACTAAGTATTTGGATACAGTACACTGGTTAGCTGCTTGCTAACTCTTATTTCTGGAGCCATTTGAATGTAGCCATCTTAGCAGTTTTGGAAACAATATAAAAAGCAGGGAAAAAAACCCCCAAACCTTGGAAACTAAGTAACAACTTAATAAAAATAACAATAGCTATAACAACGATGAAAAAAGCTGTAATAAGAGTGCATTAATGAACATCCAGGTCAGAGCACTGTGCAGCAATACTGTGTAACTCAAAGACATTTTTCCATCCTTGAACTCTCCCTACATCTTTTTCTTCAGCAAGTATAAAAGGAAAAAAAAAATATTCCTCCATTCTGTCTTCATGACACCTTGCCTCAAGGGAAAAAGGAAAGATTAAGAATTTAACTTACCTAACCAGGGTACGTTTGTGCTTTTGTACATGTATGTGTGAGACAAAGAAAAATATTTTTTTTTGTTTCATTGCCCCACTGTCAGTAAGGCAAAATAGAAGTAAGTTCTCTGGTACCCAAACATACCTACCAGTCTCTAGAGAATGGAAAATGAAGTACGTGTCACGGTACCATTCAAAGCAGCAAAGGAAAAGAGTGTTCTTTACTCCATCTTATTTCTCCAATTTAATTCACTTTATGAAAGAAATAATAAGGAAGTTCAAAATTTCAGGTATTTATAGCTGCTCAGTATTTTCTCTTCTTGCTTTACACAAGCTTTCATGTTTCTATGAGAACACAAAGTACTATATTCCTACGAATCAAAGTAGTAACATCAGACCTCAACTTTTTACTTGTGCAAATAGTTGTACAGTGCTCAAGGTGATGACAAATCACCCTGTGTTTCCTGGTACACATTTCCTTTGGAACTGACTTTTTTTTTTTCCCCCAAGGCAGGTTTGATATTTGGTGCACGTTGTTTCTTTATTTTGGAGGACATGATTAAAATGATCATAACCCAAAGTGGACTGTTTGACATGCTGTTACCCCTATACTGTGGCATGATTGTCACCTCTAAGAAAGGACATTTTCCCCACATGTAGGTTAGGAAAGCCCTTGTCTGCAGTAGCAGCACTGTTGTTTTACTCTGTTAGACTCAGAGGAGCAAGAGTTAAAGTATCTGTGTAGAAACTGGATGATTTGTTGCTATAAAGTCCTTGGGTCAGGTTCCTCATTGAGAGAAGCTGCAGCAACTTGTCTCATATACAGTAATGACTCTGGAGCAACTACTTTATTGCCTAAAAGAGTGAGCAATGAGGCCTCTGGGAGGCAACTCAACCTGGTCTTAGCTCCCTAATAGAGCTGAGAACAGCTTAATTTAGTGTAATCATAATTTGCATGATTTTTCTTCTGCAACTTCTGTTATATGAAATTCTCCTATGAAAAAGCTACTAAAATACCAATGGAAGGTGCAAGAAGGGAGACAGAGGGCACATGTAATTTCCTTCAAGTTTTAGAAGCAATCCATTTTATATAAAAGAAAATATGGTTCATCTTAGTTGTAACTATAGCTGCAAAAATTCTAAATCCCAAACAGGAATGAGAGTTTTAAATAAATCTAGAGTGACTGAGACACCTATATCCCATGTGACAATTTTAATTAATATTACAGTCCTTTTTGCACTATGCATGTTCCTTGAATACGTACAGTTTGTGGTTCCACTGCTATGTCAGTTCTACTCCATAGCTCTGATTTGTTTGGTCACCAGTATGAAAAATGCTGGTTACTTCAGCATCGTTAGAAACGAGATGCCATAACACAACAAACCTCCACCATCTTTAAGGTGTTAAGAACAGTACCAAACATTGCAGGGAGATAAATATCATGTAGGGATAGGTGTAATGTCAAGGAAAAAGTTTTGCTAATCATGAACAGTGAGTGAATTACCTCTCTTATTAATTGGACATGTTTCGGGCTTAGTAAATTAATATAAATGGGTAGGTAAGCAGCTGTGAGGAGGTCCCAAATTAGTATGAAAGACATCAACTATTTATGCAACTATATTTTTCCTATTAAGCTAACAACCAGCTAGACCATGTGGCCACATTTCAGATTAATTTATAGAGGTGTAAATCTCAGATAACACTGTTGTAAATCTAGAGTAATTCCAGCGAGCACAATGAAGTTACTCACAGCTTGCATTAGTGTAATTGGAATTGGAATACGGTCTGTATTGTAATAAGGCACCAAGTATTTGGCAAAATTCACTTTGCTGGAGAAAAGCCTCTTAAGTTTTCCACTGAAATTTACTTCAGAGGCCAAATAAGAGTAGAGCTGTCTGCCTAATCCCAGGATGGACTAAGTAAATTTATACTGCGTTCTTTTCACAGAGCTGTTCATTGTTAATGGCAAATTCACTTCTGTGTGCTTCTAGGAGACTGCCTAATTCATAGACCATTTAAAACAGAACCACTGCTGATAGCTGTAATTAGTTTCATAGCAACTCTTCCTCCTGCTGCTGCAAGAGTGAGGCTGCTAGTCCAACTCCTCCAACAGGCATGTACCAATTAGTACAGCCTGAACCTAGTCCAGTGATATTGTAATGGAAGTATAATAGTTGAGGAACCACGTTTACTTTTTTTATTTGATCTTGGAGGTATTCCACTTGCAATTTGTTTGCAAAGGTCAGCTTCAGAAAAATAGTTGTATCTTGTTTTGGTCCATCTAAATTGGGCTGTAAATACACTTCCAGTTTTGTAACGCTAGGGTTCTGGGAAAGCACTCAACGGCAGAATAATGTTCAAGAAGTCTTGTACAGGATATTAACTGCGGACCATTTATCAAATCCAGTGTCCTGCTTTTTTCTTTCTAATCTTCAAAAGATTTATTCTTAAATGTAAGAAAATATCTGAGATCTTTGTAGCTAGGTGTTTACAAGATTAGAAATCTAACCAATGGGTTTTTTTCTTCTTTCTGCATGTCTAATACAGAGGTAATTTGTTTCTCAGTCGGGGAGAGATAAAATGAAGTATTCACGTCTATTCCTTAAGCAGAAAGTCTCTTTTTCTTCAGAAATAGGAAATTTTATTTTATTAATCCTTTGAGTTGCTTTCTATTCACTTTCTAAATTCTACATGGCTTTTGCAAGTATTTGACATATCTTTTTTGCGTCTATCTGTAGTTTAGTGTTCAGATACACTTAACATTCCCTCTATCTTTTGCAACCTCAATTTTTAGTATTTTCTCCAAGTGAGAACTGGAAAATGAAATTCATAAACCAAAAAACAGACTACAGCTTTTAGGCTGCATTTCTGATTTCATCTGCAAGATCTTTTCACACCACTGTTAATATAAAATCCAGCCCATACAATTTTTGCATATGAATTTCAACTATCTTGAAGAGCCTAGGGAACCAGTCCTTCTAAAGAAACCTTCTGCATTTTGTAGAGTCAAAAAGTCTTGCACCTAATCCATGTGGCCTATGAGAGACAGGTGCTTGGAAGGTTTTCAGAGGGTGGGCACGCTCTCACAAGGTGTCTAGTTCAGGCATCTAAGTCAGATGACTGACAACTCTCTGTGTTCCTTAACAGTTAATGAACGTTATGGCTGCACAACCAAACCAGATTATGCTGAAGTAATCCCCACCCAGAATCGTGTGTAGGATGGGCACTCGGTCCTCCAAAAGGCTGTTTTGCTCTGCGTGTCCGCTCCTAGCAATTGCATTATTTGCTGCCATAAACATAATGCAGCTCTCTCCCCCACTGATTTCAAGTGCATCTAAAAAGTGTAAGTCAGACTTGGTACACAGAGGAGTTTCTTTGGAAGCAATTAATACAAATGACGCCATGTATGGAGATGAAACTTAGGGTGTCTAAGTCACTGCGTATCAAGGGCAGAGAAGAAAGCTTCTGGTGAGCATAGACAGTATGCTTGCAGTAAAATGCAAGTCAGCCTATGACTTTGTGTCATCCCCACGGGAATTCGTTGTCATCAGTAAGTCATAAGAATGAAGTTAACGTGATTTCACTTAATTATGACATATGGGTGTCTTTGTTTGTTTTGGTTTGTAAGATTACTCTTTACCTGATGTACCTCTTATGACTGAGGGGATATAAAACTATATTTGAAAGAACATTACTGAGCAGAGCCATGCACATTATGTGGAATGTGCACTAAGACACTACTGGTGAAAAGCACTTGAAAAGTCCTTTGTGAATGTAGTTTATAACTGAGCTAGCACATCACTATCTACTTCTTTTAACTTTTGGTTAAAACCAAGGTGAGAGTTATCCCAGTGAACATACTGATCACAGAAACCAAAAAAAAAAAGCCCAAACACCAAACCACTTTCACATACTAAAACCTGGAATCCTAAAACTGTCATTACAAAGAAAGCGGTGTATTATTTCCTGAGTCCCAGGCAGCTGACATTGGGGGTCACTCTTTTTAACCATGGAAAGAGAGGGGAGCAGCTCCCACCTGGAGAGAGAAAGGAAATAACATTCCTGTCATCCCAGATTGTTTAAGCATGTTGCTGAAACAGCAATGCTATTGAGAAGCAGCAGCTGTGGAGGGGGCTCTCGTTATTCCTGTATCTCCACTTGCAGAGAATTCCTCAAAGACAGTACTGTGATTTTCTGGAACCAAAAATATGATAAAAATGGACTGATCTTGCTTAACATATGAAAGAACTGTCCTTTATATAGCAGGCATTTTCTTTTTAAAATATGTAAATCGTACGTTTTCTCTGTAGAGATGAAAAAGAATAAGAACATTTCATATAGAAAGAATCGTATTTTGAAATGTATTAGCTTCCTGAAAGCACTTTAGGAAAAAACAAACAACTACCCTTGGGCTTGCAAAAGCCGTATATGTGCCTGTAACCTGTACAGGCAAATGTGGCTACCACAAAAGATGCTCTCTTTTCAACAGGAAAAAGAGGGGAAAAAAAGATTAAAAGGTACAACCATACAGAATGCACTCTGAAACTGATGAGTGACAGTACACAGCCCATTTTATAAGTTCAGGTACAGACAAATTCTGTTCAACCAGTGGAACGAAGCGCTTGCCAAAGTGCTGAGAATGGTACAAGAGTCTGAAGAGAGGAGACTGAAATAGAAGGAAAAAATATTCACTGAAATCTCTGAGAGCAGGATCAAATGTGATAGATGGCAAAGCAGGCACTGTCATGGCTTGCTGTCAGGGGAATTGCTGTGGTTTTGTTTCATTGCATTTCCTCCTTTATTTTGTGCTTTCCTTTCAAGGGCAGAAAATGAGAGGGGGAAAAAAAACTTTCTCAGGATAGTTTGGGGGTCCTGTGTCTCTTGTTAATGAATTTTTTGTTACTGCCTAACCCTATTCTATCTCTTGGCCAGCTCTTAGGAATAGTACTCATCCAGACATTTCATCTAATAGGCCTTTCACCAAGTTCTGAAAGTTTGCAGAGGTTTTGCTTACGCTATAACATCAGCACTAAAAGATGCAAGGAATAGGCCCATGCTCAGTGGAGACAGACTCCAACAATGTTTAGCTGCTAAAAGTGAGATTCCATGCTCAATGTATGTACAAACAGTAGCTTTTCAAAAGACCTATCCAAACTGGGTGTATTTCCACAAGCCTGTGCCTTTTAGTATTCCAAAAATACGAAACACAGGAAAAACATTTTAAGCAATATTTTAAAATGGTTAAATAAAGTTTCCCCAGCCAACCTGGTTTCATTTTAGTATTATTCTTGTTTTCTTTCACACAAACTGAAAAAGTTAGATCCAAGGTAGCCAAAAAATCGCTCATAGGATGTTTAGACAAGGCTTTCCTCTGAAACCACATCATTAAGAAAGTGAGAAGAGACTGATCAGAATGGGTTGAGGAGAGCTAAAAGGGAACAGCAACTAAACCCATTCATTTAAATAAAACTAGTCTCACAAGAACCCTCCATTAAAAAACTGAAGCATGTTGTCGCATGGAAATCTGGGCATACACAGTTATAGTTGTATGAAGTTATATGTAACTTATAATGTTTTAAAAACAAAGTGACAGAAAAATTCAATAGCAAATGATGCTACAAGTTATGTGCAGGATGAAAAACCTGTTAGAAATATGAAAAAAGGGACAGTGATGGCTTTTCTATGAGAATTAAAATACTTCTAGAGAAAATATATGGTAAGGGTAACTGACAGTTTATTTATGAGAGCATTATAAATATATGTCTTTTTTATATAGTTGCTTTCTTATTTGCTTCCACTGACTTTTTTTTTTAAGGTTGCTGTCTATGTGGTTTTTTTTTTAAAGAAACAAAAACAAGCTGGTGAACAGATAACCTTATTCTAACAACAACATCTTGAGTGGGGGTGGGGAGCAACCCCAACCTCCTCTGTGCACAGTCAGCATGAGTCCGTAAGGACAAATGGTTTTATTTATTCACACACCAGTAAAATCCTCCCTGCAGAGCAAAGTTCTTTAGCAGAGTCTAATTTTTGTGTTTTATTTTTTATTTCCCACAGATGTTGAAGATGCTATAATGAGAAGGGCCTTTTCTGGCGGGATTTTTAGACAGGTTTTTCTCTGTAAGCCATAGTATTAAAACATATAAGAAAGCAAGATGGCTTTGGGGATTTACAGAAAACAAAAAGCAGGAGAAGAAAGTTTTTTCTTTCAAAAAGACCAATTAATTGATAGGTAATAATGGTAAATAGTTATATCAATGTTCGTACCATACACTTTTTCTTCAGTTTCTCCTCTCCACCTTCCGGGATCAAATCAGCCACTGACTTGGAGTTGTTTGCATATTCTGCTCACTTCAGACTTCTCAGATGCAGCTGTCTGCATCTGAGCCTTTCGTGATCATCTCTGTAATAAACAGAGAGAAAAGGACCGATGCAGGGTATAATACATCAGAGTCACTTTAGATACCTAGTTTAGGACAAGAGGAATCTTACCCTATGAGTGGCATGTTCTTCTACATATAACTATTAGGAGTGTAGGTGACTTGCTAAGGCATAGATATCTACGTTGCAACTTCTGGTTTTGGTGAGACGAATCATGCCCTTGACATTCTCCTTCTGTTCACAAAGAATGAGTTGCCTCAATCCACAGAGACAATTCAGTCAGATGGAAAAAAAAAGACAGCAAAATAGAAAGACAGTACTAGACTCATTCAAAGGCAGGCAATACCCATCAAAGTAGAGATGGTCACAGAGGCATCTCTCTGAATCACGAAATACATCAACTATCTAAAATGAAAAAGAAACAATCAAAGCAGTCTTCACAGGAGAACATACACACAGTAAGAGAAATAACTTGAAGTAGCAATAGATAATGGAAGGCAGATGCTTTTACAAGAACTGTAAAAACTGCAAATCTATGATCCCATGCTTCTCAGTGCACTGAAGAAAATAAAAGAAAAAAAGAAAAAAAAAGGGGGGGAAACAAAAAGGAAAACAAGAAAAAGAAGGAAAACAAGAAAAATAAAGAAAAAAAGGGGTAAAAGAAGGAAAGTGCCAAATTACATAAATCCTGTAGGCTTCTGTGACATGAGACCTGACAAGACGCATCCTAGGATCCTGAAGAAATTGGCAGATGTAGTTACCAAGTGGCTCTCCATCATATTTGAAAAGTCATGGGAATCGGGCAAAGTCCCCAGTGACTGGAGAAAGGAGAACATCACATCTGTTTTTAAAAAGGGTAAAAAGGGGGACCCTGGGAACTACCAACCAGTCAACTTCACCTCAGTGCCTGGGAAGATCATGGAACAGATCTTCCTGGAAGTTATGTCAAAACATGTGGAAGACAGGGAGTGATGCCATCTACCTGGAGTTCCATAAGGCCTTTGTCCCACAGTAGTCCCACACTACATTCTTATGTCTAAATTGGAGAGATATGGTTTTGATGTATGGACTGTTGGATGAACGAGGAGTTAGTTGGATGCTCATGTCCAAAGAGTTACAGTTAATGACTCAGTGTCAAAATCAAAACCAGTGATGAGTTTTGTCTGTCAAGGGTCTATACTGGGACCAATACTACTTAGCGTCTTCATCAGTGACATAGACAATGGGACTGAGTGCATCCTCTGCAAATTTGTGGATGATACCAAGCTGTGTGGAGCAGTCAATTCACCAGAGGGAAGAGATGCCACCCAGAGGGGTCTTGACAGGCTTGAGGACTGGGCCCATGGAAACATCATGAAGTTCAACAGGGCCAAGTGCAAGGTCCTGCAACTGGGTCAGGGAACCCCCAGTATCAATACAGACTGGGGGAATGAATGGATTGAGGGCTG
>JAVKLA010000008.1:1961553-1972962 GCA_034782735.1 Sagittarius serpentarius
CTCTTGAGACCCCATCGGGACTCCTGCCTCCAGCTCTGGGGTGCCCAGTACAAGACATGGACGTGTTACCGCAGGTCCAGAGGAGGGCCACAAAAATGATCAGAGGGCTGAACACTTCTCCTACGAAGAAAGGCTGAGTGAGTTGGGAGTTGTTCAGTTGTTCAGCCTGGAGAAAAGAAGGCTTCAAAGAGGCCTTTGGTATATAAGGGGAGTTATAAGAAAGGCAGAGAGAGACTTTTTACCAGCCTATATTGACAGGACAAAGGGCAAGAGTTTTAAACTGAAAGAGGGTAGGTTTAGATTGGACATAAGGAGGACGTTTTTTACAATGAGGGTGATGGAACAGGTTGCCCAGAGAAATTGTGGATGCCCCATCATCGAAAGTGTTCAAGATCAGGCTGGATGGGGCTTTGAGGACCCTGATCTAGTGAAAGATGTCCCTGCGCACAGCAGGGGGGTTGGATTAGATGATCTTGAAAGGTCCCTTTCAATCCAGACTATTCTATGATTCTGTGATAACTATTGGGGTTGAAAGTTTCAGTTACAAAGACAAGTACTCTCATTTCCTATTTGCATCATTCCTTTTCTGGAAATTCTCTAAGTTATTGCAAACAAAACCTTGGATTTTTGTTCATAGACAAAAGTATCATTCTGAGAAATGCTTAGAGCTAAGGCAGGCAGTGTCTTTCTTTCAGTCTCTTCTTATTATGAGACTGGTTTCAGAATCACTTCAGGTTTGTTTCTTCTTCAAGGTATCACTTAAGTAATTATATTTAATTTCGTCTGCATTTAGAGTCTCTACAAATTCAGACAGTGTATCAGCTGTTAAAGCAATGCAATTAGGAACAGGCGTAGGAATAGGAATAGGAATAGGAATAAAAGTAAAGGGAAAGAAATATTGAAATACAGATGTATCAGATTCCACTGTTTGAGTGCTTTTGCACCAAAATCTGAAAATAGTGAGCTCAGTTTTCTGGTTTGCTCTGGGAACTTTAGGCCACTTTGACAACACAAAGAACTGTGAACACATGAAGATGATTTTTTGTTGATTTTGTACTTTTATAGAAGTGCAAATCAGCTGAAATATACAGGTATGGTTTTAGTTCATTTTTTCAAACAAGAAAGCACCATAAAACAATTGGATTAAAAAAAAAAGAGAGAGAAAAGGCAGTCCAGCAAGGTAGGAAAAAGACAATCTTAACATTAAAAAGTAGAAATAAAGGGGCCTTGAGCTTTGCACTGGAGAGTGTCAAACATAAACTTTGATTTAAATAAGAGGTATGCATCAAAGAAATGGGACTTCAGACATAGTTCTGCTTTCCCTGGGTCAAACCCAGCTCCTGCAAGAGGAGGAAAAATGAAAAGCTGTCTCAGTTGGAAAGAATTGTGGGGAGAAGTCAAGTAACATGAAGAAGGACTTGAACTTTCATTGACTTTAAAAACAGCTAGAAAAACCATTACCGCCCATGTCTTTTTCTCATCGTGCTTGTTACCACAGCAGATCCTGGGCAACAGAACTCACTCTACAGAACTAAGACAGTTGGTTGTCCCAGCTCAGAGCAGCTTGACACTTGAGCTAATCAGGCATGTCTTACATTTGAGGGAGAGCAAAGATTTTGCTCCAGGCGCGAAGTACTGAAGGTGGGTTGAAGACTGACAGATATATCAGTTAGATCCAGATGACAAAATTTGACCATGATCCAAACTTTCCTGAGATTTCTTAGGGTTCTTGGAATTTTCTAATTGGGCTCGCTGACAGTTTCTCAGTTTGGCTTTAGCAATATTCAAGCAACACCATCTCGAACTGTTTCTCTTTTGTTGCTTCATGTTGAGACCATATTGGGTGACTCATTGGCTTGGCTAGTGAACAAAAAATATTTTTAAATACTTCTGCTTGAACTACATGAAATTGTTTATGTTTGTTTCCCTCATTAAAAAAGATAAATATTTTATTTAGCCAAAACTAAAACAACTTATTTTCCCTCATTCATAAAGAGAAACTAAACCAAAGTATGTGAAAGCCTAGATTTAGAAAGACTATGGATTTGCTTTAGTTTCTGGAATACCTTTATTTAGAAATATTGGATTTTTTTCCCTGTGACTAAGGAGTCTTTTCTGATTCACATTTGATATTTTCGTAGAAAACACTTTGGCTACCAACTTCTAGTGTGTTCTGGCTGACTCTCAGTTTTTTCCCCTTGGAGCTACTTCATGGTATTTTAAAAATATAGTCACTCCGCCATAAACTAAAGCAGAGGAAAATAAATGACTTTCTAACCTTGTGGCTAAAGAGAGGGGATGTGACACTTGTGTTCCAGCACTCTCTGAAATGCTTAATTATTTATACAGAGACAGAGACTACCAACAATCAGCAACAATTCACAGAGGAAATAACTCTCTTTTTCTTGTGAAATTTATCCATATACTTTAAGATCAGAAGAAAGTCAGATACAGGACACAGAATGCAATCCTAATATGCTGTGGGTGACACTAGATATTACAGGATGTTTACTGGCATATCAGTATGTTGGTTGTATGCTCTAGCGGCTACACTATTGGTTAGGAAGCAACCACTACCAGAGTCTCTTTTGTGAATCTAATACCTTTTCCTCAATTTTTTGGATGTGTTTTCCCTTTTTTTTCCCTTAAAGACATTTTTGGTAATTCTTTCAGCATTTTTTTTCTATCAAATTTATCAATAAGGACACAGGCAAAAAATAAATTCTCTTTAATTGTAACAAAAAAGTTACAGACCAATGCTTACCTGCTTTTCACAGCTTTCAGGGATTCATATGCTTACTTTTCTCAAAGTCTGAGAAACTAACAACATAAAGTAATAGTGTCTCCTGATCTATGCCCGCTGGTATCCATTCACTCTTCCCGGTATTATATTTTTCCTTTCTTATGAAAAACAAAGTTTCTTACTATTTTTCTTAACTATCTTATGATTCCATTTAACATCATCAGTCTTGGAAGTAACCCCTTCGTCAGCTTTTGCCTTTCTTTTCTTCTCTGCTTCTGGTGTGCTTCTTTATGGCATGTCTCTGCTAACTTCAAGCCTTCTATTTCTCAAATTTGAGGTACCTGATTTGTATTGTCTCTTTCTCTCTTTTCTCTTACTCCCAGCAGAGAGGTGAAACAAACTTGGCACAGGAGAAGCGGCACAATGTTCCATTGCAGTTACTTAAAAAAACAAAATCTATACAGTGATTTTGGTTTTGTCTTAGGATTTTTCAATACCACTTCAAATAATATTAGCCCTTACTTTTCAAACAGAGAATATCTGAAGAAGCACAAAGGATTTACTCTCAGAAATGGTAATTAGTGCAACAAACAGAAATTATAATTAGCACAATGTGGTTTATTCTGAGAAACAATTCTCACCTCCCTTTTCCTCTAGTTATGAAGAAATCTGTTTGTACTGGCACAACCACGTCACCCTTAATAGACTTATGGCTGCAATACCCTATACGGAAACAGTCAGCTTTAAGCCAGTGCAAGACTTTTTCCTCTTAAAACTCCAGCATAGCTGGCTTGATTTGTTTTCATTATACCACACTTTCATTTTTCATTGATACTATATTCAAATTTTCATCCTTCCAAGTGCTCATGTTCTTGCAAAGTTTCAGCACTCGTTTATCACCCTTATTAAGACAGAAATGTCTTTCCCAAAGCATTTCTGTTAGTTCAAAATATTTCTATTGCTTGGAGGATGAAGAAAAAGAAGAGGGGAACTCTTTTTAGCTCACACAGGGGACTACATATGTCAAGGAATCTTACTAGAAGTCAAAAATACAGAGTCATAGTTGTCTGCCTATAGTTTTATTTTCCCATTCTATGTATCTCTACCTCCCCCCAGTTCCTTCCTCTAGAAATACTAGTGGATCTTTTCCTTATTTTGTACCGTGTTTAATTCTTTATCCTAATGTATTTTGAATTAATATAAAATTGTTGTGATTAGCTTTAGCATTTGGTACTTGGCTACTGGTTTACACATATTTGCGACTGTTTCATTGATACCGAGTTCACAGGATAACTCAGGGAGCAATTTCTTGAGCAAATCCTTGGGAAGAATAGAAACCTCTTTTCTTTTTATCACGTATCACCACATCAATGTAGCATAATGTAAAAACAATACTAGCAACCTCTCATGAGAACAGCTTACCAACTGACAGTAAAAGAAATGTATGCCTAGCAGATTTAAAAAAAAGAGATATGAAGCATGCATAGAAGAAATTGAATCCTCTGGGTTTTATTTTCTTTCTTGAGGAAAGAGCAAGGTTTGATTCATAGCACAATTAGGAAAACAGAAGGAAACTCTTCACACTGCAGGTGGTCACACTTTGGAAAACTCTGCTCACAATGCACACAAAGCAAAATCCCAGTCTTGAGGATAAATCCTGATCCAGCTCTGTTTCTTGAATGCAGCTGAATATCACCTCATATTCTCCATAAATATGTTTTCATGGGTAGACTAACTGTTACAGAACCATGAATACACACACTGATGTGCTCACTTTTTATTTGTGCTGAACTACTAGTTAATTTAAATGCACATAGCTCTCTCAAAATTTATATACTTATGCTGATTTATACAATCTGAAGGTCTGACTTACAATGTCTAATTTGTTTTTGGTACTAAAAGATGTAGACTTTTATAATTCAGTCTTGAAAAGCATGCAAGTAGTTGTACTCATTGCAGCGGAAAATATTATTCCCTTTTTCTGCATGGTGGTCACATGTATTAGTTATTGCTGGTAACCACAAAAGGTCTGTTGGAAATGTATTGTCAGTGTGCAACTTCCAAGTGCTAAATGTAAATAACTCATTGAATTATAGTGTAACTCCTAGGTGCAACCAATCAACTAGAAAATATTCAGTATGCGGATGAGTTTGGTGAATCCAAGTTGCTCATATAATTGTCAACAATTCAACCTTGCTCTTCCCGACAGAGTTCACAAACTCAGAAGTGCTCAGTCTTGCGTATTCAGCAACAGATATTTATATTTTTTCTTCTATGTTTTTAGGAAATGTGTGCTCCATCATCTCCTCTGCAAATACTCCTCTGATATATAAAAAACCAATGTGTGGTTCACTTACAAATGAACAAAATATCTAACCTATCTTTCAAAAGCATAGTCATTTTTAAAGTGTCAATACCTAGTCTAATCTTGTATAACCATATATACATGTATAAATTCAGTCACTTGAAGAAGAGGTAATGAACATCATGATGAAAGAAAGAATTGCATCCTTCTCTCCAGTGAGTAGGGGTGTGCTTTCTTGGGAGAGCAGCCTGTGACACTTCAGTCAGAAAAGGAAGTGTACTTCCTACCTGCTGCACTGCGTTGTGTCTCCAGCACCGTATCTCCGATCCGTAAGCTCAGGGAGTCAAAAGGAGACCACAGCCCCGCCACTGATGATACTGCAACAGGAAAATGGGAGACATGGCAGTATTTAGGGGAGAAAGCCCAAGAATTATGCTTAATTCACACCTGCAGAAAAATGGTTGCAATGTTCAACAAACATATCTGCTCTGTGTTTAGAAAAAAGCAAGTTGATGTACTTGTGCCTCAGGAGAATGATGAAGTGCTTCCCGGTCCATTATGACTGGGAAAAATATCATCCCAAAACTGAACATAGCTATTTCTTGTAGGAGTTCACAAGGATTGGTACCAGCCAATGACAGTCACCATCCCCCTCATTTCTTGGGAATGAAATTAGAAAAAAACACTCTTGATAAAATTTGCTGATGACACAAATATTGGCAGCACGGTAAATTGATGAGCAAGACAAAGCAGTCATATAGAGTTATTGAAAGTACTTCATAACTCTGACCCATTTAAACAAATGGCTTTAACGTAGCCAAATGCTGAAGTTACATTTTTTAGGAACAGGCAATGACTTCTGGAAAAAAATAATTCTGAGAGTGATCCAGCACACAGAAAAAAATCTGAGCTCCCAAGATAAAGTTGTGACAAAAAGGTCTTGAGAATAAGGAAGAACTGCTGAAATAGATATCAAGATATGGAAGTCAGTATCATAAGCATATTTTAAAAGGTATATCGAAAGCTTACAAGAATAAAAAAAAAACCACAAAATTTAACACAAATTATTCCAGAGAGGAAGAAAACGTCTTTCAGTCAAAGACTTAATGAGCTTAATCCATTTAACTTATCAAAAGAAAGACAGAAAGGTGATTTAATTAGTGTCTGAGTACCTATGTCAGCAGAAAATATTAGATGACAGAAATTTAGGAATAACTGAATTTCCAAGTTGTGCAACGAAGTTCCAGCAGTAACAATGGATTCTTCACCTCCTGAAATCCTCAGTACAGGACTGAGTAATTTCAAATGCATGTTTTAGCTGAATACAAGCTACTGAACACTTGCAAGGCCGAGGATATCCCCCTGGTCCCCTCCAACTTGAAAGTATGGGTTCTGAAGGACCCTAAGTCTACTGAGCCCAAGTCAAAACACTTGATGTAAATTTGATGCAAAAAGTAAAAATATTATGTGCCAGATACCTTCCTAACTAGTTATTTGTTTTGAATAACTTTTATTTCAGGTTGATAAAAGATGCTTTCTAAAAGATTAATTACAAGAGCATAATAATGGCTTTGCCTCAGTCATTATTACCCATTCCTTTAATGAAATCTTCTTGAAGCAAAAAAAAATTTACAGAGCTACTCAGCCACTTTATCTTTTATCATCTTCTTGTTTCAAGACCTAGCTTTTTTTTTTCTCCTCGTTTTAGATGCTGTTATTTGAATTTTATTTCATATAGCTTTTTTTTTCCCCAGATCTGCATTATACTGGTATTTTTTCCAACTTTGGATCTCTTCTTTCTGCCCTTTTTTAATTAAAATGATTTATTAATATCTGTAGGCATGTGAAGTTATTTAACAAATATTTAACCATGGAAACAGATTCTAGATCATATCTTTGGTTTACATTGTATATGTAAATATTACAAATTGCAGTACATTAAGCTTTTATATTATGGGAAAAAATTACCTAAGAAGAGTAATGTACGGGGAAGATGTTGATGGCTCCATATACGGAATTTATACATCATATTATTAAAAGCCTAAGTTCTCTTGTATTCTTAAAAGCTGGAAAAAGAGACATAAGTGGTCCAGAAATATCCTTATGGTATATCTAAGCCTGAAATTCCTTTTGGAACATATAAATTAGCAGTTCACAGTAACTGGTACTTTTCTTTAAAAAAGGAGTATGCAAAAGCCCACTTTTTAGATTCTGATGGAGCAGACAGAAGGAAGGAAGAGACATGAATTCTGTACTAGCCTCAGTCCTATTGCCCCACAGCTTTACCCAGGAAAATGTCCCTAATCGTTTTGTGGAAAAGCATCATCACACAGCTGAAAACGCTGAAAATATGAGTGACTTGGTGGGTAAGCACTTTAATCACAATGCTGTTAAATGGTAGGTGGCAGTGTTTCCTTCTTCACCACATTTTAAGTAGAAGTAGTGGCTGTTACGATTTCTGCTATGCTAAGTGTTCTCAGCAGGCACACGAGGGATTGGTCTTCTCATATGGTTTTGGATTTGGACATGTTTTTGCTCAGTGCCACCAGACTCTGAATCAAAGATAGTTGTAGGCCTGACACAGATATGGAAACACTCAGCCCCACAGAGATGCTGCCATTCCTATATGCAGGGCTGAAGGCAGTGAAGAAACTTTGTTGGGAAAACTTAGGATCTTTAAGGACCTAAACCATAAGCAGCGAGGTTTCGAGCCACATGGCTCAACACAGACACTTAACATTGAATGCAAGCTCTTGGTTTGCACCTAGCCTTATGTCCTTTTAGGCACATCAAACCTCTGTTTCTACTGGAAAAAGGGTGACCTGGACAATCTGTAGATTTGAGGCAGGTTTAGAGGCAGGACCCCAGATTACACTGTTAATAAAGAATTTTTCCCAACCTTTCTAAGAATTTATGTTACAAACATTTCCAGTGAGCCATATCTAGCTCTATCCTCTGCTTAACCTCTAATCTTCTTCATGTCTCAAATCATTTAAATGTTGTCTTGCTTCCTCACCCAAAATCTAGACGTTAGAATAGTTCAGTGAGGAAGCGTAAGAGCCAGAAGTTCCTAATTCACACAGGAATTAGTTGTAAAATAATGGCCCATACAAAGTTTCTCACTTTATTCAGTCATGTAATAAAAAATCAATTATTCTTATGAAAATGATAAAACGAAACATTCTCAAATTAAAAGAAAGAAGTTGTGACTGACAATTAAAAAGTATAGTTCAGAATTAAAACAGATCATTCAGTCACACCAGGTGCATGTTTTGACTGGTTTTGATGGAAAATTGATATGCTAAGACATCCCAGCATGAGTGCTTTCTCTGTGTCTTTAACCCTGTTTTTTATAAATGTATGTATCAGTCTAGCACACAGACTGGGGTGTACAGTATATGACATACAGAAGTATATTATTTCCCATATTCCTTTTCATTACCTGTTTAACTCTACATTCGAACATATAGTTTTCTTCTTCTTTTTTATATGCTGAGAACAATTGCACACACATGCATCTCAGCTCCCTGCTAGCATAGTGATAACCTGCAGAGATATATTTATTTAATGCTACACTGAGCAGATGAATCACTCTACACAATAACAGCTTCTCTTGCCTGAACGTAAACAGGAAAAAATCTTATAAGTGGTCTATACTCTTGAGAAACTCTTTTTCTGCATTTGGATAGACTGCAGCCATTTTCTGTTGTAAATGATTTAGATTTCATAAATGGTTTGATGTAGCTTTCCCTATTTTCTTCTTCAAAACAAGAAAGAAAAAATGTTTTCATATATTTTACGCATATGTTGAAACAAGAAGAAAAAGTGTAAGATATAAGAAATTAAGCTTACGGAACTGTACACAATTCCTTCTGTTCCTTCAGGATTTCAGATAAAAGTAAATCTCTTTTTTTTTCCACAAGAAAATCCCAAGTTTTCTGGAGATAAAAGTAAGATGATCTTTAGGGAGCAGTGTTTGACCATGAGTAAAATTCAAAAGTTTATTTGAGATTCTAATTTCAAGAAAACCTGGACAGTATTAACTTTAAAGAAACATGAACAAAGGACAATACTAGAAACAGGGAGTTATTTTCTACACAGAATTACAAAAGGAAAGCAATATAAAATAGCAGTACTAAAGGCAGCAGTTATAACATAGAACAACATTTGGCCATGAGCAGTAAAGAAAACCAGTGCCACTGAAATCAATGGCCGAATTTTCACCAACTATAAGAGTACCAAAATTTCACTCTCTTGATAAATAGGGACATTCTTAATTGGAAATGTGTCAAAAAAAGACTTAGTTTATGTAGGGATGAAGTTATTTGAAGCTGTTAAGGAAGCTGAATTCAGAATGTCTGCTCTCTGATTCCCTCATCTGACAAATTAAAATGCACCCAAATGATAGTTTAGCCCAATCTTTGTATGATGTTGACTGCCTTTTAAGCAACATTAAGAAGGCACAGCTTCCATTAAAGTAAGTAAAAATAGAGAGTCCTAGCACCTCTCTGGACTTCTTTCTGTCAGAATAAAACATGGTGTCTGGGCATTTTTCCAGAGGTTCAATGTATTTCAATGTATTACATGTATTTTATGTATTTCATAATCTATTTATCATACTGTATGTCTTTTGTGGATTATATTTCCGTGTATTTCATAATCTTATCTTTCACAGAAAGAGCATATTATACTAGTTTTCTTGCTCTGATAAAAGATTGAGAGTTTATCAGACTGGTTATTTTACAATTCATGCAATTATTTTCTTCTCAGTGTTTAGGATTTTTGTTCCTTATGATGCACTCCTGGTACCAATAGTTTGATTGGCACTCAGTGGAAAATATGTACATATAATTAAAACTATTAAAATTTATATCAGCTTTTATGATGAATGAACAAAGTAAGTGTTCCTGATTCCAAAAGGAATTGCTTACATGAAAAATATGTTTGTATTGGCAAAAAATATCTTGAACACTATTAAGAGCCCTACCCACATGTCCTAGAAATGGCATATCCAGCATATTCACTACTGAAGTTTTAGACACAGTTGTCAAATGGTGGCGTTTCACAGCACGGTTGAGTTTGGAAGGGACCTCTGGAGGTCATCTGGTCCAAGCCCCTGCTCCAGCAGGGCCACCTAGAGCCAGTTGCCCAGGACCACGTCCAGATGGCTTTTGAATATCTCCAAGGATGGAGACTCCACAGCCTCCCTGGGCAACTCTGCCGGTGCTCAGTCACCCTCACAGGAAAAAAAGTGTTTCCTGGTGTTCAGAGGGAACCTCCTGTGCTTCAGTTTGTGCCCGTTGCCTCTTGCCCTGTCAGTGGGCACCGCTGAAAAGAATCTGGCTCTGTCCTCCTTGCACCCTCCCTTCAGGTATTATATACATTGATAAGATCTCCCCTGACCCTTCTCTTCTCCAGGCTGAACAGTCCCAGCTCTCTCAGCCTTTCCTCATAGGAGAGATGCTCCTGTCCTTTCAACATCTTACTGGCCCTTTGCTGGATGCATTCCAGTATGTCCATGTCTCTCTTGTACCAGAGAGCTCAGAACTGGTCATACCATACCTAGTGTGGCCTCACCAGTCATCTCCCTTGACCTGCTGGCAATCCTCCTCCTAATGCAGCCCTGGATACCATTAGCCTTCTTGGCCATAAGGGCATATTGCTGGCTCATGCTGGCACACGCTGACTCATTGCTGGCTTATTTGATGCAGAACTTAATTAGTCTGAAAACTCAAAAGCATTCAGTTGCATTCAGTTATTTAAAAAAAAAAAGTTGGCTAGCTTTGATCTTCTGAACTTCTTTGTAAGTGGAAACCTGCCTACTGAGTAAGACTACCCTGCATGTCTCTACACCACTGCTGTCCCGACAGCATTATTTTCTTTTCTTGTCTCTTTTCTAGTTCTTCAGATTGAACACCTCCAACAAGACACACCTTTTTCTCTGTGACTGGGAAGTAATATGTCACATATTACCATTTTATAACGGGTTTGTCAGCACTGGTCTTATAGCAGACAACATCGACAGTATCAGAATTTTCTAGTTCTTTCTCACCACTGAGCAGTATAGGATCATAGAATCATAGAATCCTCAAGTTGGAAGGGACCCATAAGGATCGTGGAGTCCAGCTCCCGGCTTCTCACAAGGCTACCTAAAACTAAACCATATGACTAAGAGCGTCGTCCAGACGGTCCTTGAACTCTGACAGGCTTGGTGCCGTGACCACTTCCCTGGGGAGCCTGTTCCAGGGACCGACCACCCTCCCAGTGAAGAACCTTTTCCTCAGGTCCTATCGCTGGTCACCAGAGAGAGGAGATCAGCACCTCCCCCTCCGCTGCCCCCCTTGAGGAAGGGGTAGACTGC
>JAVKLA010000008.1:1973112-2001538 GCA_034782735.1 Sagittarius serpentarius
TCTGGACAAGCTCTAATAGTCTGATCTCCTTCTTATATTGGGGCGCCCCAAACTGCACACAGTACTCGAGGTGGGGCTGCACCAGTGTGGTGTGGAGCGGGACAGTCACCTCCCTTGGCCGGCTAGCCATGCTGTGCTTCATGCACCCCAGGACACTGTTGGCCCTTGTGGCTGCCAGGGCACACCGTGACTCGTATTCAACTTGCCGTCAACCCAAACCCCCAGATCTCTTTCCACGGTGCTGCTCTCTAGCCTCTTGTTCCCCAATTTGTACATATAACCAGGATTACGCTGTCCCACGTGGAGAATATGGCATTTGCCCTTCATAAATTTCACACGGTCGCTGATCGCCCAGCTCCCTAGTCTATCTAGATCTCTCCGTAATGCTTCTCTGCCCTTGTGGGAGTCCACAGCTCTTCCTCGTTTAGTATTGTCAGCAAACGTGCTTAACGTACATTCAATTCCTGTGTCCAGACCATTTATAAAAACATTAAAGGGCACTGGCCCTAAAATTGAGCAAGTAGTTACACTTGTTAAGTCTTTAGTTATACTCTCTATTTTGGGAAGCAGAATGAGGGCACAGAATATCTTCTGCTTTGCCTCAGGTCCTGTACAATTGAAACAAACTGTAGTTTCTTATCCATTGACTCACTGTCCATGGCATGGTTAAACACATCAGGAAAGAGATTCATGGTTTTCCACTACAGAAGATACCTGGCATGTTTTCCAGTAAATGGAAGGGGGATGAGCTCATGCATGCTCATGAGAAGAATGGCTTCCCAAGTTTTATCTGTAAAAATTAACAGAAATAAGATTTTGCAGAGCAACAACAGGAATAGTTAAATTTTTCTTCCTAGCCAAATTTTTCATGCATTTACTTTCTGAAGCTCAAATCATACTTCAATCTGTGCATGTGTAGCTTCTATTAATATCACTGGGAACTGAAAATTCAGTGTAAAGATTCAGTACACCCATAAGTTACATTTTTTACAAACTTGACTGAAGGTAGCAAAGAAAGCAGAGACGTCTATAAATGCCTTGATATTAGCAAGTGCAATAACCCCATCAGAGGTGGTCTGTGCTGGACACATTTGAATTGGTCTGCATGTGAACATGGATCAGGCATATAAAGACTAGTAGTGCAGATTCCTTCCACTCACTGTCAGCATTGGACCCATTACAGCTTCGGCTGCGTTTTCACCATTTCTAGCCACAATCACGGAGGTCTGCCAAGAGAAAGCAGGATTGCCTCAGTGATATTCAAACCAAATCCTGCCCCCGGATATGTCATTCACATGACTCCCAAAGCTTAGCTGCTTTCCCATGTATGTTTCCTATTCCTGTCTCAAGACCCTGCTCCCAGAAGAAATGATGATAATGATTAAATTGAGATAGCCGTTAAATTGATATGTTCCCTTTCGTAATGCAAATATGAAGGTATTTGGAATTTAGTTGTGTGTCATCAGACAATCATTTCATCTGAATATGGGCACATGTATGGGCACCTTTAGTCTGCAAACCTAATTCTGAAAATGTTTTCTTTTGGGACACTGTGCTAGCTATGTAATTTTTATTATCTGCAGGAACAAAACCAGTATGGCTCTTTTTCCACTTCTGAAAAAATTTTCACATTCCTGTCTCCTAGCGGTGCATGAATCACTTTAACACAGAACAAATGTTACTTATCCACTTCACTACTTCTTCCATCCCCAAGATCAGTTTTGTGTGGATTTGAATATTACCCAACATAATTTCAAAAACCTTAAATCCAGTCTAACTAACTTACTTTTTAAATCCTACCTACAATCAAAAGCATGAGACGGATGTTTTACCTCATGACATTCAAATTTCTGGACCTTATTATAAATTAAACTGTAACATAAAAGATGGAAAAGAGGAAGATAATTTAAATATTATTTCTGGTTTATAAACAGCTTATATTTCTCATGTATATATCAAGCTATAAATAATGGCCTCTTAGCCTATCTTAAATTAATAAAGTAATTTATTGTTAAAAGGAAAGTTAACTGATATATGTTTAAATGAATTTAAAATTTTAATAGCCATTGAGTCAAATAGTGGTTATATTGACTTCTAATAAGCAGACACACAGAATGGATTTCTATTCTGTCCTCATTAACGCATTACATTTGTAGCCCAGAATATTTAAATATTGACTATCTTTATGTAGTAAAGGTGACACACTACCTGCAGAAATGAAAACTGTACAAAGTATAATTATTCTTTCCTTCTTATTACTTTGGAAAAAAAGATATAAACAAAACACCCTCAAGAAATGAAGAATAGAATGCATAGTACATTTCATAGTTCCAAATAATTTGAAAATACCATATGAATCTGTCCAAAATTTTCATTTTGATACCATATACTCCAAGAAATGGTTCCAGGTGACTTTCATAAAGTTGTATGTGTCAGTGGAATTATTCTGTTAAAATTTACTTTCAAATGTGTTTACTTTAACATTTAGATCATTTTGTATTTAACATGGAATTTTTCTTCTGACACAAAACATTACGTTTCCAAGGCTGCAGATTTGTGACTCTTTGACATTACTAGAATTCACACAGTTAAATCCCAATGCTTTACTTTGAAAACTGATACTATACTATTAAAAAAAAATTAATTTCCATCTATGTAATCATTAAGTGATTAAATGCGATGCCTGGCTCAAGTCTGTAGAAATGTTAAATTTATTTTCCGTGTCTTTATCAATAGATTAATAAATAGACACTACAAAATGCATAAGTTTGCTATGTTTCATCTTATAAAACATTTTTATTCATATTAACTGTACAGCCGTATAGTAGCCATGCTGAAGTCCATCTAGTAATAGTAACTCGTTATTTTGAGGAAGACAGTTCTGACACTAGAATCCTAGAACTGGACTAATAATTGGAGGGACATTTTCTGTTTATCTGAAAAGAAAAGGAACTTTTAATAAATTCTAGACACTAAGCTTGCTAGTATCTTTTCTTTGTCGATATCTGCTATTTCTCTTTTCTTGTCATCTATATGAGCAAGCTGGTGGCAAGTCTGATGTACTTGTTCTACTGTAATATTTTTAGTCTGGTATGTGAGTGTTGTCATTAAAAGAACAGGCAGTTGTTTCATTTTTAGATTTCAAAAGACTGAGAACTTACTATTTGGTGCTTATAATCCATCTTCCAAATGAGTCAGATGTTGTAGCTATATTTGCGATGTTGTTGACACATGAATAATAGTCCAAACACAGTCTAATAATAACCTAAACCCAATACTGTAGACACAAGACCTATGAAAAAACAAGGTTTTGAATCTAGGAAGATATGTACAGTTGTCTCATAGTTAATTTGTATTGAGTTTATTGCTAATTTACCCGATATAACTATCTTGTGATGATAAGTGAAAGATGTGCTTGCAGTCATAATTTACTCTGATTGTTCTGCAGAAGTCATGTGTTGTAAATTATTACTTAGGAAATTTTCCTCCTCTGTACTTCCCCAGGTAAGAAGCTCAGATTCAACAACAGCCCTCAGCTGGTTTTTTAATATATGACTAGCGCACATTGAAAATACAAAATTGAAGCATCAATGAAGTAAAAACAAAGGATATTTTGGGGTAATAACAGGATAATATGATAGACTACTATTATTTATTTTTATTTAGAAAGAAAAAAATAGTTCTATGTAATAGCCAAAGTCCACCAAAAAACCCTCTAAGTAACACTAACCCCTAGTAAAACTAGTAATTTAGTGCAGGTGCGTTTAACCTGTTCCAACAGAAAGATTTCCATGACAACATAACAGAAACACAACTTTAGAGATTAGTCAACTTCAGATTGGGATGTAATATGAAACTTTCTTACCAGAACTCATTTTGGAAATTGGTTAATATGGGAAATAGAAGCTCTTCAGCAATATTAAATCATTCATTGCAGCAAAAATGAACTGGCTCACTTATATCTTGAAGAGACACTTTCTATCATTTTCTTACAATATCTGCCAAGATTTTCTTCAGGTCTTCAAAACATTTAAGGCTTGAGGCTGAACTGTTCTGATATTTTATCTTCAACAACAAAATAATTGTCTTTCTGGTGTCATAGAGAAATCAATTTCCTTCTCATCAGATTGGTCACACAGCAAGGACTTCTGAGGGAAGCATCATGGACTGTCCATGCTCTGATCAATGGAAGGTTCATCACAGAAGGGTCTATGGTACTCTCAGGTTCAAAAATTATATGGCATAATTTTGATGGTGAAGTGCTATAACTAACTACTAGAGTTCTGAACATACTTCATTTTAAGTGTCTGTTACTATTACTGAAATTAAAGCTTTGTGACAAAAATAAACTTTTCCAGGGTGAAAACCACATCTTTTAATAATTCATAACTGACAAAACAGTAGTTTTTATCACTTTGAATAATCAAGGATTTGTGAAAAACAAAAAAAGAAATTGCATGTCATAATGTAACTGTGCCTTATGACAGCTGTTCATATCCTTCTCATTTTAAAACAAGAAGGAGGAGAGGAAAATGATGCATATTAGAAAAAGCCCAGGCAAGCAAGTCAATTTCAACTATTTACACGTATTTTTAGTCTGTAACATTTATAGTTTCACTGAACTGTTTCTTCCACAAACTAATAAATCATGAACTGTGCAATTTAACTAGTGCGTTAAACTGTATTAGCTGTATACTTAAACCAGTTCAGCAGTACTCTGAGTATAGGAGTCATATGTTAGTAAAACTGCATACCGCAGTAAAAGATCTGTCTCTGATATCAGTTGCAACTGTGTTTGTAGACAACAGACTCCTCGTAGGGGGTGTGTAATCAAACAGATATAACATTTTTCAACATTTGCTTTGTTCCCAAAGGCATCCATTTTTCATGTAAGTTGCTAAAATTTTCATTATATGTGTGTTTTCTGAAACAATGAAAATATATGATTTCAGAGGTGAACTATCACAAGCAGTCATCCTGTATAAGAATTCTTAGTTGCTTAATTTTTTTGGTCAAGACAGGCAGGTCAAGACCTCTTAATTTCCCTTTCAAAACTTTGGTTCTATGACCATTACTTTGCCAAGTAAATGAAAACATATTAAATATTTGTATAAGCAAACACATAAACAAAGCACAGGAATGAAATCTACTGTAAAAATTAGTCACTAGGTTGATGAAAACTAACTGACATTTTCTTTTAAATCATAAAAGTAAATATTGTAATCTAAAAAAAACCCACACTTTTCATGTCTGATGTTACCAGCAGCTTGCACTGTCACTGCTAATTTGACTAATTAAACCCAGCAGTGAGATAATCCCATTTACAGTAGTAAAAACCGTTAAAAACAAACAAATATATATATGGAGTGTGTACGATGTGTGTATGTGTGCATATGGGCCTGTGTGTGTATTTGAGCACATGTGCTATGGGGAAGGTGAATAATTTAATCACATAATCACAGAACTGTTTAGGTTACAAGGGACCTCTGGAGAAGACCTAATCCAACACCCTTGCTCAAGCAGGGTCACCTAGGGCGGGTTGCCCAGGACCATATTCAGTAACGCCTTGAGTATCTCCAAGGATGGAGACTCCACAGCCTCGTTAGGTAACCTGTTACAGAGTTCAACCACCTTCACAGGTTAAAAAAAAAACAAACCAATTCTTATTTTCTAGTCTCTTTAAATGGTATTACCTGTATTTCAGTTTGTGCCCATTGTCTCTTTTGCTTTCAGTGGGCACCACTGAGAAGAGCCTGGGTACATCTTCTTTACCATCAGGTATTTATACACACTGAAAAGATCCTCCTGAGCCTTCTCCAGGATGAACAGTCCCAGCTCTCTCAGCCTCTCTTCTTCTCCAGTGCCTTCATTATCTTTGTAGCCCTTTGTTGGAGTTGCTCCAGTATGTTCGTGTCTGTCTTGCACTAGGGAGCCCAGACCTAGACCCAGCACTGCAGGTGCATCTCACCGCTGCTAAGAAGAGGGGAAATACCACCTCTCTCAACCTGCTGGCAACACTCTACCTAATGCCATCCAGGAGGTTGTTGACCTTCCTCGACTCAAGGGCACGTTTCTGGATCATGGTCAGCTCGTTGCCCAACAAGATGCCCTGTTCCTCCTCTGCCGAGTTGCTTTCCAGGCAGTCTGGCCCCAGCCTGTACTGGTTCCCCAGGTGCAAGACTTTGCATTTGCTGTAGTTGAACTTCAGGATGTTCTTGTCAGACCATTTCTTCCTCTTGTCAAGGTCCTTCTGAACAGTGGCACAATGACCTGGTGTATCAGCCACTCTTCCCAGTTTTGTATCGTCTGCAAGCTTGTTGAGAATATGCTCTGTCCCAGCATCCAGGTCATTAATGAAGACGTTAAACAGTATTGGCTCCAGTGCCAACCTCTGGGGTGCATCACTAGTGACTGGCCTCCGACTGGACTTTGTGCCACTGATCACAAAGCTTTGAGCCTGATCATTCAACCAGTTTTCAATCCACCTCGCTGTCCACTATCTAACCCGTACTTTGACAGCTTGACTGTGATGATGTTATGGAAGACAGTATCAAAGTCCTTACTAAAGTTGAGGTAAACAACATCAACAGCTCTTCCCTCATCCACCAAGCTAGTTACCTCATCATAGAAAGCTATCAGGTTGGTTAAGCATCATTTCACCTTTGCAAATCCATGCTGAATTCCTCCAATCACCTTCCTGTCCTTCTTGTGTTTTGAAATGGTTTACAGGAGGATTTTCTCCATCACTTTCCTAGGATCTGAGGTAAGGCTGACTGGCCTTTATCTCCCTGGATCTTCTTTCTTGCCTTTTTTGAAGATAGGAGTGTCATTTTTCCCTTTTGGTGCTAAAGAACATCTCCTGGTCACCATGACCTTTCAAAGATAATCGAGACTGGCCTTACAATGACATCAGCCCTCAGCACTCGTGGGTGCACCCCACCATGAACCATGGACTTAATATGTCCATTTTGTTTAAGTGGTCCCTAACCTGGTCCTCCTCCACTGAGAGCATGTCTTCCTTGTTCCAGACTTTCTTTCTGACCTCAGGGGCCTGGGATTCTTGGATGCTGGTACTACCAGTAAAGACTGAGGCAAAGAAGATATTGAGTACCTCACACTTTTCCGTGCCTTTTTTTACCAGGTCCCCTGTACCACTCAGCAGCTGGCCCATGATTTCCCTAGCCTCCTTTTGCTGTTTATGTACTTTTAGAATACTGTCTTGTTACCCTTCATGTTCCTTGCCAGACTCAGCTCCAGGTTGGCCTTAGTTTTCCTAACCTCATCCCTGCAAGGTCAGATAGCAACTCTATACTCCTTCTGCTTATAGCTCTTTCACACTTTCTTTTTATCTCTGTGTTCAGTTACGAGCTTCTTGCTCATCCAAGCAGGTCTTCTTGATCTCCTAATTGTTGGGATAGACTTTTCTTGAGGTTGAAGGAGGTGATCCTTGATCACATTGGTGATCATCCAGCTCTCCTGGACCCCTCTTCTCTCCAGGGCCACATCCCGTGAGATTCTTCCAAGCAGATCTCTGAAGACTTCGAAATCTCCTCTCTCAAAATCCAGAGCTGTGGTCTTGTTTTTTGCCCTGCTCCCTCCTTTTAAGATCCTGAACTCCACCATCTCCTGGTCACTGCAGCCACAGCTGTCCCCGACTTGCACACCCCTGGACAGTTCTTCCTCATTTGTAAGTGTCAGCTCCAGCAAAGCACCTTGCCTTGTCGACTCCTGGATCACTTGTGCTAGGAAGTTGTCACCAGTGCACTCCAGAAGTCTCCTAGGTCACCTGAGTCCTTTTCTTCCAGCAGATATCAGCGTGGTTAAAATGCCCCCCAAAGACCAGGGCCTGCAAATGTGAGGCTGCTACCAGTCATCTGAAGAAGGCTTAACTTACTACTTCTGCCTGATCAGGAGGTCTTGTTCTGACTTAAGCCCATCCAGCAGCTGAGTGCTGGTGGGGTGGGGTGAGAAGCAGAAAACCCCTTGGCTCCGGGCAAGCCCTGCTCAGCCACAGCCAAAACATCCCCGTTACCAGCACTGTTGCCAGCACAAATCCAAAACCGCACCATATAATCATACTTGCAGAAAATTAGCTCTATCTCAGCCAAAACCAGTACAGGTCTATAGCAGACAACCACTACAGTAGCACCAACGTTGGTCTGCCCACTAATCTTGACCCATGAACTCTTGACAAGCTCCTGACGCGTCTCAAAGCATAGCTCCATGCATTCCTGCTTCTCTCTTATGTAAAGGGCCAATCCCCCTCCTGGCCTTCCCGGTCCATCTGTCCTTAAGAGCCTGAATACACCCATTGCAGCAGTCCAGTTCTTAATGACATTTTCAAATACGGTTTCTGCCAGCAAGATAAGAATGTAGGAATTTCTCACGGAACTTCAAAGTCTGGCACATTGCTGATGCTTTTCCACTGAACTACTTCATGTTATTTATCCAAAACGAAAGAATGCCAGAGGCAACTGTGGACAATCATTTTATATGAAACTTGCAAATGCCACATTTGGTTCCAGAAATGAAGATTCAAATGCCATTAGTGTAGCATGTGGACTGGAAAGATTTCAGAATTTCATCCATCTGTTTAGGTTTCTTGCAAATTATTTTAAAAATCAGATGGGCTACCTAAAGGTAACTTTAAAAGGCATGAAACCCTCCAGGTAAGTCTTTCATTTGTTTAAAAGATTGATTAATTTTAAACACCACACTTCTTCCTGGGAACTTGCTAAAAAGCTCATTTTGTGGGATATTCCATGATGAGAAAAAAAAAAGAAAGTAACTAGTGGTATGCTGGTTTATCAGAAGTAGTTCTTCCTGAGAGGTTCTTAGTGTGTACAAGCTAAGTGTTCCTTTTTGGTTTTCTTTGTTTTTTTTTTTCAAAGGCTACTGTTGTGATAGCACATTGTGTATTCCCAAAGTGTTGTTCTGATCTGTAGCAGATCCACAGGGAATTGTACCTTTAAAACCATCTGTCTGTGAGTGAGCTGTAGATAAACCTTTTGAAAGATATGAAACACAAAGTAGTTAGACAGCAAAAGTTACCTCATTATTCCAGTATACGCAATGACAATTCTGTTCAAAACATGGACAGCAATCTTTGGAGAGGCTGCTCACAACATACAATTCAGACTTAAAGAAAAAAGGCATTACTTTTAAATGACCTCCCATCTCAAAAGATGTCAAGCTATTTTCATTCTTTATTCAAATAATGATTAATATATGAAAAAAGCCTACATTTTGTTGAATAAGCTGAGGAGAGAAATCTTTTCATATGTATTTCACTGCCTGGGTAAAAGTAAGCCTTCTTCCCAATTCAGTCCTTTACACAGTAATTGTTTATCTTACCTGATCCTAAAAATGTCTGTCGTGTAAACTGTGACATTCATAGAGATAATTCTGAGACTAATTAATTTCATGTCATCTGGCACAATGGCCACGCAGGAATGAGTCACATTTCAGTTTAAAAAGTTGCCCCAACCTATAAGCCTTGATTGTATTTATTCCTCTGACTCAAAGTGCAACTGCTCTGTCTCCCGTAACATATCTTCTGGAAGACTTTTGGAAATACGTGAATGCTTGGAGAAATGACACCTGCCCTGGAGGCAAGGGATATGAAAGCACAAAACATACATTCCAGTTGTATTTGCCCCACCTCAATGAGACAAACATCAATGCATCACTTGCAGGAAGGGGTGCCATACAGAGGGATTTGACAGGCTTGAGAGTGGGCCCATGGGAACCTCATGAAGCTCAACAAGGAGAAGTATAAGGTCTTGCACCTGGGTCAGAGCAGTCTCCAGTATCATCACAGACTGAGGGATGAATGGATGGGGGGGCAGCTCTGTGGAGAGGGACTTGGGGGTACTGATGGATGAAAATTTGGACATGAGCCAGCAATGTGCACTTGTGGCCCAAAAAGCCCATGTCCTGGGCTGCATAAAAGGACGGGTGGCCAGCAGGTCGAGGGAGGTGATTCTCCCCCTCTACTCTACTCTCTTGAGACTCCACCTGGAGTACTGTGTCCAGATCTGGAGTCCCCAGTATAAGAAAGACATCGACATGTTAAAGCAGCTCCAGAGGAGGGCCATGAAAATGATGAGAGGACTGGAACACCCCTCCTATGAGGAAAGGCTGAGAGAGTTGGGGTTATTCAGCCTGGACAAGAGAAGACTTTGGGGAGACCTTATTGTAATATTTCAATACTTAAAGGGGGCTTTTAAGAAAGATGAGGACAAATTTTTTAGTAGGGCCTCTTGCGATAGGACAAGGGGTAATAGTTTTAATTTAAAAAGGGTAGTTTTAGATTGGACATGAGGACATTTTTTATGAGGGTGGTGAGACACTTGAACAGATTACCCAGAGAAGTTGTGGATGCCCCATCACTGGGAGTGCTCAAGGTCAGGCTGGATGGGGCTTTGAGCAACCTGATCTAGTGAAATATGTCCCTGCCCATGGCAGGGGGGTGTACTAGACAGATGATCTTTGTAGGTCCCTTCCAACCCAAACTGTTTTATGAGTCTATGATTCTACACGGACATGACTAGAAGTTGTAGAAACATAAGCCTCTTCTTGCAGCAAACTGAGCTCAGGAAGCAGGCTCTGCCTCTTATTTGCTTTGGCTGGTGATTTGACTTAGGGATTTGTCTTATGGACATGTACTGTTGGTTAAAATTTAGTTAGTTAGTTAGTTAGTTGTTTGTTTGTTTATTTATTTATTTATTTATTTATTTATTTATTGAAACATCTCAGTATAATGTACACAGTGATTTCAGAGAATACTAAACCTATATTTCTTTGGCCAGATCTCATCAGAAAGAAGAATTATAAACTTTAGGTCTCCCAGAAACAGCAAAGTTTTTCTGTGCTACTATTTGACCCTGGAAAGGAGGTTTGGATTTATCAGAACTCCAAAAACATTCTTGATGGGATGTACATATGGGAGTAGTGATACCAGACCTGATCTCTCCAGTTGCATATCTATCCTAGACTGGCAGATGATGAAAGAGAAGAAAGAGAAATCTGAATTTAACAAATAGAACAGAGAAAAAAGTATGATCAGCTTATGAGTAATATTAGGATATGGCAACTTTCCCACTCTTCTGATTAACCTCAGAAGCTATGGGGAACAAGATGAATGGAATTGACCCTGTAGGATGTCACATGTAAATCTAGAGGAGAAGGAATAAGCAGTTCAGCACTTTCCTTATAGCTTTAGCATTCAGAATAAACATGGTGAGATTGTCCTGAGGTTCAGAGATTTGAGCTAGTTGGTAAATACTGCAAAGGAAAAAAAAAATGGACCTGTCAAATTTAACATCATCAGAAGCCCTATTAGTTCCTGAGAAAGAAAGAAACACATACCTCTCCTGGGTCCATTTCTAGCCACAGCATGTTTTAGTCTCACAGTATGTTGGCAAACTTTTATTTCATCAGTAAATGTGTATTAACATATAGGACGAGCTTCCCACCTGAGAAGCATGAATGTATCAGAAGAGACAATCTGAAATGCTGAGTTTTTCTGTTTACGTTCAAAGGACAGAAATAGCCAAATACCAAAGGCCTTGTTCACCTACATAATGTGCTGAGCATTGGAATTCCTAACATATAGATTAAGCCTCGTTAGAAATACAGCTAGTGACTGAAGGAGAAAAAGGAAATAATCAAGACTGAAAATAACATGATTTCTTTTGTCAGAGTGTTTCAGACTTGACCTAAATGTGGAAGAGTTGCTATATTCTTTTTAGGACTAAAAAAAATGCTTTGTATCTGCTATTACATGATATTCTATGTGGCATAATATCCACATCTGTAAAAGCCCTGTTAAGAAAACATCTGTGAGGCAAGGTTTATTAGTGTAGATATGGAGCTATTCTTATGCAACTATACTCCTTTTGGGACCAAACAACTACCTTTCATGGCAATTTGTTCTGCATCAAGTGGAAGTACCAGCTCAGGTCAGCTCTCAGCCTGTGCTCCATTACAGGGTCTAAACATGCCTCAAGTCACCACTGACCTTTCAAGGTTTTACCCAATGTCATCAAAAAACTTTGCTGTTAGCAATTTATTTAAATTGCTAGAATGGAAGGTTTGCTTTGAAAACCTGTTCCATTAGTTCCAGCTAGTCAAAAATATTGAACATTTAAATGTATGCAAGTCTACTCATAGTCCAGGCCTATTCCTGTTATTTGTAACACCCAACAGAATATTATTATATCTGAAGCCGAGAGGCTGACTATAGACATAAATTTGTTCTTAGCACAGAAAAAACTCTGATTAAAAAAAGAGAAAAACAGAGGCTGAAATTACATTTTTTTTTCCCTCCGGTCACCACTTATGGGCAGTTTTACAGTCGTGGCTCAGCCAAAATCTCTGTTGCCTTCAGATGACAGGACTGAGCCCAATATATGACTCAAATGGCCAAATCCCTTATACAGTACTGCAGCAGACCTTTTCTTTCTATTTTAAAGGTTAATCCAGATCACAGCTGAAACTGAACATGTTATATAGAGGGGTTTATGCAGATTTGACTTGGAGTTACTACAGTACTGAGAGTAATGCACATTATAGTAAAATAAGTGCCAGTACTTTGATTAGTCTTTCCTGGGCTGCTCTCTGGGGATGTGTGGAGTAATGTTGTGAGGTTATGAATATAAAAGCTGTCTGAACATATATTCAAAGTACTTTAAGAAAAAGCAGTTTAATCATGGCACAGTATATAATATAATGATCCTCTTAGCTAGAGTATAATAAGATAAACTTTGATCATAATCAGAGTTGTACTTGTGGGTGCATTTACAGGATGTTTTTTTGCCACAATATTATGCAAAGTTATGAATTTATTTCTCTGTGTGCATGTGATTTCAATAAGGCAGGGAAAACAGTCCTATATACTGAGCAAGATCATCTTATTCATGTAAACTATGTTGTGCTAAAAGCTCTCTTAAGGCACCTTTGGTGTGATCTACACTGGTCCTCAAAGTTAAGTATGTTCTTAGGAGTTTTTATAGCACTGTAGTCAGGATTACAAGACAAAGAATTGTCATTAGGCTTGCTGGAAATTGTTCAAGCAATGGAGTTCCAAAATGAATTACTATACGAGGTTTGTAATTTTCCTAGCCTTTTTTTTCATTTGCCTCTTTTTTACAGAAATGAAGGTACTTAAGCATGCAAACTTATTTTCAGTTGTTGTAGTGATTTTGAATGATGATGCCTGATAACCCAGAGGCCATTTTATTACCCAGGTATAAATGCTTGTGCATCTGTCCAAAAGACTTGTGAAAAAATATCTGTAGACATGAAACTTATGTTTGATGCAATAGTTTCAAAGCTGTGGCCTTTTCAGAACTGCACTATTGCTAGTGAGACAGAATAGACTGATGATGTTAATAACTGATTACTGAATATGTAAGGTATTTGGATATATACAACACCTTCTGTTTGTGCTTAAGACTTGTTTTATATATTTGCTTATCTTTCCTTAATTCAGGTTGCAATACTGTAGCCAGTAGGCTTTTCATTGTTCTGATGCTCTCACCTGTAAATTTTTAGTGTAGTTATTACACTACCAGTAACTATAACTAGATTGACATAATTATCTTCCGTTACTACATCGTCAAAAGGAGACATGTTCAAGTGATCTAAATTGTGGTCACTTCTATATTTTATTGCACTTCTTTGTACCTAAAAGATTGAGCAATGATCAGGGCAAAGGTTCAAGCATATGTGTGCTGATTTTGGCTGCAGTAGTTAATTTTCTTCAGCGTAGCTGGTATGGGGCGACGTTTTGGATTTGTGCCGGCAACAGGGCTGGTAACGCTGGGATGTTTTGGCTGTGGCCGAGCAGGGCTTGCCTAGAGCCAAGGGCTTTTCTGCTTCCCACCCCGCCCCACCAGCGAGCAGGCTGGGGGGCACAAGGGGCTGGGAGGGGACACAGCCGGGACAGCTGACCCCCACGGTCCCAGGGGCTATCCCAGACCATCGGGCATCAGGCGCAGCAATAACAGACACGGGGAAGAAGAGGGAAGGGGGGGACGTTCGGAGCGACGGCGTGGGTCTTCCCAAGCCCCCGTTAGGCGTGATGGGGCCCGGCTGTCCTGGTGATGGCTGAGCGCCTGCCCGCCCATGGGCAGCGGGGAAGGAATCCCCCGGTTCGCTTTGCTTCTGCGCGCGGCTTCTGCTTTGCCTATTAAACTGTTTTTGTCTCAACCCATGAGTTTTCTCACTTTTACTCTTCTGATTCTCTCCTCCATTGCCAGCTGTGGCGGGGGAGTGAGCAAGCTGCTGCGTGGGGCTGTCACTGGCTGGGGTAAACTACAACAATGTGCTACTCTGTTTTCCTGTACACCATGGATGTGCCAGTACTTAAAAGGTTTGTTCCATTGTACTACATAGGAATACGGTATTTGATTGTTCCAGGTGTCTGTCAATCCTATCAGATTTTCATAAAATACCTTGAAAACTTTTTGCCTGTCTAGAGTCACAAGAGTGACTGAGTCAAGAGACCAAATATTCAGGTCACAGAAATTTTTGGAGCGCCACAGGTACTATCCAGTGTGCACACCTGATTTCTTGCCATGGAAGAGTCACGGTGGTAGGACAGGGGTGAGGTGGCTGCGTGATTACGATGGCATTGGGGGACTTAGAAGAATCCAGAGGTGATTCCAAATCTGGTCACAGAGAGATGGTCTTGGGGCTGAGGTGTCAATCGCGAGCCTGGAAGAAGCCCTGGTGTGAGGGCTCTGCGCCCCGCAGAGCTGTACAGCAGCCCAAGGGCTCACTGAGCCTCCTGGGCCACCTCCTCTGCTTCCTGAGATTTTAACAACAGGGCAACCCCAAGAAGAACCCAGGAAGGATCCTGATGAATTTCTGTCCTGTTTTTAACAAAACCAAACTGAACCCAAGATGTTTTTGATGGAACACTCCCAATCTGTAACTGCTATGCTAGACAAAGATATCTCACCAGCTTTAGCGATGATTTACAATAGCACCATAATAGCTGGATAAAAGCACCATATGTTTATTACATATTTTCCTCAGTACTTGAAGGGAATGGGTGACATTTGTAGCATTCTTGTTTTGTCTGTATTTGGTGCTGAATTAACTAAACAGGATATAAGTAAGAAAATACTCTTTAATTTTTTTTTTTTCCTGAAAACGTTGAATACAATTTAAAGGTACACTTCGTAAGATACATTTTCAAAGGCAAGATGCATTTTTAAACATTTTAAAAAGAAATACAGGGAAGTATACTCAGGTATAGGGAACAAAAGCAGTTGCCCATTACATTAATGAAACTATGCTATTCTTTAAAATGAGTCACCTGTGTCTTTGGATTGTTCTTGTTTGGTAAACATCCAAATAGCTAGTCATTTCAAATAAATAATATGAATATATCAGTTGAATGCAGGCTTATATTGATTAATTCAATCTTTTAGCCTAGGCATCCCTGCACTTAGTTTGCAATATGAATTCTTTAATATTATGTTGTTTCCTATTAAAAAATTTTAAAACATTGTCTCATAAATCTGTAAGATCTAAATGCAACAGTATAACTTACTTTGGTACGAAATAGAATATTAAACTAACATAAGCAAACATTACAATACCAGCTTTCTCTGGCAAAACACACAAAGATCAGTTCATTGCTGACATAAAATGAATTTCACAGACTTCATGGCATTTTGGCCTAAGAAAGGACTTTAGTCATGGAGTTCATTGAAGGTAAGGTTAAAGTTAAATTAAATCTTCAAGCTGGGAGTCATGTATTTACAAGTCCGTTCCATGGAAGTGTGCACAAGTCTTGTTTTGATGTTTGTCACTGGAGCAACCAGCTAATATGTACCAAAGGAGTCCCCACTTATACAGGTCATATGCACAGGCTGTGGACTTGAACTTAAGCTGAAGTCAGCAGTGCAAGGACTTGGCAGTAAAGACAGAAACATAGGACTGCTGAACTTTGACAGTGGGTTATACCAAACTTTAATAACTTATTAATGATTCTAGCCAAGTGATAAGATCACACGCTACCTGCTCACAAAGTGTGGAAAAATAAAAGGTACGTCCAAAGGACTTGTTTGGTAACAAAAAGGCAGAAACTTTGTTTATCTTACCAGTAAGATAAAGTGAAAATGCCTGTATGTTATTCACATGAATAAAAAAAATATAAATTAATAAATCTTTATTTTTCATTATTTGTTAAACTTTCCATTTAATGAACACTTTTGCTGTCCGAAAGTTATGGACATTTCTAATTAAGAGACTGTTCTCTAAATGTCATTGTATTACCAGTTACATTACTTGATTAGTCTGAAGCCATCATTCATCTAGCATTCTTTATGTCTGAGAAATTCCAAATTTGTATAATTAACATACTTTGTATCCCATCTATGTTGCTTAAGTGAAATCTCTGGTGGGAAGCAGAACATATTTGGGATACTCTGTATAAGTAACAGTCTTTTAAAAACACAAGTTAGGACTGGAGACATTTTATGGTTACAAGAAGCAACAGTTACGTCCTTCTTGGGAAAGAGATCTAAATATCTAAATTTACCTTTTCATGCTTCATAGAAAATTTGACTGCAACAGTGAATAAATCAATAAGCTTTGAACACACAACGTCCGTTGACCGTATAACATTTCTGCAAAGGCAATGCACAACATAACGTGGTGAAAATACTTGCATGTTTATATATACAAGCCAAGTATAAAAACACCATACTTCTTGACAAGAATACGTATACAGTAGTCATGTTATTACTATGGGTAGCATCCAGTGTGGTAAAATTAATATGAGAAGACAAAGTTGAATGTAGTGGTGTAATCACTCAGAAAAGTATTTCTTTTCCCATAGTATGCTAATATCTAAGACACACGGAATTATAGCAAAAGGTGATGTCAGTAAATTCAGTGACTTCCACTGCCTGTCATTTCTTCCTACCTTTTTTAAATAACCTTTTTCTCTGAGTTCAATTTACATTCTTTTTTTGACTGCAATCTGCTTTTCTTTTGTAACTCTCTCCCTGTAAGTGGAAGCAGAGGCCTTGCTGCAGAGCACTAAGCGGTGCGTTCCCGAAGGGGCACGGGCTGGGAAAGGGAAAGAGGGAGCTGAGTGCTGAGAAGGAGGTGCCTTGCCCCCAGATCCAGACCGATGGAATGTAAGGAAAAAAGGCTTTTAGGCATTTTTAGGGAAAGGAAACAAAGAGAAAGGACGCAGGACTGATGAAGTACAGAGCCCAAAGAGAAGACAAACGTTTCTGCAGGGGTGACCCTTGCCTTTGAGCTGACAAAGCTAGGTAAAACAGCAGCGGCCTCTTGCAGGGAAGACATTCAGGAGCTAGCCAAAACCTGACTGCAGTGAACAAACAAAAAAAAAAGAATGTTACAATCATTCTTATATGTGGAAGAGGAATTATGTTTGCATTACAGAGATCCTCCCCATTGGCAAGTAGCACGGCAAAATAGGAACAGCTTTGTAGAGCAAAACCTAGTGCTGAAGACCTCATGGCTAAACTCACAAGCATTTCAGTGGGGTTTGCTTCAGAGTGGCTCTATTTTGGCTGTATGTCAAATGCTCATTCCTGTTCCAAACTGAAATGCTATCTTAAGTGCACCCAGAGAAACCCCCAGAAACAGTGCAGTATATTATGTCAAAGCAGATACGACTTACTGAAAGGATGCTGGCAAGAAATACTGATGATGCAAACTCAGCCTGAACCCTAGGTAAGAATCATTAAAAAACGTATTGGAAAGAATCCAAAAAGTATTTAAAAACAAATAAATGGTCTTTGAAGGATGTATATGAAAAAGAAAAAGAAAAAAACCCCACAACCAAAAAACAACTAACCAGGAAAAAACCTCAGCAGATTCCCACACGAACTATAAATTGACTCATTAGATAACAATGATCCTGCACCGTAGAATGGGTGTGTCAGTGTCTCCTTTCTTATATTCCTGCTTTTATATATATACACACACCTGCAGAGACAATGGAAAAAAGGTAAGGCAGAAATGAAATCATGTCTGTCTGACTGAGCCAATGTTATAGAAAAATCTAAGAATAACTATTAGAATAATTATTATTAGACAAAGTCTTAGTATAATCTACCCATTTAATTGTTCTCTTTTCTCTGTTTTTATTATCTTAATATCAAATGTAAGATATTGCTATGGATATACAGATATTACTCATTCTAGCATTTACATTTCGCCTAAAGTTCTGATGAAGGAATTATGCTTAATTTCTGTCAACATACACTACATTAAGTCCTGTATATTATCATTTCTCCATCTACTTTGATCAAGGTAAGTAATGTCTAACATTAATTACCTTCTTTTATGCTATGCAGACTAATTCCTGTAAGCAAAAAGAATTATTCTGTAAAGCATACCTAAGACAAAACAATGGCTCTTGGGAAAAAAAAAATGACAAAAAAAGTGGAGGGGGGAGCTAATGACAAAATTCAGATTGCATTTATGAGAACAACTGCTCGGAGCCATATATCTCTATATCTCTGAAACTCTGAAATCCTGACATTCTAAAGCGAGGCCATTTAAATATTTGTGTAACAGATGTACTGTTTTCGTTTGGAAGACATGGAGTGATTTTGTACAAAAATGGTCACATTGTCCATCAATAGACTGGATTAGCAGGGGGCTGAGGGGAGTGCGCTGAACTGCAGTCTCCAGGGATCTCGTATCTGTGACTGCCATACTAAATTTAAGCTGCATACAAATCCCATCTGCCTTTGGGGTAGGTAATATCAAAGCTCAGATAGAAAAAAATCCCAGAAATCCTGCAAGGAACAACTATAGGTAATATTTTCTCTTGAAGTCACGCAACACAGAAAGGTGATAACAGCTAGAAATGGCAGGAACACAAAGTCCAAGTACTTTCAAAATACATCAGCACCCAGGAGTGATGAGCACGGTTAGATTATTGTCCCACCATTCCTCTCTGGGAATATCATTAGCCAGAGGCAGTCCTGAGGATGACTCACTGGTACGCAAGACATGCAGCTTGCTGGGCTTTGCAGCACCCTTGGGGTCACACTTCACAAACGGATATAGAAAAACACTGATAAACACCTGAGGGATGTATGTCGTTATCTTTGCAAGAAGGTATTTTACAACTGCATAGCGTGCTACCCTTTTTGAACAGAAGCAGATTATAACTGCCTAAAAACCTCATTTAACAATAAATTCCATCCATATGAGAGAGGTTTTGCTGTTTTAACTCTGTCAGCATAGCTAAAGTTATTTTATTTCTGCGGAAGCAGGATCTTAGGAGATGACAGAATATGGTATCAGGAAAGTATTACTGTTCCTATTTGCACATAAAAACTGGAGGAGGGAGAGTGGTACTGGTTTCCCAAGGCCACATGCAAAGATAATGAGGGAGTACAGAATGAATCCAGGTGTCTGTCTACCAAGTTCACTGATCTAAATTACTATCTTTTGTGCATTTTACCAAATATGCCATCCTCTGTGGTCATCTATACTGCGCTATTCTAGAATGATGAAAGCTTAACTGCTAAAACTGCTGATTTTACTGGAAGGCAATTTATAATATGCCTGAGTTTGACCATATCTGTCATTTTTGCTTGACTTTAGCTATATTAATAAATCAAATTTGAAAATGAGACTAAACAGCTAATTTTACCTCAGGAGTCTATTTGAAAGAACGTGAAGTTCAGAGTGTTTTCAGTTTTGGCATCAGGCTCCTAATTTCTTTGATGGGCAGTTGCATAGTTTTAGACTTGAGTCACTTTTGTAACTATCAACTTCTAGTTTCCAAGATTTATTTCTCTGTAAAATGACTTGGATTATTCACTTTATTTGTACATTATTGCTACGTGGGATAGAATTACCCAAGGAAGGTGCTTATTTCAGTGTAAAGCTTTATTTTAATTTGTGGTGAGTGACATTTCATTATCTGTTGATCTTGTAAATGGGGGTAACTTCAGTGAAAAGACAATGAAGATTTATTGTTTGTGGGTATGATATTATTATGGATTCCGGGTTCATTTACTAACTTTGGGCCATGATATTTGGAAATCCTTGCTGGGGGTAGGTAGGGTAAGGTAGGGAGCTGTAGTAAAACTCTGTTATGGCTTTCTGGCTGCTCACCACTTCACTAGTTTTGCTCCATTAAGCTAGGTTTTCTAGTATTCATAATTGGTAATCCCTGGCGATGTTTCTGCATTCCTCTTGCTTGTTTCTGCAAGAAAGGTGAAAACATAGCTGAGAGCTTATTCCATGTTTGGGGTTTGGGGTGGGGTTGAGTTGTTCTTTGTTTGTTTATTTTTAATTTGCTTCTAAAATCTTATTTCTTAAGTGCTGGGGAGGGTGACCAGATTTGGTGGTCAAATTACCGTATCATTTACACATCTGTTCAGTGGATTTACAAGACTAAATCTCGTTGTCTGAGTCTGACACCTTAGAATCCCCACATAGTAAATACGGTTTATAATACAGTTCAGCTGACACATACTAGGCATCTACTTGGAACGAATTAAGTGTTTTCTAGAAGTTTTTATAAATTTTTGCCATTCTCTCTAACAACATCAGGTCACTACCACATATGTCTCTTTGACTGTGCTGATGTCATTTTTTAGTCAGATAAGTTCCACTCTATCAATCTTATTTCAAAGTATGTTGAAGAAAAGAACACAAAGGAATTGAACTTCAAATCTTCATTCTTCAACAAGATGCTTGAACTGTTATATTTACAAAATCACCTACTTAAGCTAATTAATTGTGTTCTAATTATTGCATCTGTAGAAAGGAAATACAATGTTCAAAGTAAAGAAACATTGATATGAATTCATTATGATTAAATTACAGTGTCCTTCAGAGATGATTCAGTGTTTGAACGAAGTTGAAACATTACAGAAATGTTCATGATAAGATCTCATTATTAATCTCTACTAAAAAAATACTTCTGATATCCAGTCATATTATGTGAGTTCCTTTCACAGCTTTAAAATTATAATGAAATAGAAATGGGTAACCTTCAAAGAGTAGGTCATTAAAAACTAAAATGACAAAAGGTTGAAATCTATGAATACCTTCTACATGGTCCATCATGTAAAAGTGGCATAAATAAGTTATATACATATTTTCTACATTTTACCTATTGACTTTTTTTTTCTTTTCTTGTTTCACTTATATACGGATTTTGTTTAGAGATACATATAAGCATTCAATAAGTAGTATATAATGACTCAGCATGTAAATTGCTGTTACTGCCTCAGGACTGTGTCTTATATAGTTCTATCTCCAGGTTTGTTAGTAGTTTTTGATTTCTTTTCTCTCTTTTTTTTGGCAGTTCTTTATTGATGTGGGTCTGGAACAACAGCAACATCTTTCAAGCCCAGGAGCAATTTTATGAAGTCAGCAAGATATTCCAAAGACCAAGGGAAGATGTACTCTATCCATCATCCCATATTTTTTTCTGTTCTTCCACTTACCCATTACCACTTTAAAGGTGTTCATTGGCTATTTCATGTTAGTGGTATTATGGCTTTTTTCCATCATCTTACAAATAGTTGTGAATGGAGCTGACTCCTGAGACATCTCCAATTATTGCTTACATCTGTGCCAATAAATAAAACAGGACAGCACCATTTCTTTAGCTCTAAGAGTAAATGATACAGCTTTGCATTGCAAGAGCTAAACAGTGTGGCTGCCACCAATATGCCTTCTGGGAATGATCCCCAGAGTATGTTCAGAAGATATTTAGTGTTGCCTGCAACAGGAGTAAAAATGCTACCAGAGAGCATATCAAAGATTTAGCACTGTGGCTGCTCATGATCCGGTGACCAAGTCTCCTTCTTGGAAATGTTTAGTTTACTAACATAGGCATGCACAACAAAATGTATGTAAAGGCATTCTCTGGGAGATTTTGTGGTGGAAAAAAAGCCCACCTGGATGACTCAGAGTGTGCAGAAAAGGCAGATTATGAAGACAGAAGTCCAGGATAGGGAAGAGTTAATAACATCAAAAGAAGAAATCCCTCTTGGCACAAGCTACGATACACTGGGAGAATGTCGTTCTCCAGTCATTCAAATCAGACACGAATGTAGCGTTCTCTTCTTTTCCCAGATGCCTAGGTTTTATGCCTAGGCACAAAACTGGGAACGGGTGCACAACAGTTTTAGCTTGACATGGAGATGGGACATGTTTGGGAGCTGGCCAACCTGTGAAGCATTCTTGAACCCTCAATCAATTGTTATTTGGTTAATGTACGATGTATATAGAATGCAAGATTGGACCCAGGCCTTGCACCTGGCTGATTTTGAAATGATGTTTTTGTTTGCTGAAGCTTTGCTGAGGTCAGATATCTTCTTTAACAAGTTAGTTTTCTGGTCTGGTGTAGTGAATACTACGTTCTGCCCAATTCCTGACCAACAATTGTTTTGAACTTTATACAGTATAGCATTTAAGGCACTGACAAAAAGGTTTTTTTCAATTATGTGATAATGAATCTGAGAAAGAAAGAGAGTGCGAGGTGATTTATGAGTTCTCTACAGGGCGCTGGCTCTTTAGTTACTTTTTCTTTAAAAAACAAACCCCTTAAAACTTTAGTAAAAGTGTGCTTACAGAAGAAATGGTCAGGATGGGAGTAACCTGTGATTTTTAGGGTATTTTCACAGACAAAGGAAGAGCTATAGATGTCATCTACCTGGACTTCTGTAAGGCCTTTGGTATGGTCCTTGCTTACCTCTGAGTTGGAGAGATACGGGTTTGATGGATGGACTGTTAGATGGATGAGGAATTGACTGAATGGTTACACGCAGAGTTACACTCTGGCTCAACATCCATGTGGAAATCAGTAAAAAATGGTATCCCTCAAGGTTCCATACTGGGACCAATGCTATTTATTATCTTTACCAGTGACAGACAGTGGGATTGGGTGCACCCTCGGCAAGTTTGCAGATGACACCAAGGCGAGTGGTGCAGTCGATTCGCTAGAGGGAAGAAGTCATTCAGACAGATGTTGACAGGGTTGAAGTGTGGGCCAATATGAACATCACGAAATTCAACAAGGACAAGTACAAGGCCCAGCACCTGGGTCAGAGCAATCACGTCCAGTATCAATACAGACTGGGGGATGAATAGAATGAAACCAGCCGTGTGGAGAAGGACTTGGGGATATTGGTGGATGAAAATTTGGACATGAGCTGGTGGTGTATTCTTGCAGCCCAGAAAGCCAGTCATGTCCTGGGCTGCATAAAAGGAAGCATGGCCAGCAGGTCAAGGGAGGTGTTTCTTCCCCTCTACTCTGCTCTCATGAGACCCCACCTGGAGTCCTGCATCCAGCTCTGGGGTCTTCTGTACAAGAAAGACATGGACCTGTTAGAGTTGGTCCAGAGGAGAGCTGTGAAAATGGTCAGAGGATTGGAACAGCTCTCCTATGAAGACAGGCTGAGACAGTTGGGGTTGTTCAGCCTGGAGAAGAGAAGGCTCCAGGAAGGCCTTATGGCTGCCTTTCAATACTTAAAGGGGGCTTTTAAGAAAGATGGAGAGAGACTTTTTACCAGCGCTGTAGTGACAGGACAAGGGGCAACGGTTTTAAACTGAAAGAGGGTAGATTTAGATGGGACATAAGGAGGACAGTTTTTACAGTGAAGGTGGTGAGACACTGGAGCAGGTTGCACAGAGAAGTTGTGGATGCCCCATCATTGGAAGTGTTCAAAGTCAGGTTTGATGGAGCTTTGAGGAACCTGACCTAGTGAAAGATGTCCCTGCTGACAGCAGGGTGGTTGGACTAGATGATCTTTGAAGGTCTTTTCCAACCCAAACCATTCTATGATCCTATGATTATTGTTGCTCTGTTTCATAGTTTAATTCAATTGATTACTTGACTGTTCCTTGTTATTTGAAGCATAGTTTTATATCCTTATCCACTTCTTTGTGAATTTAATTTCTTTGTTGGTAAGATTCCTTTTTTTACTTCCTGTTTCTGTTCTATATGGGCTAGAAAAGCAGTCAGTACTTCAGTTTTTTAGTCAGTATTTCAGTCAGTATTTCAGACCACTAGATCAACATAAATGACTACGTCTTACTGAGATCTGGGCATAGTAATTTGGGCACAGAACTGTGCTAAAACAGGTACACTGCTACTGAACCTGAACTGCTTCCAACCACTCTGGGTCAATCTGCACCCATCCACGCAAATATGCCCTATGATTATTTGCAAGGAGAAGTCACGATCCTTTACATGGTCACTTTCTAGATCTGTGATTCCTCACTCTGATTTTCCTGGTGAGATAGTAGAAGTGATGGGAAGAGGCTTTGGGGGATGTAAAAAAAAGTTTTCACATTCCAAAAAGATTAATAGGCTTCCAGAAAGGTCAGCACCACCCTGTATTCTGGAGTCCCCACATAGAAGAAAAAAGAACTGCAGTTTAAATTAGTAAGAGTTTAGAGTGTAAAACAGTTTTCAGAATACAGTTCCTTTCACTCTTAAAATCTCCATATTTTCCATATCAAAGAGTCAGTAATTATTCCAGTTCATATTTCTCCATCTACCCAAGGGCCTGCAAAACTAACAGGATAGTCCTTTAAGTGAGTAGTCAGTTGATTACCCATGTGATCACCACACTTTAATCTTCAGTTTTACCCCAGAAGGAAATCTACCCGTAATATCTTCTGTTAAAAGTCTCAGGAACAGCAATCATTGCCTTGGCATGCTGGAAAACATTATTTTGCTATAATTTCATTAATACTTAGAGTTTCTTTTGACATGTGATTTGTTTTTATTTCCCACATTCTCATTGTGTCCTCTTCCTTAAGGCTTGTCACAGATTTGTTGACATTTCACATGCCAACTATTACCTCCTAGAACCCTACCTCCATTCTCCTGATCTCTCTTGTCACTGCTCCTGCTGCTGTCCTTAATCCTCCTTGCTCCAACTGCATTTTCATTGGAACATCTCCAGGTGTTCTCTGATTTCAGGTACAAACTGCCTCTGTTTCCCCCTTTACCACCTAGTGGTGTCAATTCAAACACCAAATTCATAATTTTTTTCAGAATCTGGGCTGTGTCTCACTTTCAAGGTTGACATGTCTACATTGGGGTGTAGGGACACTGATGCTTTACTGAAAGACCAAAGCAGCAGACACAATTTAAATACATTAAAGTAAGAGAGGACTCATGATAGAAAAACATACTGCGGGAGCCAGGGGTTGAAATCTGACTCTAGAAATTTAGATTAGAAAAGAAACAAAAAAGCTTACATGACATTTCGTAGACTCGGTTCTGTAGGAAAAATCTGTAATCCACATTGGGGGGAAGGAAGGGGGAGAGATTTGGCTGAAGCAAATGCTTCTCAAAATATTTTGTTGAGTGGAAAATCCAAGAGCCTGTCAAAGTAGTTTCAATCAAAAACTTTCAGCTGGGCCTAATAATTAGCTGCCAGAGCAAACTAAAAGTAGTGCAGTCTCCCTCATTAGAAGTTTTAAACTAAAGACTGGACACCTCCATGAAGCCTAACATACGCAGGTGAAAGGAGGTATGTTTTGCTGAACTCCTACTTCTGTTATGGAAGCAGTCAGGCTAAAAGATTAAAAGTCTTTTTGCCTTGAAATCTGCTAAAGTTATTTGGGTTATAATATTTTGTTTAGATATATGCTGTTATATTCTTTGTTTCAACTTTGTTTCTATGTCTCACTGCTTTGGAGATTTGAATTAGGCCTACTTTTTAAATACTCTAAAGTTTAGTAGGCTCACTTACCAGCAGGGTGTTTGCAGCTGCTCACTTTAGCCATCTGTCCAGAACCAGGAGCTGATGACCTCTCTCACTGATGACCTCTCTCACTGATGACCTGTCACTATTCAGCAATTGCCATCAAAACAGGCCTGAATGCTATAACTTTCTTAAAAGTACAAAAATTGATAAAAGATACCTTTCGAGAACATTTCATAACATTAATGTGCTTTACTTTTCTTAAAAAATAAAAATAATTGGCTTTGTTTATGTCAACAACATAGGATCCTACTTAATCTAAGAATAAAGACACTTAGATCGTGTATCAGAAGAGACAGAGAGATGCTTGGCTTAGCTCTCATAACCAGAAAGAAAAAAAGGATGTGAAGAAATAGTTTATCATGAAAATTAATTGGTGTAATGGTTCTTCTCAGGGGAATTGCAATGAGAAAACAAATAACCTGCAAACTAACAAAAATGTCCATAAAAATTGTTACACAGTAGAATTAAACATAGGCTGCAGGCATTATATAAGAGGAGACTTTTAAGAGCTTTCTGGCTTATCTTCAAGCTGACGTCACTCCCCTAGCATCAAGGCATTCTTCAATGGGAAAAGCTATTTCTGTTGCTACAACTGTTCTTTCTAAAAGAGATAAAGAGATTCCTGCCCCTTCCTTGTCCCCCCAAAATGGGAAAAAGACCACACAGTGGATACAGTATGTGGACAGAAAAGAGTTGACTTAGAAGAAACTAATTAATTTCTGTCCTGTGTAACTTTTGGATGAGTCTTCCTGAAGGTTTTCTGTAATAATCAACTATTTTTTGGGTAAACAATGCTGCTAAAGAATTCACTTGTTCATTGAATATCTTGTCACTACTTCTCCAGCATAAATGACATAATTCATAGAAATTATAGATATGTAGAAATCATGCACCAGATAACTACCATAACCACCAGGTTTGGCCTCTGAAAATGATATTAATGTTGTTGCAAAAGGAATATGACTTTTATTCACCACTGATTATACCAATTAAGAAAAGTGTGAAGTATCACCTTTTACCTGAGCACTACTTACAGGAGTTTCCATTCCCCTTCTCAATACACCCAACATTTCTTAATATTGCTCTCCTCCCTATTTCTGTTCATCAAAAGGAAATCTAGGTATGATAAACAGAAACGAGAAATCCAATATACAATATGATGTACAGTTCAGAAACCAACATGCATTCTCTACATCATGGAACATGAAGTGGACTAAGCTAATTTAAGAAAAATGACTCCCAAGGAAAACTATAACAGTATTTTTCATATATAAAACTCAGTTCTCAGAAGTACCTCTTTTTGTTAAAAAGACAAAGGCAAACACTTTCCATTATTCTATTTATTTATTTATGTGGCTGGAATATAGCTTTCTATTAGAAACTGTTTAGGTAAAAAACTTTCAGTCTTCTCCCCTTTTGGATGTTACCCCTCCAAATTATAGTAATTTCTAACACATTCCACTCTTATCCCCCACAGAAGCCTGTATAATTAAACCTTTTTACTTGAAGGTATATCTTCTTTGCTTCTGTGCCTCCAGATAACAGTTTTGTTCTCAATAAGCTTGATTATCAAAAGATTAGACTGTGATACTTTTCTCTGAGAAGAGAGGACAGAATTGTCTAGCTGAGTAGTGTTTGACTTTCAAGAAACTGTGACTTCTATGCTTACCCAGCTAGACCCACTTTTTTTATTGAAGTCTTTTATTTTGTCCCTTAAATGTGAGCCACACTTCTGTTACGATTGGGTAAAATAATCTTCACAATGAAAGAACGTCCCATAATAATGATTATATGAAATGAGGCTAATATCAGACAATATTTTCTCAGGGAAGTGCAAAAGGCAGCATAGAAATCTTAAGGATCATATAGGTTTCTATCCAGGAATAATAAATTCTTCTGCACTCTGATGACACAAAAATTTGTATATCAATGAAATTGTCTTTTGTACAACCCATATAAAAATGTAACTAATATTAAGTGACAATTATCAAAACACTGTCCAAACTAGGCAGAATTAGACAAAAAGGTATGTTCTGTGTACAAAATACTGTACAAGTTTAACATAGGCTTCAGAGTATGGCAAAAAAAGAAACATTTCAAAGTGAAACAAGTACCTTTCCCTTAGAGTGATATTCACAAAATGTTAGATTTAATGTAAAGGAGAAGCAACATGGTTCTGAAATAATTAAAGGATAATTTAATGGCTCAGGCCTCCTTATACCTGTCAAGGATTCACATGGACTTGCATTTCACTGCAGTTTTCCAGCTGGATTCTTGAGAAGTTAGATAAAACATAATTCTCTACTCCTGAGAATGAAGTTCAAAACACCTATCAGGCTAAGTGTCTAGATCATATTAGGTAAAATTTAGCCACTGTAACGTAAGAAATTCCTCTTAAATCCCAGGTGTATAGATACCTAATTAGTCATTATAGCCACTGTGCTGCTAGAAAGCTATGACCTGGTTGCCATCACTGAAACTTGGTGGGATGAATCCCACGACTGGAGTGCGGCTATTGATGGCTACAGGCTGTTCAGAAGGGACAGGCGGGGAAGGAGGGTTGGAGACGTTGCCCTCTATGTGAAGAGCTGGATACAGTGTGAAGAGCTGGCTCTGAAGAATAGCCATGAACACGTTGAAAGCTTATGGGTAAGGATCAGAGACCA
>JAVKLA010000008.1:2017619-2059334 GCA_034782735.1 Sagittarius serpentarius
TGTCCCTGCTCACCGCAGGGGGGTTGGACTAGATGGCCTTCGATGGTCCCTTCCAACCCAAACTATTCTATGATTCTCTGATTTTCTATAAGTATTCATTGTTGTTGCAGTACATGATGAATCCATTCCAGGAGGAAGGTATGTATCGAGGAAGAAATGTATAGCCGAGAATTTGAGTGATTTCTAGAATTACCCCAACCTCCCAAATGGCAAACAAGTCATGTCTTTGACAGGTGATCAATTTACATTGAGTGTCTTGCTCCATAACAGGAATGTCTGTTGAAGTCCTTGAAAAGAAACCATCCTCCCAATGACATGTCAAAATTCAGACTCAGAAATTCAGACCGTGAGACTGGATTTAATTTAGAGTACAAGAAGGAGAAGGCGGGATGATGAGGATGATGGGAGGATGATGATCAGCAAGCCTACATTGCACCCCGGTTGTCCTGGTCTGTGGAAAGATCCCAAAGGCAAACGTGGAACTTACAGTGGAAGTCAGGTAGGTATACAAACCTTTTTTCACTGTTTTCAGAGAAGTATAGCTTACTTCTAAATGCACTACAATGTTTCTGCACTTTTTAATTCAGACTCTTCTTTGATAATTAAACATGCACCACAGACTCTGTAATACTTAAATTGCACTACAAGATAAACTAAGTATTCTGAAGGTGATACACACAGCATTTAAAAGTATCAACTGATTCTCTTCCAGAAAAGATGTTGCTATACATTAAGAGGTCTTGCAAAACTTCTGAGATCCAACAGGTACTTTGGAATTTTAAACAAGATTAGTCAGGTGTAATGAAAGTTACTCGTTCAGACATTTATTATCCATTGATTGTATTTCAGGAGTTACATTCCTCTATAAGGTAACTTTCTTTTTGGCAACCAGCAAATATCCTCTGAAAAGATAATTAGTAAGGACAGAAATCTGGAAGGGCACAACAGACACAGCTTGAGATACTAATTTTCTACCTGTTGAGAATGCAGTGGCTACGCATTTTCCTTGCTGTGTTCTGAATCACAGTATCTAATAAAGGTAATTGAAAGCTGAAAGAAAGACTGAGAAGATGAACAGTAACAACACATACCTTATAACATCACATATAACATTGATTTCAGTCAGCCTAGATATAGATGACAGAACATGATGCTGTAAGATTTGTAATTGCAGTATTGTCTTATGAACAGAGGTCTACCGATATTTAAATCTGTGAAGTCACTTGTTTCAGTTTTTCTTCTCACTTTTACAACACTACCTAACAGAATATTTTAAATTAAAGACAGCATCATGCTCCTTTCAGATCAACAAAAGTACAAAATACAAAAGTATTTTCGTCTAATTGCAGGAAGAGAAGGGAAGGGAAAGGGAAATCATAGTAGAGATTTAATACAGGTGAAAGAGAAGGATGGGGAAAAAAAAAGCAGCAAAGAAATCATAAAATTTCTTCTCTAAAAACAAACAGCAAATATCTTTACTCACAATATGAAACGAAACATGAAGCTGAGATGAATTACATAAACTGTCAGACACAGTCTACTGATTTGCTATACTTAGATATATTAAATGATAAACAAATGGGCAAGCAAGCCCAGAAATTCTACCTTGTGTTTCAAGAAGATAAATAATATAGTTCATATGCATTTTCTGGCATACTTAGGTGATTCACTTGTAGCAGTGCTTGAAGTTTCTTAAACAATTTAATAAGATAGAACAGTTTTACGTATAGGTAAATACAGATATAGATTTTTAATAAAGAAATATATTTAGTCTGTAAGAATGAATATATATTGTAAGAATCAATACAGAGGATGCATGTGTATTTTAAGTATTTTTGTAATGAGAGTGGGGAAGAACTGGGAGCATACAATGACTATTCGAAAATCTATTAGTGATTCAAATGCCAGTGTCTGTATTCATTGCAGGGTTTAAGCCCATTAGGTGGGGATGCTTTTCAGGATTCCGTGATTTCCCTCACAGAATTTACCGAATACTCCTTGGTCAAGCTCTGTACAAAACTTAGTTGTTGGGTGAAGCATCAGAAACAATTCTGGAAACAGGAATCATACTCCAATATTTTACTCAACAGTTTCATGACTAACTTCTTGTTCCTATTCATCTCCACATTAATCTTATTTCATTAACCCTGAAACAAATAGAAGATTTGTCATCCCTTAAGTGCTTTGGCATACTGCAGATACTCCATCTCAAAGTCAGTGGCAGATAAAGAGCTCCAAACATCTGCCCTAAGAATGAAGCTACATAATGATGGCAAACCCTTAACTGCTAAAAGCTGACAAAAGAGGAAGGTCCTGCTTTCTTTTTGCTCCTTTCTTCTGCCCTTATTCCTTGCCTTGCAATTCCACTGCATTCCCATGTGCTTCCACTGGTGCCTTCTGCAAGCCTGTACCACAACGGCTCAGGTTGACTTTGTAGCAAGTGTTCTCCAAGGCTAAGAAGTTGAATCAGCTGCTGGCAGGCTCTGAAAAGTGCCAGTTAGTGCAAGGTATGCAGCAATAGCTTGTGGTTGGAAGCAAGGAGGAGGAGGGTGATAGGAATTAAACCTTTTAGTACTGAGAAGCTACTGGACCTACTTAATTTTTACCAGAAGTGATTCAGTTAAGATCATGCAACAAGTATGTTAGAGAGCAATAAACTCTAAAACAGAGGAGCTTTGTTCTGAATTTGCCTCTTTAACAACATGACTTCTGTTCCCCCCAGTAATAAAATCTTGTGTGGCACTTTATATGTGCCTTGTTTTACTGTACAGCTGTGTGCCATAGAGAGTTTTAATAAGACATCATACCCTTTATGTCTTAAGAAGTATAACAGTAGTCCAAGCAATCTACATATCTGTTTCAGCTTCATAATATGAAGTAGGACAGGAAAGGAATTTTTTTGTTGTTGTTGGAAATGAGGTGAAGATCTCATTTACATGTCATGCTTTGTATGAGCAATATTGCATAATCCAACATCTATAACCCAGTGTTTGTTCCTAGTTCACCATCAGGGTCTTTCAGAAAAGAAAATGTCATGTTAGAGAAATGGAGGTAGAAGGGAAATTTGTAAAACTTACTAGATAGTAAGGCACCGGTCAGTTTAGGAGTAAAGAGTCAGAACAGACACAATCGCACTCAATTTTATGACAGTTCTCCAATTCTGACCTCCTTTGGGTTGGTTAAAAAAAAATCAAATTAACACTAAATGACTCATATTTCTCTTCATTTCTTTATAGGAAACTTTCGTTTAAGATGACTGCTTTTTTTTTGCTACTATTTTGTTTTACACAGATTGAACAGGGGATTTTGAAGTCTTTAAGACTAAAATATTCAACCTTTTTAACTTTTTTTCCCTGTTCTTCACTCAGAAACGTACAAGGAAAGAAATGTTAAATGTCCATAACACTATCTTTAATTACTACACTGGAGGCCGAACCCCACATCCAAATGCTTCTGAATGCTAGGAGAGTAAGTGTGGATCTGAGTTATTTCTGACTCTTGTCTAGAGTACTTAGACTGTGCTAGTGTTGCTTTCTAGGTTCATTTCATAATTTCACTTCTTTCATCTAAACACACCTCTACTAGCAGGGCAGGGCTCATTGGCAGCAAACTTTCCTCTCAATGTGTTCAGTCTCTGATGCTGTAAATGGTGGATAATGGAGAGGGAGGCTTCAAAGGGAACATCAAGACATTTTGAGAGCAACAGGAGCAAATTTAAGGGAGTTAATTGACACTGCCATAAAAATGGGAAACACCTGAGCAAATACATCATGGATCAGAAGAGAGAGAAATGACCTACAGAAAATCAGAAGGAAAAGGAAAATAAAATGCATTCCAAAACCTAAGAAACTCTGCATGTAGCTTTGTTACATTAGTTATAGAGGTGCAATCAAGCTGCAAAAATCAGATTTTGTACACCCTAGAGTTCAGGGTATTAAATCTAGTGCTTTGATTCACACCCTTTTATACTTGATAGTATAAGCTTACTGAAGAAAAATAATTGACTATGCCCTCCGATAACTAAAACATTACCACTGAAGAGCTTTTCTCCTTAGTATTCTATAGGTAAAAACACATTTTCCTCACTCAGTAGGGAATACGTATGAAGTTTGATTATTTTTTCCATTATTTTTCCTTCTAAAATATATAGAGGTTTGTTCTAACTACACTTAAGGTATGTCTATGAGTGACAAAGTTAACATTTTGTAAGACATAGAATTATTTTACCAGTTGGCAATAAAAAGATGAAATTTCTCTGCCCCTCCTCTTCAATAAAAATGAAATTATGTTTCATTTTGCTTAAATTTTATTTCATTTAGAAGCCTTAGAAAACTGAATTCTTAAAAAACTTAAGAGCATGAAAAGAGAAACACAGATTAGAGGAAATGACACCCAGCATATGGAGGGCCAGATACTGAAATTAATCTTGATATGATGCAATGAAACACTTTGTAGGTGTCTGTGCTTATGTATCTTTAATTGTATATATATGCTCAATTGTTTTCAGTCACATTCTATTTTCTTCCCTTTATCTTCATTTTGTCTACTTAATTGCCAGATGCTCTGCACAGTGACCTTGCTTTCATAGTTACTGCAAAGTACCAACCATTTAGAGCGCTATAAAAAATAATAAGAGAAGCATCATTTTTGGAAGGTGATTACTGTGAAAATAGTATGTCACCCAGCAGTCACTTCCTAACTAATGATTACTGAGCTACCTTCCTAATCAAAGGTACCTCCAAAACTTTGTGCTTAAATATGTAACATGCCAATTTTTGTTGTAGTTAACGCAACAACTATTAAACAGACCACCGAGCCAAGGTTTTTACATTCTGGGTAATTACAATGCTAATTATGAACATCGTAACTAATTCTTAGTTATAGATTCATAGAATCATAGAATGGTTAGGGTTGGAAGGGACCTTAAAGATCACCTAGTTCCAACCCCCGTGCCGTGAGCAGGGACACCTTCCACTAGACCAGGTTGCTCAAAGCCTCATCCAACCTGGCCTTGAACACTTAGAGAGCGGGAGCATCCACAACTTCCGTGGGCAACCTGTTCCAGTGTCTCACCACCCTCACGGTAAAGAATTTCTTCCTAATATCTAATCTAAATCTAAATCTGCCCTCTACCAGTTTAAAGCCATTGCCTCTCATCCTGTTACTGCCTGCCCTTCTAAAAAGTCCCTGCCCAATGTTTTTGTAGGCCCCCTTCAGGTACTGGAAGGCCGCTATAAGGTCTCCCCGGAGCCTTCTCTTCTCCAGGCTGAACAACCCCAACTCTCTCAGCCTGTCTTCATAGGAGAGGTGTTCCAGCCCTCTGATCATCCTTGTGACCCGCCTCTGGGCTCGTTTTAACAGTTCCATGTCCTTCTTGTGTTGGGGGCCCCAGAACTGGACACATTACTCTAGGTGGGGTCTCATGAGTGCAGAGTAGAGGGGGAGAATCACCTCCCTTGACCTGCTGGCCACACTTCTTTTGATGCAGCCCAGGATACGATTGGTTTTCCGGGCTGCTAGGACACATTGCCAGCTCACATTGAGCTTCTCGTCCACCACCGCCCCCAAATCTTTCTCCACAGGGCTGTTCTCAATCCATTCATCGCCCAGCCTGTCTTTGTGCTTGGGATTGCCCTGACCCAGGTGCAGGACCTTGCAGTTGGCCTTGTTGAACTTCATGAGGTTTGCGCAGGCCCACCTCTCAAGCCTGTCAAGGTCTTTCTGGATGGCATCCCTTCCCTCCAGCGTGTCGACAGCACCACACAGCTTGGTGTAGCCAGCAAACTTGCTGAGGGTGTGCTCTATCCCACTGTCCATGTCGCCAACAAAGATGTTAAACAGCACCGGCCCCAGTACCGACCCCTGAGGGACACCACTTGTCACAGGTCTCCACTTGGACACTGAGCTGCTGACCGCAACTCTCTGAGTATGACCACCCAGCCAGTTCCTTATCCACCGCGTGGTCCCTCCATCGAACCCATGTTCCTTCAACTTCAAGACAAGGATGTCATGTGGTACAGTATCAAACGCCTCGCACAGGTCCAAGTAGATAACATCAGTGATGACATTATGATGAACGCCAAGTTAAAATATGAGTGACTTAAAAAGTGCATTACTTGTAAATGGTGTAGAGCTTTTCATCTAGAGTCATTTTTCTTTCCAACAGATGAACCCAACTGAAAATACAGGCCACTCCCTGGTCCTAAAAACCTATTCACCGTTACTTCCCAAAATCTGGGAATTCAGGACAGACTGTCAAATACAGCAGACCATATGGATGAAAGTAAGTAAGAGAAATCAAACTAAATGGCTGATGCATGCAGGAGCTGTCTGTGCTGAACTTCCCAAAGTGTCACTGTACCTACAGTTCCCTATTCTCTCATGTCAAGGCCAGGCAACCAGTCACAGAAGCATGAAAATGTTGGTTACATTATAGACAATGTTATGACATGCCAAAATGGGAATGGAATGGGAATTCCCATTATTTGAAATTTTTACTAAAAGGGAGGAGAAGGGTTGTTGGTTTTTCTTTTTAAAAATATGCGATTTCAAACCATATGGCTAGAATATATTGTAGAGTCTATTCTGAATTGTAGACAGGTAGCTTTGATGAATAAGTGTATCTGTTGTAGGCAGACGTCTCTGAATCTATGGGAGAAAATATGCAACGAAAGCCTGTCTGTTCTGTCCTTCGGCCATACAAACTTGGGCTCCAGGAATTCAGTAGAGCTTTTTTCATTAGCTACAGTAAATGTTAGAATTATGTAGTCATAATACCCAGATTCCTGGTGACATGTGCAGAAGCTCACAATTTTAGTGAAGAGCAAGAGCATTTAAGTATCCATCTTCCATTGTAAAAGGGATTTTAAAATGGCCTATTTATAGCATCAGATTAAAGTAAAAACTGGGGGAACAAGTATCAAAGGTGAAAACATTGACACTATAGCACTGCAGGTCTTTTAGCTATATGCTACTGGCTCATCAAGAGACAGAACTCTGAGTATATTCCTTCTAGTTGCTTATGCCACAGACAATGTCACGTTATGTAAGCCATTATTAGCCACGGTCTCTGCTATCAGACTGTCATAAGCATGGGGAAAGGGATTAACATTCACACTGTCATTAGTTGTCATTAGTCCACAGAAATGGACTAGACGATCTTTAAGGTCCCTTCTGACCCAAGCCATTCTATGATTCTATGATTCTATGAAATGGAGTTGCACACACCCCCAAATATAGAACTAAATATACCAAATATTTTTGACTCAGGAGTTAAAAATACATTGAATCAGGAAATAAAATACAAAAAAACATAAACCAACAACAACAAATATCCATTTAGTTTAGAAAAGCTGCTTTCTGGTAAAGAGAAGTGAGGCCAGAGGTGGCATCAAGGGAAAGAAAAATGTTCTGTTAACTGAAGACCCTGACAGTGCACTTAACATGACCAGCCGTACACATCTAGTGGCATTTAACATGTCCCTCTGGAGCATTCACATGGGGCTGTCAGATAGGATGCAGGAACTACAGGAGACCTGTGTCGTTCTGGAGCAATAGCTGGCAACCAGGCAGTAAAAGGACTAGAGAATAGAACATGCTTCACTTAAATAAAGTATTAGATTTATCTGTGTGTGTGTGTGTATATATGTTTGTGTGTGTGTATGTATTTATATGTACACTATATATATACACATGCATGCAAGTTTATGTGATTTCATATAAATGTATAAATCAAACAGAAAAATGAAATATTCAGATTCTTTGAACTCAGTTAAATGAACCAGGTTTTCAGTCTACACAAATGGAAAAAGTCTGCTTACAGAACAGGAAGAGAAATAATCCCAAAGCATTTCACTTGATCAGACTCAGACTGTTTTTTCATTGTTTTTCCGTCTTGAACTTCACATATTCCCAGTACTTGCCATTTACTAAAAAAACAATGCATTTTTCTCTAGAATTGGCATAGTAATATCTACTACTTAGCAAGTGACCATCCAGGCGCCTAGACAAAACTGCAGACAAACTATGAAACAAATAAAAAATAGAGTACATGACTACCATGTGATATTCTGTAGGATGTCACAGCCATACAAGACTTCTGATTGACTTAATCGCATCTATACCCACTAACATTACCCACATACAAAATTATGTTCAGGGTCATTGTTCCTCACCAGAATCTCGCCAGATCCCAAAGTCTATCTAGATCAGCTAGCCTCAGCTAGTCTGGCTCCTCCATGCACCATTTCTGTTGTGAACAACTCTCCTTAGGGAATATTACAGTAAAGGGAGTATCACTGCTAATTTAGAGCCTGTCTCACCCTTTCCTACTCAAGCACTAGCCGAGCATGAAAGTTTGTGCCTACAGTATCAAATGAACATCAACCATTGAATTCACTGGGCTTTGAGAAAGGAAGGAGATGAAACTCTGCTTTGCTGTGTTGCCTGCTAACCTGTTTCGCACTAGATTTGGTCTAGAACAGAGAAGCTGGGAGAAGCTCAGCACATCGACGAGTTCAGTCCTTTGCCGTCACAGATACAATGTTACATAAATATATTTCAATCTGTTTTATAATTAGTTCAGACTTTTTAATCCACTAATTCTACTGGGAGAGTATAGAAGCTGAAGGTAACATAGATGGAGGGGAACAAGAAAATTTCATAGATATATTGTCTGGAATCTAATCCAGGAAACCACTGAAAATTATTCAACAGGAAAGATGGAGTGAGAAGAAGGACACAGAAGGGGCCACACAGGTACAGAGACACATTTGTTTTAAGGTCTCATATTAAGCTTGTCATATGTATCAAGTCTATCTTAGATTAGTTTTTTGTTTTCATACAAATTAACTTCAGAAATCGGAAAAGTTTTTAGTTTTCTGATTTCAGTAAAAAGATGGGGTAGTTCTTCCTTAAGACTCTGAATCTTAGGGTCCCAGGGTCTTAATATCGCTAATAATTCTTATTGCTACTAGATCCCACTCAGATGATATATTTTGGAATCACAATCGTTTTCAGCTGCATTTCATAGTCACCCTGTTATAATTGCCATATACAGTTTCTGCTTCCCAAGCTTGTAACAAGAATTTGTGTTCATAGTCCTTGCACTTGTGTTAAATCTCAACATTTTTTGTTAATTGATGTAATCCGGAGTGCTAGCATAATCCACCCTTCATGGACAACTCAGAATCCTCAAAAACATTCATCAGCCCTTGTCTCCCCTGCATTCTGCTATGCCTTAGTGCCAGGGTCTCCATGTCAACCTTCATTCCAGGAAGTTACTTCCCAGGAACACAGACTGAGCCTACTCTGAAAAAGAAAAAAAATATTTTTTTTAAAATTCTTGCAACCCAATATTCAAATATCCCTAAACTGTTCTCATAGGTCTAATATGGGCTGGCTTCTAATCTTTAAGATCTCTTTATTTCTGTGCCCCTAGGAAGTCCCCTGAGCTTCCGTTTCTACAGCTGGCTATACTCACACTTTTCCTCTTACAGTGCCGGTTATCCCACTGACGGTGCAGTTCAGTAGCATTGTCTCCACTGTTGTATCCATTTCAACCTTAGGGGTACCTTAGCAAGACCCATCACTTTGTTCCTGGCAGACAGCAGAAAGTTCAATTTCCTGAATCAGCTCTAGGGTCAGACTATGAATTTTTCCTAACGTACAGGTTTCAGTAATGCAGATTTGAGTCTTCCTGATGTGGATGTGAATTTCTGATCTTTTGTCTTCTGTTCTTTTACAATATAGCCCTGTCTTTAGTTCTTCTGTATTTCGGTTTTGCTCCTACTGGCTCTCTCTTGCTTGATACGTATTTTTCTTTTGTGGAATGGGGTTTTGTTTTGTTTTTTAAATTTATTTATTGATACATTGGTTTTCTGTTCCTGATTTTTTTAAATTATTTTCTTTATTTTTATTTTTGCTTCCCTCTTCATGGTATTATTTTCCTTTTTATCTCAAACATTTAACAAAAATAGCATGGTCTTATGTGACTGTTTAGATAGGAAAAACAGACAACAAAGGGGCTAGCTGTCGTTGATGACATCCTACTAACATACTAAAAAAGTACATAACTATTTCCTTGTGAACAGCAGAAAAATCAGGAAATTGATGTTTTTAGTATCCCTGACCTAAGCTAGTTGTACCTGTACTTCACAGAAGTTAATGTTACACAGTGCAAATCAGTTCAAAGTCAGACAATGAATCCTTTCCCGGTTCCTTAGATTCAATCAAGGCAGTAGTCAGAAAGCAGGAGAGTCCGGAGTCTCTTTTTACTAACCCTTATCCCCAAAAACTCTTGTCCCAGTGCTGTTGTCTCAGTCACAAGTGCCTGGGACTTGAGCCAGGAGTGCTCTGGCATCCCCTGTCAGACACTTCTTGCAGCTCCTTCATAACCACAAATGCCATTTACCAGTGAAACGGGCTCCATCTATATGGAAGACACATCTTTATTTTTGGAAAAAAACATACTGTGCAAGGAGTGGAGGTCGTTGGTGTGGCTCCTATTTGATTATATTTCCATCCTGTTATGTACTTAGCCAAACTACTTTAGGATTTTCTACTCCATTCTTTACTTTCTTTCAGTATTGCCTACCTGTCCATCCCTTTACTCTTTTCAAAAGCATTTTTGAGGCAGGCCAAGAAATTTGGGGAGAGGAGCTCTGAAATGCTTAATGTGTTCTGCTGTCTACTGGGATGGAGCCAGACAACCCCGAAAGACAGTCATTTTCCATTTTAGGCAAACCCAAAAATAAATCTCTTGTTGTAGGAGTAGACTCATGGAATTCATCTCACATCTCTGTGTCTCTGAAGATTAAAAACTTCTGCACTTCCTCAGTTTCATTTTGTTTTTCAGTCAGAATTCCTGACTCTTTTATTTGGGAAACAAATACAAAACAGTTTCAGATTTACAGCTGTGAGTCAGTTACAGATAATTTGTAAACATCAGGTTTTACGCAAAAATTTTATTTGGACCATCCTATTATCAAGAGACAAAAACAGGCTGAGAAGCATGCTGTGCCTCAGACTCCAACAGTGGCCTTCTGTAGGTGCAAGAAGTTTGCATAAGCCAAAAGACGTCACTTTGATTTGTCACGAGCCTTTTCTTACTGCTAACGGAAGTTTTCCTCCTCTTTTTACCTCAGTTTCCCAAATCTGTGATCCAATGCTGATCACAGTGTTGAACGCAGAATTAAAGCTATTGGCAATTCACGGCATGTCAGTTACTCAGTTTCTCTAGTGTCAGCACAGAATCGGGTGGTAATTTTCTGTTTCTTTGTTTTTCCTCAAGGATAAGGTAAGGCCAAGGTGAACACTCTAGGTTTTTATCAGCCTTTTGGGAAGTCTGTTTTGTATAAGCAAATAGCCAAATATTTACTTAATACATCAGTATTCCTCAAGACAGGATCTCTCTGAATCCGCACTAGCACATCCTATGGCCTTGACAGATCAGGAGTCCTGACTCCAGGTTCTTGACTTCTAAGAAGAAAAATCTCAGAATATTTTACAGCCCCATAGAGGGTGACATATTCTAGATCAAGGTGTACTGTTTGAAGGAAACACATTTTTCAGCTGCTCATCATCAGTTTACGTTGCCAACCTCAAATCCCAGCAGTTGGTGGGATCACTTGTTCATTCTTGTTCGTGAAATAAACACGACCGTCTCTGCAAAACTGCTTTAAATAAGAAGAAAATTATTGGTACTGCCCTTGTGGGGAGGGGATAAATAGCACATACTATGGTAATATTTTTCAAATGGAAAATATGTAACAGCATTTAATCCGAAGGAATGATGTTGAAAGACACAACGCAGAAGACTGAGTGGAAAGTTTGTGTTCCTGTTTGCAAGCATACATAGAACTCATGCCATGTTATTTCTATGGCCACCTGTTACATTCTCTCATAGCATCGACTCGTACAGAAATTCTGTTTTCCCAACTGGTTTTAATAGAACACAATTATTATTATATTCATCAACAGCTATCTTCTTCAAAAGGACTGAACTGTTAAAATTAAGGTCCTTGGAAATTATGTCTGTATCATTTACAGTTTTGAGAAATGAAGAAAATGATATTTTTTGCATTTTTTGCAGTTAAATAAAATCTGTTCCATGCACCTAAGAAACAGCAAAAAGCTATTCAGGGTATTGGTGGGTTTTCAGCTGTCGTTTGATTTGAACAGCTACATCTTAAAGAATAAGTTGCTAGAGAATAGTTTGGCACAAATAATCTTGAAATCATGGATATCTCTACTATGCAACAAAGAAAGAGGTGCATTTGAAAAGGAAATTATAATTATTCCCCTTTTACAAGCTAGACAGTTGTACTTCTGAAATACCAGGGCTTTTAAGTGGGAGCTAAATTAATCTTTATTAATCCTTGTTATCATGATTGCATAATGTCTGGATTTAAATGTCTGATGTACAGCTCTCTGTTTCCTGCTTCTCTGGCAATCAGAAGTGTGAAAATAAACCTTACACTTTAAAAGAAACACTTCATTTGAAAAAAAATAGATATAATCATCTGTACTATTTAAAAGAAAAAGAGTTTTACTTCACACAAGAATAAATATACAGCATGTCAGAGTTTCAGACTTGCTATTTTATGTTAAAATATGCACTGCTACATGTCAGAGCTGTGAAAATGGGAGGTAAAACAAGAAGGCAGTTGGCCAAATAGGTATAGCAAGATTTTTTTTTCCATTAAGATTTTTATTTTTGTAGAATATTGCTCCTACAATTTAATGACAGCATTTAAAACACCCTCTAAAATGGTCTCTGTGTGCCCTACTGGAACTTCAAACTGCCCTAATTAATGATTAGATCAGAGTCAAAAAACAAAAACAGGTTTGAGTTTGGGTCTTCTTGTGCTTTTTTACAAGCTTCTATGCTGCAGAAATGAGCCATAATTCAAATAACCACTTTCAAACAACAGACACAGTGTATAATGCCATTTAAAATACTTTCTGCAGACACATCATTAGTTTAGAGTTAGGTTTACATTAACTTTACCGTTGCAAATCTAATTGTTGAGGAGAAGAGGGGTTCTAACTTTATTGCAAATGTGTTCTGCCTAAACAAGCTTAAAAAGACTACTCACCTGGAATAGATTTTTTACTTAAGTACATTAATGCTCAAAAATGAATGCATAGTTTAGGCTTAAAAAATACTGTCAAAAGAATATTTTCCCAAGCTCGGTTTGGGCTCTTAAAATAATATTAAAAGTTAATTAAAATAATTATAGTTTAAATTCCATTTGGTATTATAACGTTAATACATGGAGTAACAGAAGTATATTTCTGTACTTTAAGGTTGTTTGTTTGTTTGCTTTAATTTGTGATGTTGTGGGAAGTCATGACAAACTGCAGTTTCACACTATATGGGTGAAATGTATAGTATAAATAACTGAAGTCATCTTTCCAGAGAAAAATTGACTATTGATTCTTGTTTAGACAAGTAAATTGATAACAAGATTTTTACTAATTCAAGTGCAATGTGCTATGAAAAATGTGTATTTACTGTTTAAATGATAGTACAGACCTTGTGCAAATATCTTTCACAGCCTTTTATGTCTCCAGCAGCTCATTGATGATCATTAATTGTTTAAAGTTTCTCTAATAAGTAGCTGCTGCTTAAGGGTTGACACAATGTGTCGGGCAAGACTGACTACATCTACACTGACATAACAAGCTGTTCTTAAGAACAACTTCCAGGGCAAAAAGCTGGCAAGATTACATGCAAACTAGCCTCATTTCTATGGCCTCCATGTTGCATCTCCAACCCACTGTCAGCAGGGACAGCCTTGGCAATGGGCACATCGTTGTCTTTACTGAAGTCACAGGAATTCCCTCCAGCATTTACAGCGTTACACATGACCTATGAGATCTTCTCAGCATCAAGGAGCTTATCACTACCCAAGGTGCTGTGCACCCCATAGCCCTTGTAGAGACAGAGCCTTTGAAAGCTTTACCCATTCTCACGTTGTACAGTTTTGAAGCATACAGCAGGAGGAGGAATACTCACAGAGACAAAGATCTTCCCTCTGAAAAGTCAGGAAGCATGTTTCTGTCTTGCTGAAACAAATGCCCATTATTTCTTGTCCTATATGTAGGGGGGAAAAAACTTATATATATTTATTTATTGCTGAAACCTTAGGCATACTTGGAGGGTTTTATTGCATTTCCTTTCAAGCCATATAACATCCCTGGTAAACTCTTGATCCTAAAATCAAGCATTGTAACTAAAACACCGTTGTCATTCCCACACTGGGTATCATTGTCCATTCCTACTGCAGCACCTAGGAACATTTCTTCGGTGTTCCACTGCTGTATATAAACTTCTCACCTTTCAGTTCACCCTTCTTCGTAACCCAGCAGACCTAAATGAATTCCTCTTAAGAACATTTTAAGCAGCTAATACTTACTAGCAGTTTGTTATAACCTCCTGAGAGGCTGAGGACGGCTATTCTCCTCTGAGCAATTCTGGTTAGCCTCCAAGTAAATTCAAACAAACCAATTTGAACCATTTCATTTAAACCATTCTCAGGGGACTAAAAATACATATGAAGTCAGATGCCCCATTTCATCTGAGAAGTCATCACCAACTTGACATACTGGCTTCTTAACCTGTTTTTCAGGTGTAAGTGATGTAAAACCATTTTGGTGGGAAGGAAAATAGGTTAGATTAAATCAAATCCACAGATGTTATACACCAGTCTGGTCTGACTTTGTTGTGAGATATTAGAGATATTCTATTCTATGACTATGTTCATACAGTGATTACATAGGTTCTCAGCTGAGAAACCAAAACTAGCAAAAGACCACTGAATTTTATGCCCGTGAACATGTAGTAGTGTGTTCAGTATTAAGAGCAGGGCTTTGGTTTACATTTTGCTTACCCCAGCTTCATTCTGCTGTGGTTTGGGTTTAGCACACACTAGAGTGACCAATATGTTTGTGCAAAATATGTTAGAATATTAATGCAGTCATAGCTTTAGTTATCTTTTCTTTAGAATAAGAAAACCTCTGGGTTTTTTAAGTATACCACAGGTATGAGTTGTTCTGTTTCACTCATCATTCATATTACTTTGTTCTGGACTTTCTCCATCACTCTTTAAAAGTGATACCCAAAAGTCAAGATATTAGAGCAGCTAAAACTTTGTTAGTAGACAAGAAAATTATTCATACTTCTATATGTGACTGCATAAGATGTATGAACAACTGTGTATAAATTTTATTTTTTTTCACCCAAGAATCTGACATTTCTGGCTCATTTCCTTTTTCTGGGAATGTCATTCACAGGATTTTACCTTAGAAAACCATAATGCTTGTTCAATGCATAAGGGATAATCCCAGGTGTCATGAAGAAAACAAAACAAAGCAAAAATAAACAAAGGAAAACTTGATTAAAATATATCACATTTCTTTCTCAGATTTTTTCCCTTTCAAGACTCCAAAGAAAAGTCACTATATTCCTGAAGTCAAGGCTTTTTAAGCTTTCATCTGTTTTACTAATTGAGGATAGCTTTGTTTGATGCATGTATAGCATAGTCAGTTGAAAAGTTTGCTTAGGCACTCATCAGAAGATTCACAGGTGTGGGAGATGTGATTCTTTGTAAGAAATACAGCAATTTCTTTTCTAATACTGAGATCAGTTCAACCTGAATTAATTGTTATGAACATTCAAAGAGAACTAATATTCTGAAATACTTAATAATCCGAGCATGAGGGGAAAAAAAGAATTAGTATCAGTAAATATCTTCAGAGTTTGCGGCCAAAATTTGGAAGAAAATTTGGATACTGTGACTTTAAATATTAGTGCCTTTAGTAACTTCAAAATAAAACCCCAAAAGCTCCACCAGGTCACTTTGCACCTTCTCCTTGGCTAAATTGAACTCTCTTCCTGCAGCTATGATATCATGGTGCATATTTGGAAACTTGACGTATGTCACACTGAGGACAAGAAGATTAAAGTGCTTTGCTTTTCCACTGTTTTCCTGACAATTAATCCTATATTGCCTCAAGACCTAGAATATTCATCTTGCTTAATAATGCTCTTTGAACTTTGCAGTGATTGATCTATTGCAATTAAACTTTGAACTCTGAATATTACCAGGTCATCTTATTGTTGGCAGTAGTAGACCTCTGAGTCCTCTTTAAAATGAAATCCTATGGTTAAGTCACTGACCCAAGAGAGGACAAAAACCGTATCTAAATGACCAGCCATGTCCTCCCTTGCAGGAGGAAATAAAAACCTGGAAAACAACATTAACACTGAAATGGGAATGTATTTCTAATTCAAACACTGAATTGTGTTATTACCATTATTAGAGGTCCATTGCTCCAGTATAATATTTAAAATAAAATAAAATAAAATAAAACAAAACAAAACAAAACAAAACAAAACAAACAAAGTGCTGTGTTAGAAACCAGCATTCTCAGGGGCTTTGAACAGATCATGTTCTTAAAAATGTCAGATTACTGACACCAAAATTTCCCCCTCATATCCAAGCTCTCCAGTCAAACTGAGGCAGAAAAACCCTGCCCCTGCAGTAACATTCATTTCCTTAGCAGTTAGGAACACCAGATGAGATGTGGCAGAGAGAAATTCAAACTTCTCTTCAGCATCAGGTAGACGAAGGAAAATCATGTCTTTCAAATCTCACCGAGTCCTCTAAACATTGAAACTTGGTGGATTTCTCCTGTGCAATAGACACTTCTTTACTCATAAGCTTTAGCTTTGAATTTTTCTCAGTGTTTGAATAACAGCAGCTTTCAAGTTTCTTATGAAATAGAACTATCGCTTTTTACCTTTTGCCGTCTCAGCAGGAAGCCATGCTGTTCTCAGTTTTTTCCTATTTAGATTAATGACAAAAGCTAAGGTAGTTTGGATAGTGTCTTCTGAACTGTAGACTGAACTGTGTGTTGCACAGTGGGTTTGAAATATGGAAAAAGGGGTCTGACTTATTTTTTGCTTTAATTCTAGGTACTTAGAAGTTCAAATATTAATCCAAATTATCCAGGTATGGAAGAAAGAACTGGCAATTTTACCGTTGTAGATTTTCCTAAAATATTTCCAGAGTATTTTATGAAGGCATATTTTGTATGTCTTTGGATGAGCCTATTTAAAGATGAGAACAGCCAAATAATGTAGAGAAGGCAATAGAATATTTGAAAGTCTTGAACATGAAATAAGACTTGACACTGAATATATGCAAAGAATTAAATATAAAATATGTAGGTAGAGACAGACAGAGACATTACAGACAAGGATATAAAGACTGCTTCCAAAAGGTTTCTTTTAAATAAGAAAATAAACTGATTTTTAAGGTGTTCATCTATCACGGCATTATGTGTAGTTAGAATTCCACATCCTGAAATTCATGAACAGCCACATCCCTTCCTTCAGTTTCTTCTAACAGTCCATGCCATCTTTTGTTCCCCTTCATTTTAGACATCTGAAAACAAGACAGAGAAAAAACCGTCAATTTTCATATTTGTTTTCTAGCATTTGAATAAGAATAATGTATCCACAGAAACTCTTTGAACCTTTACCACCTGCAGATTTCCACAGATGTCTAAAACTCTACTTACTCTGTAAAACACATCACAAAGAGACAGAGAGAACTTATAAAAGAAGAAAAAAATGTCTCTTCCTCAAATTTGCAGCATACTTTCCTTTTTCTGCTCAGAGAAGATAAACCATTAGTTTTCACCAAAACCATAGAAATATAATTTTCTCTATACAGGTCCAAAAATGGGAAGGCAACACAACTTATTTCAGTTACTTACAAAATCCAAATGTTGTGTCTCCCCACTTTCTTTCCAAAACATGGCGGTACCTAGGATGTATAGGAAGTGTACACAGTCTGCACTATTTTATCACATCTTTTGCTTCATAAGACAATCCCTACTTCTTCCTGATTGGCTCTTCTATGAAAAAGCATAACCGGGAGGAGTTTGTTGCTGCCATACTGTTTCATGTAGCCTTCTCCTGCTTGCTGTTTTTCCAGGAGTCCCCTCTGGCCTGGGTCCCTCAGGACGGTTTGGAAGAGCTGCTTCAAAAACGACTGTCAGCTTTCACTTTGTATTACCAGACGTGAGAGGAGCTATGCAGCCTCAGGTAGAAGAACAGCATTTTTATAAAACTGATTCACAAGGAGGAAAAAAACCTGATCTAGTTGAAGGTGACCCTGCTTACTGCAGTGGGGTTGGACTTGATGACCTTCGATGGTCCTTTCCAGCCCAAGCCATTCTATGATTCTATGATTCTATGAAATCCGAATGATTTCTTCTATACCATACATTAGGAGAGAAACACGGGGGGAAATAAAAAACCAAACCACCAAAACCTCCAAACAATTAGAAACACAAAACATCACTGACTGAGGAGAGGCTTAGATGGTACCATGACAGCAAAAGATGTAATTGCTGAGGAGAGAGAAAGTAGTCATACACATATGAAATTCTGGCTTTCCAATGATGGTGGAAGAAGGAATTCATCGTGGCATCATTTGTTATATACTTCCTCAGTGTATAAACCCTACACAGCCTTTTTCTTTAACCACAACACATGCATTTTGTAGACATCTAATGTTAGCCAGTTAATTTTTCATTTTGCTCATTTAGTTTTCCCAAAGGTAAACTTGTCCCATTGACTGAAAGACAGTGCTTTTTATTATCCGTATAAGTTATATGAACTTCTATGGGGCTGGGGTATCTTCAGATGATTTAAAACTTGAAGGTGTCATTCTGAATGAATGGTTCCCTTGAATAAATTCAAGGTCACATTAGGGAAAATTAAGAGCAGGCTAGTGAACGACGGAGAGTATCTTCAAGGGTTTATCTGGAAGAGTCGGGCAGATCCTCAGCTTCTGAAGAGAATTCTGTTTAGTGGAGATTAACTGAGAAGGAAAAGAAATTAAAGACTGACTCTCGACTCCTAGGGTAAATTCTCAGAGACCGACCTACTCACAGCCTTGAGTAATGAGGTCACTGGAGAAAATGAGTAAGTATGTTCTTGCTTAAGAAAATTCACAGCAGAATGCAACAAGATCATCCAGTTTCCTATACTGTTCCACTTTAACCACAGCAATTTTTCCTACATGTTATACACAATAGTCAGGAAACATTAAGGAAATCACTTGTTCAAAAAGCTTACGAAAGTTATGTATTAGCTTTCCAAGACAAACTTTTACTTCCAAAAATATACAACATTTAGTGTGCCTATAGTGAGAGTTTTAATTATTAAAGATATCTTTAAATCTCTCCCCAATGTATTTAATGATTTTTCCCATTTACTATTAAAAAAAATAAAAATCACACTTACTAATTTTTTTTTTAATTATTTTCAAATGTATCCCATGGATAATATATTTTAACAATAAACAATCGCCATTCTCAAAATGAAAATATTCCTTATAGTACCAAAGAGGCATAGTTTTAATGTCTTTGGGGGGATTTTTCTGTGTTTAAGTTCCAACTTATTCAACTTTACCTACATATCCAGTATTCTTAGACCTGGCACTCATCATGTTAGCCAGCTAAGACTGGCTAACATGTCATTGCTTGTTCCAAAATGATTTGAGATTGAAAGCTTCTTTCATCTTGCTTCCCCTGTGCGCTGACTCACCTTCCACCTTTACAAGGGATATGTTATTATCTCGTTCAGCTGACTTTACCGCATCAGCTCTGACAGGAAGATAAAGTTTCCAGTTCCATAGTACATGTCATTTCTCAAGAAATTTTGTCTGAAAGGAACATAAATATGAATTACTTTTTCAAAGCCTCCTGCCATAGTGCAAGGACTTTTCAGGAACTGGAAGTATTTTTGTCCAGGGTTGAGGAAAGGCTTTAATTTTCCAATGTGATTTTAATCAATGAAGAATTATACTGAACAATGACAGACAGTTGTACAGCTACCATATACAAGCTGACAACAAAGATGAGGATAAAGTAGTTTTGAATACTAAATCTAATGCAGAATGCAGACAACCTACATGCTAAAGGCAGGGTAGGCATTATCCCCTCTGCATGACTAATACACTCACTTGTCCACTGATGCTAAAGTAATTTGAACTACTTTGTAATTTTGTAAAAGTGAATTTAATTAAAAAAAAAATCCCCTACCTTACACAAAGTTTTTTATCAGCTGGTCTCTCTGTGAGTTACAGGTATCATGTTTTCTCTGTCCTGACACAATTAAAAGTCCAATTTAATATGCAGGGAACAGGATATTATGTCTTCTGTGACTAGCGTTATAGAAAGAAATTTTCAAAGAAATGTATTATCTGCTTAGTTTGAGAGAGGGCTTCAGTAGCCAGCTTTGGTAGAAAGATATTTTGAAGACTGACAAACACATTTTATATTTAGATGGACATGGGGTAGCTAAGGAAGATCATCCTAGATCAAGGATAAATATCCAGTGCATAGACCTCCCACAAAGACTGTCACATAACTCTTTTTTTCTTTTTTTCTTTTTTTTTTTTCCCAGAGAAGGAAAGAAAAGCCTTTTCTGTTAGCGATAAGTACTGGGTTTTATTTTCAGCTGTGACCACAGCAGCTTGACATAAATTAGAACTGACCTCCACGTGTTCCAGTGGGATAGCTATGAACACGAATGTGCAAAGACATACTTTAAAACCATTTACGTTAAAATTGCTATGACTGCATTCTCTGTAACTTGTATAAAGCAAGTTCCTTGCTCTTATTTTCAGGGACATGAAAGGGGGAAAGGATAGGAAGACAGGGAAGTCCAGTATAGATTAACAATCCTTTTGTGCATATTGTTCTGTAAAACATAAATGAAGAGGATATTTTTATGTTTGACTGTTACCACAAATAACTGTAAATGAGCCATTCCTACTTGTTCCCAACTGAGCCCATCCTACTTGATCCTGAGTAGCAGAAAACAAACCAAGAGAAAAAAGCCTTGATAGTTCAACAAGACAAATGGAAGATGGAGATGTGTCACTGAGGACTGAGAGGCAGAAGTGTCAAATCCTGAGCCCAAGCGAGTTCCCCCAAATATCCTGTAAAATATAACAAAACCCTCAACCCTGGACTTGAGATTTCCCTTTTGATACATCCGTCTGAGAGCCAGACCTTCCCATCACCAGCTGGCTGTAGTCCACCTGGATACTCAGTTCAGCCCAGCTGTGGTCACCAGGCTGTCACACCACCAGACTGTGAAGCCAGATCCCTGACCACCTTCACGGCTCATTTTTACTGGGACTCCCAGCACATGTGGGTTCCCTGCTGCTGACCCATCAGCTGAAACTGTTATGTCTCCGCAGCAGGCCTCATCATAGGGCTGTCTGGTGGCATAAATCCTGAAAATGCACAGACTTGCTCTAAGAAATTAATGTTTTTGTGGGTTTTCCTGCTTTGAATTACTATTTCACTGTCTGAGGATATTCTGGTTCACAGAAAGAATTGGAAAGAAAAAGTCTTGGCTAGCTTTGGGTAGAAAATCTGTAATAAAATCACACGTAACAAGGGCAATAATATAATTTGTGATTTAAAAAAAAAATATAATAATAAAAAGCTTAATTAAAATATACATTTAACAACTGTACTGCCAAGCTCACACCTTTTAAACTTTGGGGGTTTTCCTCTTTTTTCTAAAAATTCAGAAAGTTCTGCTGTCAGTGCCCAGATGTTCAGGGTAGTTTGCATATTCCCACCCTTGTCCTTCCTTTCCCTCCCACCCATACACTGACACATGCATCACCTGCTTAACATCACGCACGTTGACTTCCAGTTAATTATTTACTCAAAATTAGGTAAGATAGGAATTAGATAGGAAGTAGACAATAAAACACTTTTTACAGAATGCCTTCATGAAATGTAAAGTTGGAATTTTTATACTGTGTTCTCAGAAGGGGATTGGCTTTTTCTGTTTATGGTACAATAGCATGACATTATCATCAGATATAAACAATAAAGTTAACAGGACTTGTATTAATTTTATTTTTTTGTTATGGTCAGAGCTCTAGGTAAACAAATATTTAAATTCTCAATCCTCCCCACCAACACCTTGAAATTACAATGCTTTAATTATGACAGCTGATCAACTGTAAGCTTGTAAGTGGCCATTATCCATTTATTTGGAAAAGAAACTTAATAATTACCTAAGTCTAAAATTAATGTGTAGAATGAAAAAAGGACAGTTCTAAATGTGGTTTAAATTCCTTTATCTCTCTGAACAAGAGAACTCAAGTGTGTTATGTATGGAACAGCTTGACCCACTGCATTGGTAATATATTTAATAATGATTAAAAATGAAACAAACAAACAAACAAAAAACACCAAACCAAACAAACTATATTCCTTTTAGCAAACAAAATATCTGTACCACTTTTGTTTTTCAGGTAACCATAGTTAAGATTAAAGGAATGTGACTTCACTCAGTCTCCCTCTGGAAAAGATATTATGACTATAAAACAACTTCTATAGCAGAAGCACCTAGCTATACCTAATGTAGTGTTTGAAGCATCTGTTGAATTATGTCACCCAGGTTTTACAAAATGCGTCATCCTAAATTACCAGGCAGAGCAGTGACCTCTGTCTCTTTCTCATTAACACATTCCAAGTGTTTTCTGTGTAGTGTTGCCATTAGTACTTTTGCTACTATTGCAATACATTTGAGTTTGTAACCTTCCCACAGACTGGCTATATGCTTACGTGTGTAATTCACAAAGAGAAATCTCAATGCTTGGATACTGGGGAAAGAATGCAGGGAAAAATTAGGAAAAAAAAAAAGAATCAGTTAAGTATATGAAAAGACATGCTTCAGAAGTGCGTCAGTTATTCCTGACTGGTATAGTCTTCTACCTTCTAATGTTAATTTCAAAGATGTGAAAGATGGGTGAAATAGCTCTCAAAATAGAGATAACCTCAGTTTTGTATCTTCCATTCACTTGAACATCCTTCTTAGTTCAGAACCTGGTAACTTTCAGAGAAAATTAGTTTATAGCAAAAATACTGACCTGAATTTTGTTACTGACAATCACTGACAATCTGATGATGCGTCGATCCGTTAGATGCCATTTTCAACATTGGTAGTAGTCTTTGTGCTACCAGTAGCAAGCAGTAGTATTAATGAGTATTAATGTTTGCTAAAAAAACCCTCATGGATGGTAAGACAATAGGCACAATAAAAATAATTCAGAAGAGAAAATCATGGCTGTCTGAGGCAACTGTTTATTGTAAGGAAAAAACCCACAAAGATTACCTCCTCTTTGGAGAATTTTGTACCTAAATTTAGATACTGTTCAATTAAACACCTACTAAAAATATGCTAAATAATATTCTTTTTACCATTATATACAGGTAGATAGATTTCTCATTTAAAATGTGTCTACTGACAAGATATAAAATGGTCCAGCTATGTAACTAGCCTTCTGTTAAACCACGAGATTTTGTCTCCTGAGATTACCAAAGGTTTGTCTTCATCTCCAGACCCCAATCATCATGTTAAACAGAAATAACATGTAAACATAATTATTTCTATAAAAACATTGCTAGTTACAGATACGTTGAATTCTAATCAGCAAAATAGCCTCTTTCAAAGTGTAAATTCCTCCAGAAACAGTTAGCATAGCTAGTGTTAGATGTGTTTTTCCTAACTAATATTTTACCTTACGCTAATATACTTTATGCTGATTCTCATGGCAATGGAGAGGGAAAAGTTTGAATCACATCCAAGCAATGATTCATGCAATTTTAGAACAGAGTGAATGATTGTCTTTGTATCGAATAATTTGCTCTGGAAATACGCTTTTTTCTTTCTATTAACTAAAGAAAGAGCAGACAAGATTCTTAATTTTTAAGTGGCTAAAGTTAGGTGAGCTATATTTTGCCCTTATATTCATAGCTTCCTCCAGGCCTCCTGTCTCAGAAAAGCTCAAAACTTATTGAAGTCCAATACTAGCCAACCATCTAAACCAGTCAGAATATACTATAGAATCTCAACAGCAGTCTACTTCTGCTGCAAGTTAAAATATTAAACAAGTTATCTAACAGGTTAGTAGGTTGGGTTTGGTTTTTGGGCTTGTTGTTTTGGGTTTTTTTTCAGATTTCCTAATCCAAAACATGGAGAGTATCATATATATAGAAAACAAGGAGAAAATAATTCTGAAATTCCACATGGTCTGAATTTTCAAAACTCATCTGCTCTTTCTGAAACAGCTGATTACACCATTTCTATTTTCAGATGTCAGGCAGTACTGCAAATGCGCATTAAAACCACTCAAGTATTTAATAAGAAAAATGATTCAAAATAACAGGTAGGAATTTTCACAGAGGAGAAGAAAAAAGATCTGTTTTTAAATGCAGTTACCTGCCAACAGAGCAGAAACCATATTACCTGATAAAAATTTAGAAAGCACCAGCCAGAACACAGAAACAGAGGTCTGCACCTAATATGACCTTTGCCTAATGTGGCTGGACTGTCAGCAGGACATGGTGGGAAAGGACTAATATTTTGTCTTTGCACTAATCTGCCTGTATTCCTACCACCAATCTGGTGCTCAACGCCTTATGTCTCCTTTTTTCAACATCCATTTTTCGGTTGTTATTTCCTTATGCAATGCTTGTGTTTACTTCGTAATTTAATTCTCCAAGCATTCTCCTCTGCCTTTCTATACTTGATCTCCCAAGCCAGATCCTCACTCAGGCTTTGTACTACATACTTTATACCAACCTTGGCTCCTCTCTTCTCCATATTCAAACCAGCTTATGCTTCTTGGACTCTGCAGGTAACAGAGGGTGCAAGTAATACAATTTTCTTCTCTTGTTTTCAGTGTTTATATGCTATGTATCTTGAAGCATCTAGGAATAGTCAGAGAAAATCGAGCTCACCTCATTGCACTCTTTGGAGATTTTTGATGCGAAAGTCTAAGAAGCCTCCAGCAAACGCCAGTAAACTCATTTTTCAGCACCTTCTCATTTGGCCAATATTTTGTGGATTTTGATAAGGGCAGTAAAACATGTCCCAGTATAAAAATAATAATTGGAAAATGTCAAATTCCTACTTTCAAGTATGGGGGTTCTAGAACTGGGCAATGGAAAGGTCAGTAATGCCTTTTTGGTATTGATTTTTCTAGCCAGCAGGTTGAGGGACGTGATTCTGCCCCTCTACTCCACTCTGGTGAGACCCACACCTGCAGTACTGGGTCCAGCTCTGGGGTCCGACATAAGAAGGACACCGACCTGTTGGAGCGACTCCAGAGGAGGCCACAAAGATGACCAGGGGGGCTGGAGCCCCTCCTCTGTGAGGACGGGCTGAGAGAGTTGGGGTTGTTCAGCCTGGAGAAAAGAAGGCTCCGGGGAGACCTTATTGCGGCCTTGCCATACCTAAAGGGGGCTTGTAAGAAAGATGGGGACAGACTTTTTAGCAGGGCCTGTAGTGATAAGACAAGGGGTAATGGTTTTATACTAAAAGAGGGCAGATTCAGACTAGATATAAGGAAGAAATTTTTTACAGTGTGGGTGGTGAAACCCTGGCCCAGGTTGCCCAGAGAGGTGGGAGATGCCCCGTCCCTGGGAACATCCAAGGCCAGGCTGGACGGGGCTCTGAGTAACCTGGTCGAGTTGAAGGTGTCCCTGCTCACCGCAGGGGGGTTGGACTAGATGGCCTTCGATGGTCCCTTCCAACCCAAACTATTCTATGATTCTATGATCGATTCTGTTTCTGAAAGTAGAGGAATTTGAGTTTGTTCTGCCTTGGCTTTTTTAATAGATCCTATAGTAGACACTCAGCAAATATTTTTTAAACAAAAACACTCAGAGAGGCTGTAAAGAATACAAAACCACATTTTAGGAATCAGCACACATTGAAAATTAAAAAGAAAATTTACCTCACTTATAGAGACACAATTAATTACTTTGGTCTATCACTGATACAAGCATACAAAAAAAAAAAAAGGCAAAAAAAAGAAGCACAAATGTCAAAACCCACTTTTTTGTGTAAAACTTTCAGATAATTCTTAGAGTAATTCTGGTTCTTTGGTTAAAACCTAGTATTTCAGGAAATGTTAATTAAACTTTTAATCACAAAGTCATGCCACTTCAGATTTTTGAAACACTTATAAGAGATTGCCAATTTTTTTTTTTTCATTGAACCAACCAGCATAATCAAAACTAACACATGAAATCACTCCATCTTCATTTCAAATATTTAATCAGAATAATGTGTGTCTTGGGGAAAACAGATGCACTCCTATCTCTAGAATGTGTCTCCAAATCCATGAAAAACCAATTAGACTGAATGCAGTACATGCTGCATACAAAGTAGGAAGGTTTCTACAAATCTTACTGTTGCAACACTTACAAATTTAGTATATGTTCATCCAGGTTCAGTTCCTGCATCTGTGCATCTCTCATACGGTAGCAATATCGATTAAAGAGACATTTGATACACTGATAGCAAAATTCCATTTCTCCATATTTCTGCCAAAATATTAATCCCCCCCAAAAATAGGTACTTTATTTCCCTTATATAAACATGATTATTGTTACCATGTTTTATTAATATCACTAGTACTGCCTCTTAGGTAAAAGATTAATTACTTGGCTGTGATCCATAGGAATGGAGCTGCAACTAAATTACCTATGTGGCATATCAACCTCTTCTTTTGTTATGCTATGACGTACTACTATTTAAGAGTGGAAAAAAAGAAGTGTTAATTTTCCTGTAAATTGTCATGCTCACATCTTGGGAATAGCATCAATAACCCAATCAATGGAAGATTATTAACCTGCAACAAATGTTTTCTGTCATCAACAAGCTTTATCTCTAATGCCTTCTTCACCTCAATGCTCATTAATTATATTTAGGTCAGCAACACTTGTGCTAGCCTTCCACAACAGAAAGTATTATTTTCTGTTTCAAGTGGATAGGGAAAGGAATAGATCTGCAACTAATCAAAACAAAATTTTGACTATTGTTTTTAAAAAGATTATGCATTCCTATAACACTATTTTTTCCAGTTATACATGGCAGGGTCCATTGAAAATAAATGAGGTAAAGGGAGTTTGCACTCTTGTAATTAAGGAAAGTTTGATCATTTCTCATATATCAAAGAAACAAATTATTGGGAAGGGAGGGAGTTGGGGTGGGGTTTTTTTTGTGGGATGGGTTGGTTTTTTTCCCACTACAGCAGTGGGAAGTATTATATTTTGCCTTGTCTGTCAATAAACTGTCCTGATATTCCTACCAAATATTTACAAAAGCAAAAATATTGAAAGCACACATATACAAACGAACTAACAGAATCACTGTATTACCCGATTCACCTTATCTGTGGTCACTGTTGACCTGTTACATCAATTCAGCAAATCTGAGTATTGAGCTAAATTTACTTTAATACTATTTTAGAGGCAGAGTGTCATTACATAAAATCTTGTACATTTATATATATGATAGCATGCTCTCCATCTAACCTTTCCTGTCTCTGTATAAATATCTCTCTAAATATATCTTCAGTGTCAATAAGCTTGTTTTAAAAACTGTAATCATAGCAACTTTGTCATCATCCTCTCTTTTATATCAGAAACACTGCACTCCTCCAATTTTTTGACATATTGTTATAGTTCCCCTACAGTAAATACAGTTCTGTTGATTACAAGACCTCCAAAAGTTCAAGTTATTCTTTACTTGCAAACCAATGCTCCCTTACAGTTTGTTGTTTTGTTTACTGGTAAGTCTGATTATTAGAGGAGAGGGAGACTATTTACAAGGCAAATTCAGATTTAAATTTCAGATTTCAGTTTACATATTAGAATTTTTATTTTTTTATATGGCCTTCTGTAAGAGTCATAAACAGTAGCTACATTCCTTTTTCTAGGTAGAATGTACCTTCATTGCATACACTTTAAACTTAACTTCTTCACAATGTTGACTTTATTGACAGCTTGCCCACCAAAATAAAAGTTGGTGTAAACTCCTCTCATGGCCCATCTCTCTTTGTGCACCTTTTTGATGTCCTTGTTTTTGAAAGAAATACTTCAGTTCTTCTGAAACCCTTGAATTAGTAACACATACCAAGCACCACATGTCAGAAGAAATTATTCTGCTCTTCTAGAAATAGTTCAAGCATCAGAAAGTGAAAGAGAAAAAAGAAAAGGTGGGATATCAGGATATTGGGTGATGTCTTAGATTTTTATCATCCATATACTAAAGGGCAATGGAATCATACATTACTTCCGTGCTTCAATGGTTGCACTTGTAGATTTCGCCCTTGTACTTGCAACTTCTACTAGCATGAGCAGCTCAATGGTGGTTGAAAGACACCTTTTTTTTTCTCTATAGCATTTTTCTTTGAAGACTTGAGTAATCAGAGAATGGAATACCTTTGATACAATCATGTAGAAATTAGTTAAATGTATCTGCAGTTCTAAACCAGTAAATGTTCTTTTTGCTAATGCTAAAAGAAAGAAAAAAACCCAAACACTTCACTGACTTTTATTTCCTTATCTGACCTCAAAAACTGACCTTTTAAAAATGTGTGATAAGGATTAATTACCCTGTAGCAAAGGGGTATGAGTTTGGGAGAGATATTGAATGGCTGATATCTTGTATAGCATGCCCAGCAATTGAAGGGATCGGAAAAGCACGTGTTTTAGCTCTTGCAAATTAACTATACATACCAAAGCTAAACGTAAGGCAGTTAAGCAATATTTGTACTTAACCAGTATCAACTCTAACTCAGCTGGATCATGAGACATCTTCTTATGACATAAATAACTGTAGTCTTGATGTAGGACAGCTACTTAAAGAATTAGCTATAGCTTCAAAAGTGACATTGTATACTCTTAGTATGGTCCACATTTCTAATATTATAAAAATATTATCAGTGACATCCATCCCAGAAAGGAATTAAAATATACAAAGACTAATAGGTTTAAATGGAATTATATGATGAAATAATTTTAATGACCCCTAAAATTCTACAAGGTGCTGAGACACATTTAAATTTATGTGTGAAAATAGTTTGTCTGACATTAGTTCATAAAACTGTATTGTGCGGAGTGGGAAGCAAGGGGGAAAGTAGCCCAAGATAAACAATGTATTACATGTTTGGTTTGTAAGAAAGGTAGAAAAGCATTACCTCCATGCACAGAGCATAGAAATATGTGAACAACTAGCTCTTTAAATACAAACAAATCCAACTCAGAGTTCAAATTTGTAAGTACATTCAGAAACTTCACATACTCTATTCAGAGATAGCATTTTGACTAAGCTATTTCTAAGCATGATTTGCTAGGTGATTTCACCATATAACCACTTAGTATTCTTGATATGTCTTCAGAAATCACTGTTTACAATGAGGAAAACATTACGCTAGTAAGACAGATTAATCAGTCACTTCAAACTAATTAAAATTAAAAAATAAAATAGAAAGGCTCCAGGAGACAGCACAGCAGGTCAGTCCCTACCACAAGAGTAAGAGGCAAAGCCGAATAACAAAAAAAAAAAATTACCTCTTTGTACACAAGAACAGATATTCAAAACAGAGCTTCAGCACGCAAGGAAAAAAAAAAGATTACAACCACATGTACTACTTCAAGTTCTTCTCCAGAATTATATTATGTTTATTCAATTTTTTTCCTTGCTTTTTGTATGCTATAAATTTCATATGTATCCAGATGTGTGCTGTGGCTGTTACCAAGGCAAAGATTAAGGTTTACTTCAGGGAGCCTAAAACTTCTCCTTGACCACAACTGCACCATCACTTTAAGATTTTCTAGGTCTTTGTGTGGGGATCTGTGAGTGGAGAAGTTCAAGATGTAACGCTTTTTTGTTCCTTTGGAAAACACGAGGCCAGCTGAGACAGACTTAAGGCAATTCCTTCCCATTTAGAAAACATTCCATTAGCTATTCTGTCACTGTAAGCCCTCAGAAAGTATGAACCTCTGTCACATACTGTCACATACAGCAAATACTGAAAACATTATAATTTGCACCACTGCCAGAAAATGAAATAGCCAAGATTTTATTACAGGTGTAGACCTATCACCGCTTCTGATGCCTGAATCCAAGGACTCTGCTGCATTCCACTGTTGCATACAACCTTTCAGTTTGAAAGTACAGTACTCCATGGTTGTATCAATAAGCAATGACTTATCTAACAGCCAAAAAGAAATTGCACTTTTGACAAAGATCAAAATTAGTCTGGAAAGTAAAAGCACTTCTGTGGGCAGTGCTATCAAATGAAGGCTTATAAAATAGATACAGCTGTTATTTATTCTCAAAATAATGCAGCCTTTTGAAGAAAGAATTTTAAGTATTAACCATGTGGTTTTAATTTTTTTCTCATCAAACTACAGTAATTTATTCAACTATGTCAGAATTTTTTAAACCAAAGAATGTGCACAGAACCTTCCAAATTGTGACATGATTTTGACAATACAGTGCCATAAAAGAGAGATGCTTGCAGAAAGAGAACTAAGAAGTTACATCACCTTTCAAAAGAAACTACTGTCCATATATCTGCTGGAACTTTTAAGTTGTAGTAAAAGCTTTGTATTTACTTTTACCCTTTCCTTTTAAGTAATTTTTAGTAGGGTGTGAAAAACTGGTTGTGAAAAACCCGGTGGTGAAAAAACTTTATCTTTTTATAAAGGCGACCCTGAGAACTACAGATGAGCAAGACTTCATTCGGTATCGGGGCTGTGAATTGAACAATGCCTATAAAGAAGAGGCAGGTCTATGATGTGTTGGATGTTCTTTCCACGCATACACCAGTCTCCGAAGGATGTAACGCAAAGCCAAATCTGCCTTAAAGCAGCAGGTGAGTGTTCTGCCACCCGAGGGGCTCAGAGCCTTTGTGAATCAGATCAATAAAGACTTGATGATTCAGAGGGACATTTCAACCCCACAAAAATACCATTGTTTAGCAGCAATTCTCAAAGGAAAGCTGGGGAAAGAAGCAAAAATGTTGTGGTCAGCTGCTGCATAATCAAGTTGTCTACTAAGTAAAACTGAGACCTTCCATTTGTCCTACAGCTCTGTCACATTTTTTTTTCCCAAAAACATTCCAAAGAAAATCAATAACATATCAAGAACACAGTGATACCTGGCAGTTTAATTTCAGAAAGTCGTCTGCAGATCGATAACTTCAGAGAGGCTTACAGTTCCTCAGAATGCAAGTGCAGTAACTAATGCCGGGGACTGCGTACGTAAGCATGTGTGTATGTGCGACTGAGAGAGAGGGTGAGATTTGCATTCATTACTGGGACATTTTGCAACATTGTCTTTCAGTCACTGCCTTTGCTGTTTCTTTGGGAAAAGGTTTTAGAGCTGGATATTTTTCATTCCTTTAACTTAAATAGTTATTTGATTTAAAGTGCTACAGAAGCAACTTCATTTTTATCTACAGTGTAGATTGAAATAGAATATCCATTTAGATGCTGATTCAGAAGTTTTTAACTCAGCCACATGACTGCCACAGGTTCGTCTATAAGATTCATGCTCAGGATTGAATCATTCCCAATTAATGATGGAACCTGTGAGAGAGCGAGAGACTGTGAGAGACTGGCAACCATTTTGTCTCAAACAACCAAGCGGGTAGCCGCAAGTGGCCGAAACAGGACGTGCCCTGGGGAGGTGGGGTAGTGACCTGTTTCTGGGAGGGTTTCTAGCAGTTGTGCCTCAAAGAGGCTTTGTTTCTGGCGGTTCTTTCTCTGGGAAGTTTTCCAGCGGTTGCACTTTGGCCATTTTGTCACAGGTTCAGAGTTTCGCCACGGGGCCGTACCACGGGCCGGTTGTGTGAACAAGTTAAATGGGATAAGGGGGCATCAGCGATACTCCCACACACACTCCCTCCTCAAGAACTTTCGAGAAAACCCCACAACACGTGGGCAAAGGGGTCTTGGATGAAGGTGTAAAAGGTGGGGAGACCCACCCCAGGCGTGGCCTGCCGCCTGAGGAATCCAGGCAGCTACAGCCGAGACCTTTCTTCTCTGGATCCAGGGGTGGTGAAACTTATATCTCCTTTTTTTCTCTTTCTTCTGTCTCTCTCTCTCATCTCTTCTCTTCCTCCTACCTTGTTGTTAGGAATATTTTGCTATGGCTGTTAGGCGTCAAGTTTTTTATTCAACATATCTGCTATGCCAAGTGTCATGGTTTAACCCCAGCCAGCAACGCAGCCGCTCACTCACTTCCCCCCCCCCGCAGTGGGATGGGGGAGAGAATCGGGAAATAAAGTAAAGCTCGTGGGTTGAGATAAGAACAGTTTAATAGAACAGAAAGGAAGAAACCAGCAATGTCACTAATAACAACAATAAAGTGAGAATAATAATAAAAGGAGTGGAATACACAAAACACAAGTGATGCACAATGCAAGTGCTCACGACTCGCCCACTGACACCCAAGCAGTGCTCCTCCCCTGCCCCAACCTGGCCATGATGCCCCATGGTGTGGAATACCCCTCGGGCCTGTTTGGGTCAGCTGTCCCGGCTGTGTCCCCTCCCACCTTCCCTGTGCCCCTCCAGCCTTGGTGCTGGCTGGGCAGGAGAAGCTGAAAAGTCCTCGACTGAGTCTGAACACGATGGAGCAACAACTGAAACCATCAGGGTGTTACCGACATTCTTCTCCTACTAACCCCAAAACAGCACTGTACCAGCTGCTAGGAAGACAGTTAACTCTATCCCAGCAGAAACCAGGACACCAAGTTTAACCACACTTGCATTATAAATCAACGTTAAATAAAACATATTTTGAGTATTGAGGCGCCGTTGTCATGACTTCTGCCCTGGCATTCGCCCAGCGAAACAGGGTGTTGAAATTTTCACTGTTCCTCCCAAGTCATTGTTGTGACTCCTGTGTGCATCAACAGACTATCTGTCCAAAAGATCACCTCTTCCATGCCCACCGAGTGGGACAGGACAGACCTATTCAGTTATTTTTGAAGTGAAAGATAAGTTTAAAAAAAGAAAGAGTAAATCTTACTTGGTATAATTTCAAGCTCACATAACTTCACAGAAAAGATGGTCTTTTCAAGGTTTAATTAACAATTTCCCATTACATTTATTTATTTTTATCATCTGAACCAAACCAATCTTCAAGTTCAGTTATTATAAAGAACTATGTACATAAATATTTAACTACAAACGCAAGACACAAAACTCCTGACACACCAAACACACATGCAATAAATGTTTAGCTGGCCACAGAAGCATCATTTTTGCTGTTCTATAAAAAGTGTAATTATATACAGAACACTCCACAAAGCCTTATAAAATGGTAATGCAGGATTCACTGGCTGATGGGTGAATCTGATCCAAGAGATGAAGCCAAAATTTGTAACTAAAACATAAAATATATTTTATAAAAGTTCCAGTACAAAAGTCCTAAGCTTTATTTGAATGTTTTGTTCATGGAGAAGCATGAGAGATGAATACAAGTAATTAACCTGTATAGCATAACATGTATGGTGGAATATGTCAGAGCAACTACTAACATAATAGGCAACCTATTACCATACATCAGTGGTCCATTTTCTGGCATAAAATGTGCTTGGAAGAAGTCAATTTAGCTTTAAGGCTACCCATTTAAGTATTTGTTTTTTTTTAAAGATGATATATACTCTATTTTGTGTTAAAAAATTAAGACCTAGAACTAGAATAATCTTGGTTTGGATTTCTCTCAGCTTACTTCTGGTATCTGCTATACAGTCAAGGGAGAGGAAAGGAAGGTAGTCTTAGATCATAGTTAATCTCCTGATTTTAGACCTCTGTGTTAGAAGGAGTGAGAAAAATAGCCTTGTAAATGTGTTTATGTCTTCCCATTGACTAGACAGGAAATGTAGACAACCAGATATGAACAGCTAATCAGCAGAAACCTACATTTTCTTGTGGCACTGTCATGTTCATAACAAAACAAATTCAAAACAGAACAATTTGCTGAGTAAAATATAACCTCATACACTTCTATACCTTTCTGAATTGAAAGGACAGAGGACAAGAAAACTACTATGGGCTATACTGTTACATCTCATTTTTGCTTGGATCTTTTTTTTTTTTTTTCTGTACTCCATTAATAAGATAGTAGCACTAAACTCCAAATAGAAGGCCAATGGGAAAATTTAAAAACTATTTCTGTTTGTTTAAAATTATTTCTTTCTGGAATTGGAGAAATGTAAATCATCAGGTCTTGATTTCAGGAATACAGCCTTCTTCTTAACTTGGATGTGTTCAAAGGAAATTCTGCAAAGCTGCCTCAATCTGAAAAGGCAGCTTAAGTGCTGAGAACAAGAAATCACAACACTCTAGATGTCACAGGCACCTCACCGCCTGCTTAACCTTAAAAAGATAAGGAATCTCTTTGACTTTTAGGCGGCAGCTTCTTACATCATGGGTAAGCACTTGTCTAGACAGAGTCATAATAACTTTCAAGAAGTACCTAATATCCCTATTATTTGTCTGGAGAAATCACGGTCAGGTTCAAGCATTCCTGGCACCAGGAATAGGTGTGAGCGATGAACACAGTAGTTTCTGAGTAAGTATGTGTAAACTGATTCACTAGGAGAAAAGAGAGTTGGTCACAGGTAATTTCATGTAACTGCTGCTTCTTTCATTTCCTTTCATTTCCTACAGACAGATCTGCTAACTGTACTGCTCACTGTTAAAAAGCATTTCAGTCCTGCAATAAGTATCTCACGTGACTTTCCATTCAGAGAGGCAGTCTAACCCATAACTCTAACCAGGTAAAGGGAAAACTTCAAAGGGACCAGAGCTGTGCTGTCCTCTTCAATGAACTGTGCTGATTCATACCAACTGAGTGCTTGGATCAAAACCTCATTTTGTGGGAAGTGTTCCCTCCAGTATTACTATTAAAATTTTGAAATGTCTCACTGATGCACCTGTGGAAGAATATTTTCCTAAAATCCCACCACTGATTTCGTTGTTAAGAATAATAGGGATAGCAGCCAGTGCTTCAGGCCCTTCACTTAAAATCCAGTTTCTGTAATGGTAAAAAAAAGAAAAATTAATAAAACCCCCTTGAACTGAGTCCACTTCTTGCAGTCTTGCAAGGTGGGACATGCTGTTGTAGCTAAAACACTGAACTGATATCAGCATGCACAAAAAAAATTTGTGAATTGTTTCCAGTGTAATGAAGTTATAGATTGTGAATTTGTAGTCAGTTATAGATCAGCTGATACTTGCACTTGATTATGCATCAACCTTAAATTATATATAAAGCCTCAGGTTTGCTGCTCACACTGACAGCGAATTCTGTAATTCATATATGATCATCCGCACATTAATCACTTACGTGGATAAATACTTTTTATGTCAGCTTACCATAAGGAACTCCTAAAAAATACTTTATTAGCTGTGGGAAATATACAACTTCATTAGCTGCTGCAATACTGACTGCCGTACTCTCCCTGGCAACCTCATGAAACTCTTTGAAAGCCTGCAAAAAGTCTTAGCATTTGCACATATTCAACAAGACCTGCAAAGTGTTAGATGAGTTGGGAGGGTAAAGGTGCTGGGCTCCCAGTGCCTTCAGGATGTGTTTTGAGTATCATTGATATGATCTTTTATATATACACATACTTTTCACAGGAAAGAGGAAATGTTCAGGATAAGTTCCTTACTTCCCCGGTAGGTAGGCGAACAATTTGTCGCAGAAGTCAGCAATAATTCTACCACTATTCTGCACTCAGAACTTACTGCATTGGAAGTTAAAATGGACAATAAATGAGGGAAGATAAGCGTTACAACTGCAGAGGTACAAGGAGTTTCCTTACATATGGAAGAACAAATCACTGTCTTGAAAACTGAATTAACACAGATGGATAATCAACAGACAGGCAGAGCCAATAAAGTTACTGGCTGACAAATTGGAAGAACACAAGTATCAAAAGAAAAAAAAACTGAGACTAAGTGAACACCCAAAATATACTGAAGGAGAGCGGCCACATCTTTCTTTGGACAATAGGTTAATGCTCTGCTTAACGTAAGGGGAAGGGAAGGGAAAGAAAGGAATAAAGGCACAGAGAATTTTTTCACCCTTACATGGAATGCTCAGAGTATTTGTTCTGGTATCATGGTTAAATTAGAGACCAAAAAAATTAAGAAATAATTCAAAATTAAGAAATTACAAATACATGCTAATGTTTAAGGTGGATTATTCAATTTATGCCTAGTCTCTGACATTCAGCCCCTTATTTCCAGCTCAATGAACAGGCTGCACCATAGAAAAATCCACCAATACAGCTGCATCAACAGGCAAGAATTTTCTCAATAGTATTTCTCCAATGACATGCAAATATTGCAGGTATTGTAACCACCAAACTTAGATGTCTCAGTATACTTTTCTGCATGTTTTATACAATTTTGAAAACAATGTTTATATATTATAAGAATCTTAATTCTTAATTTTTAGAATACACTTCAGTTTTTTAATAATGTTTAATAATATAGGCATAGGAGACTGGCTGTGCATAATTGCAGGGTCTAGGAACTAGATTATAATGCCAGATAATGTAATTTGTTAATTTTGTTTCCAAATTCATTCCGTTCTTGTTTCTTTTCTATCTTCTTATTTAATAGCTTGTCGATTTAGCAGTACTGTAAACTACTGAACAAGACAGAAGTGACAGTATGCCCTGTTGGATTTGTATTTCACCTCACACTGCTGAGACAATATATTAAGTTCAGAAGTAATGATAAGACTTCAAAAAAAATAGATCCTGAACACAACATAGTTGTAAAACCAAAGAAATGAACAAAACCACCACCAGAACAAAATACAACAGGAAACTGATTTAATTATTAGAAAATAGTGCACCCTTCTATTTGTATAGGAACTGCATCAAAAAATATCGGTTATGAGAAAAGTGTTATCGATTCAGTATGCAGGAAACTGAGGCTATATGAACCGAATACAAATTATGGAAACTCCATGTGTGTCCACGTGCAGAAAATGTGTTGTTCTAAACAGTCACTGACACAATAGCTTAGCTGTCTGGACTTCAAACACCACGCCACAACTACAACACAGCACAAAGCAGTACAGTTTATCACAAAGGGAGAAAAGAGTAGATGACTCTTGTCTCATTGACATAGAAGGAGAAGTACCATGTAATACCTACTTAGCCAAACCATGCCTAAATTTCCCTTTTCCCTCACTTTTCCTCCAGCAGATAGAAAGGTCTGTATTAGCTAATACACACCTGTGCAGACAGACAGCTATGAGCAATTCTGCACAGCATTTTCTTTTTCTGGTTAGATGGATCTTACTGTGTTCTAAGGAGCAGGCACATGCAGGTCTGATCTACGCAAGAAGGTATGTGTATGCACATTATACAGTGCTCTGCCAGGAATAATAAAGATAGCAATGAGGCTAGGTATATGAGCTTGGGATGAGTAAAACCTTAGAGCAGACACACAAATTCTAGTCTGAACACAACTTCAGTTAAATCAGCCATGAAAAACCATGCTTTTCCCTTGTCCAAGAAGGCTACAATGTCATCTGCTCCGGTTGTGCACACTCAGCTGAGGCTCAGTGTTTCAGAAAAAAAGTTAAATGACTTATCAAAGCACACGGAAAGATTCTGATGGTGCAGAGTAGTGCAGCTCAGTAAGCCAATGCATCAGGACTGCAAAGGAAACATAGGAGAAAGAAGCCTGTTTGACCAAGCAGAACTCCTGTTGCAGTTTGTGATAAGCAAAGAAGTGGACAAAGAAAAAAGAAAACAAACAAGAGCAAGTAATGCAAAGGCAATCACTCACCAGCTTCCACGGGTAGCCTGATGCCCAGCCAGTTCCCAGGCCAAAGGAGGCTAACGTCCTACACCCCCTCCTCTTGCGCACCCCCAATCTATTCACGGAGAATGAGTAAGAGAGAAGGGGCTTGATGCTGTGCAAACACCGTTCAGCAACAGCTAAAACATTGGTGTGCTATCAGCATTGTTTTGGTCACAAATCTAAAACGTAGCATCGTACAAACTGCTATGAAGAAAATAAACTCTGTTCCGGTCAGACCAAATACAATGTGTTTGAGGCTTAAAGCTCTTAAAAATTTCTGAAAATTATGGTCTATGATTTGTGGGAGCTGTTAAAAACAAAGTAATGTTAAATTAAAAGAAAAACAAGAGTCATCCTTATAAGCAGTCTGTAACATTTGATTCTTGGTTTATTCCTGACAAAAGAAACCAGGAAAAGAAACATTAATAATTTTCCACTAGAAGACATGCCACACTGCCTTTCTAATCATAACTATTCTTTCATAATCTTAGAAATACACAGAGACGATCAGAAACTCTGGTGTGTGAGGAAAGAGGTAACTAGTAAGCTATCTACAGAGGTATTCTCTCATGCTATTTCTAAATCTGAATTACATTAATCTCCTGGGGCAGCCAAGCTTAGAGGAGGAAAAAAAAAAAAGGAAAAAAAAAAGTCCGTGTTGGACTTCTGCATTTGCCTGTTTCTTGTTCGAATTAATTAAGTTCTAAGATCTGAATCAATAACTTGCCACTGTATCATTTACTGTATTTTCATTCTGCCCTCATGGGTTGATGAAGTGAATGCAATTTTTGGAAGCTGCTTCCTTATTTTAAAAGTCAGTCTAATAAACATAATCAATGACAACTTGAAAAGCTGGGATGCATCTAATGCCTAATCTAAACAGATTTTTAAATATTCAAGGATTGCTTTTCATAGATAGCTTACAGACATTCATAAATGGAATTTAGTTACAGCTTTTTAATATATAATTATTAATTGGTTTACAGCACTCAGAAGTGTGCTAAGTGCTTCAGAGGAATCATAACAAACTATTCCCTCCCAGGATGTGAACACTGAACATAAAAAGCAGCTTAGAGCTAAAATTCCCTTCCACTGCTCACCAGAGAGACCGGCTGCCAACATTACCTACTTACTCACAGCTCCCTGCTGCAACACACACTACAGATGACAGGGGAATTGTTTAATTCAGAACTTCCCTAGCCATGCTAACCTCTGCAGTCAGGGAATAGCCAGAACAAGAGTATTAACCCTCTCTAACCTTCAACAGGCTTAAGTTGCCCATTTCTGAGCCCAACAAAGAAGTTTGTGGGTTTGCCATATTCTTGAAAGGTTAGATGATATCAAGCTGTATGTGAGGGTACATTGTCTTCATTTTTCTCCATTTTTCTTTCTTTTAGATTACTTCTGTATTTCCTACTCACTGTATATTTTTATCTTTTTCCTTCTGATGCTTTTCACTATTTTAAATGCTTTTCCTAACTATCTTCTCTTCATTTAGCTTTCTCCCCCCTTGAAAATGCCACTTTACTCTCATTTGTTAATTTCTTTCTTCTCTTATTCTGTTTTGCTAAACACCTTACTCTTATATTTCATATCAGGTTTTCCCCTTCATCTCTTCCCATCCAGTCTTGTGTATCACAGCAAAGTGTTTTCTGCATTTAGTTAATTTTTTCCTCCATCTCCCAACTCAGCCTGCTAGTTTTCTTCGTTAGTCTATATATTTTCCTAAAGAAACCGTTGTTTTCCACACCAGTTGCCTGAAAATGCTCCTCTACAAAAACTGTCTCATGGTTGAAGGGGATTCATTTCTTCCAAGCTGATATGTTTCCACTATATTACGTCTCTATATGCACTTCTGGTGCTGTGCTTCTCCATTTCCCTCCCTTTTCTTACCTTTTTGGTTTGTTGAGGTCTGTTTGCCTTCTCCCCAGTCCTTAATCCTTCTCATGTAGTCGTCTTTACTTTTGCTATTACTCCTATCTTAGCTGTCCTCCCTGACTTTTCTCTTTGACTCCATCCCCCCAAAAAGGTGGGTAGTTTTTTTCTTTTGTTTTGTTGAGGTTTGTTGGTTGGTTTGGGGGTTCGTTTGGTTGGGTTTTTTTACATCATCCCTCCTACACACATTGTTTCTCTGGTCAATGGTCCTTGCTGTCTCTCTGTGTCTTCTCAGCACCATATCCTTTCTTTTCCCACCCCCTCTCATTACAATGCATGGCTGGTTCAGAGAAGTTAGCACTTTTGCTGGCAGCAGAGTCTGAAACAGTTATTGCTAGACTTTTCCCATGCTATGTCTCACACGCAGACATTTCCATGACATACTCCTCTGGGCAAACCACCCCTTTTCAACTCATTTTTTAACTGCTCTTTTCTTTACTAAAGGACCAATTTCATCGTTGTCCTTGTTTTCATAAATGTGACTAAGAGGAGGATAACATGACAAGAACCAACACAGGAATGTAGGCTTAATCATTTATGGACAAAGTTGTTCAGCATTTTAAGTATGTTTATGCAAACATTTCTTTTAAATAAGCAATAGAAGGCATGAAAGCTAATACTTAAAATAGTTCTAATGTATATGAAAAAAAATACTGTAAATTATTCTTTACCAGGTGGTAACTAAAGCATAAGCTATTACCAAAGTTACAAACTAAGTACGTATTCATAGATATTCACTGATATGCAGAAGATAGAGCAAGTTTTAGGAAGTGTTAGTGAAGACTATGCCTTTTATACTATAGAAAGATGCTAACATTTTGCCACAGAGTGTCTGGAGTTAATGTTTCAAAGGAGGAAAAAAAAGAGAAAGAAATATGGAGAGACAAAGTGGAGACCAATAGTCAGTCATTGCTCATGATAATTACTGTCATCCATCTTTCAAAAATGCTGCTTCCACATTTTGCATTCATTGCTGCATTCCCACAGCTCCCCAAGCAATTCAGGATTCAGAAACGTACACTTCCAATACTAAGTCATTTGTTCCATTTTGCATAACAATCACTTTTGTTTTATTAGCTTATGATATCTCATTTGTGCGTTTTCATTAACGAATGGTACTTGTCTTTAAAATATCATGAAAATATACAGCTGACAACCAGAAGATGGAACTCCTGGTGGTAATGAGTGAATGATTTGCAAGCGAGTTTCCAACATCATATGCATACACAGGCACAGTAATGAGGCATAGGAACAGAGCGATGCTAGTTTCATGTTTGTTTAGGTGGCTATTCTTCATCGGTGTTGCAACAGGAGCCACACTGAAGGTCATGATTATGGTCATGACTGTAGACTGGGGAATAACCGTATACTAGTATTGGGTAAACTTCTAATAGGTAAGTTTTCCTTGCACAGATCTTTCCCCTGGCTAGTAACATATATTCAAATAAATGATTACAAGACACCAAACTAGCTAAGCAAATAGTCAAGGAGGAACATCTCTTCCCTCGAATAAGGTTATCTATACAACACCCCCTGATGTATTAGCAACTACTGCTAGTGAACGGACCCTCTACCGTATTGGTCTTTACTTTTTGCCTGTTTTATGAGAAAATTGAAGAGCAGACTGGAGAGTGAGGTTTGCTGTCTACAACTACATGAAAACACTAGGCTAATTCTGAATGGCATCATTTATAATATTTTAGATGTGCAGTTAAAGAACGGGTTGGAGAACATTGAAAAATGTAAGTTTGGCAGTCAGTTACTCACAGACTGGGATCCCAATATATTTAACTTCAGCATTTAAAAAAAAAATAAATCGTATTTTAAACTATATGCCTTGTGAAGATGGTAGTTGAATAAGCTGATTTACTGCAGCTGACAGAACATAAGAACTCACATCTGATCAAATTGGTTAATCTTTCATAAACTTTTTTTTTTTTTAATACTGTCCTGGTTTCGGCTGGGATAGAGTTAACTGTCTTCCTAGCAGCTGGTACAGCGCTGTGTTTTGGGTTGAGTATG
>JAVKLA010000008.1:2059434-2106533 GCA_034782735.1 Sagittarius serpentarius
CTGTCCTGGTTTCGGCTGGGATAGAGTTAACTGTCTTCCTAGCAGCTGGTACAGCGCTGTGTTTTGGGTTGAGTATGAGAAGAATGTGGATAACACCCTGATGTTTTCAGTTGTTGCTCAGTCGTGTTCAGACTCAGTCAAGGACTTTTCAGCTTCCCCTACCCAGCCAGCACGAAGGCTGGAGGGGCACAGGGAAGTTGGGAGGGGGCACAGCCGGGACAGCTGACCCAAACTGGCCCAAGGGCTATTCCACACCATGGGGCGTCATGCGCAGTATATAAACTGTGGGGAGTTGGCCATAGGCTGCTGACTGCTGCTTGGGAACTAGCTGGGCATTTGTTGGCGAGTGGTGAGAAATTGCATTGTGCATCACTTGTTTTGTGTATTCCAATAATTCATTTCTGTCCTATTAAACTGTCTTTATCTCAGCCCACAAGTTTTACCTTTTTTTGATTCTCTCCCCCATCCCACTGCGGCAGGGGGAAGTGAGTGAGCAGCTGCCTGGTGCTGAGTTGCTGGCTGGGGTTAAAACAAAACAAATACAAAAAAACACTTTCTCAAAGTTCAAAATTAAACTGTGAACATAACAAAATGTTGGTTCACTAATAAGAATACAAGGGATATGGTCCAACCCTGGAGACAGGCATGCCCAGATGTGTAAGAAAAGGTGGCTTATTACATTAGAAAAACAGTGCAAACTAAGGAGGCTTTCCTTCAAGGAATAGAAAGATAGAAGAATGCAGTAAATGGAGAAGCAGTGTTCCTCCATGTTGGATAACATGTTGCTATCATCAGTCCTACAGGATAACTTATTGCTGTTATCAGTCCTAATGGAAATAATCAGAAAAAAATGCTGAAAGTGATTAAAATATCAATTTGGAGATCACTGAAAAAGCTGCTATTAAATGAAGCCAACAAGAAATGAAGACCCAGAGCAGAGGGTTTGCTTCTGAAAAAGAAAGAACTGGGGAAGTGCTGTGGTAACCAGCTCACACTCAGCAATGACTTTGATGTTAGTAGAAGTTTCAAGCATCTAGAGAAAATAGGTTACGGCTTCATTCACTGCGATTCACCTTTCAAATTATTTGGTCATTCCATGCAGTTCAATATATGAAGAAAAGCTGCCCATCAACAAGACTCCTTAGACTGTCAGTTGCTTTTTACTCTTTCTGGTAATATGCAAAGATAGCATCTTTCAGGGGAAAAACCAGCAAAAAATAGCCAGTGCTATTTTTCAGATACTGTGTATAAACTATTTGCAATTATAATGGCATTGAAAGCTTGCTTGTGCCTGTATTTATTATAAGCGTATGCATAGCTTTCCTGTATAATGGGTTTTCTCCTACAGTTCATGACTGAAATTACTTGTTACATTGTCCAATAAAACATTATAATAATATTCACTCACTAATGACGATGACCATCTAAACAACAGTGATGTACAAAAGCACGTAAGAAAGTCACTAAAAGTCTTACTGCTCCTATCAATGCCTAGGTGATTCATGCAACAAACTTACATTAATGTTAACCTGAGTTTTGCATACAAATCCTCTGTTCATCAGTGGGAAAACAGACCCCAAAGTGTTTGATTTAATTAATCTCTACCCTGTGCCTTTCACTATGGAAATAATCTAAATAATGCATAGGGATGGGGTATTAGGTGTCTTTCTACAGTTACAACATGATTAATTACAATAGCTAAGGCCCTAAACATTAAATTGAATACTAATTTGGTGTCAGAATCTAGAACTGGGAAAGTGCAGAGGCCACATATTTTCTATCACACTTTTAGTGCCACAGGAGTGAAAGAGAATGACAGAACTTTGGCTGCTACTTATGGATATCATTTGCATAGATTAAGATCCTGCAATTGTATATGTACTTTGCAAGAAAGAAGAGGATTTTAGATCCTCATCATTCAATACGATATGCAGACCTGGGTTGTACATTGTTTCGAAAACACGTTCTCCACCAGGAAATGCTTCATGTACACACAACGGCTATAATCGCAAATACTGTTCATGCAATGAAAAGGGCAAAGGTCTGGCTGGCTAAATCACTGGTTTATTAAAAGACATAATTATTCAGGGTGCAACTGTCATATGACCATCTGATGCCACAGACAATGTTTATGTAAATGTTGCTATGACAATCTGATGCCATTAATATGCATTGACATACATTATCCCTCATTTTCAGTTGATAGTACGGCTTACGTGACAATATGCGAACAATGCTTGGCCAAACAACCAATTGTATTTAATTTCCATTTCCATGAACAGTCAGCACCTATGACTAACTGAAATATACATTACCCGTAGATTTTGAAGTGCTCCAGGCAGTTTTGGACACAATTTGCTTCATATATGGGTGCCCCATAGAGTCATAATTAAAACAGCAAGCTGAAGTTTTCATAGCAGGGAAAAAAAACCCACTAAACCAGTCAAACTGCCTTTCAGTGAAGACTGGTAAAAAGGCAACGGTTGGTAGGGGAATTTAAAAAAAAAAAAAAGCTAACCACAAAAAAAAAACCCGCAGCGCAAAAAAAAAAAGTACTCCCATAGAAACAGTAGTTGGCATATCAGTCAGCCCGCTGGACACGCGCCAATCCCGCTTGCAGTAGATCTGCTACACGGGGCGCTGATCCCAGGCCAAATTCAACAAAGGGCCTGGATGATGTGCTGCCGCAAGTGCCCCAGCCAACCCTCCCTTCGCAGGCCAGCCTGGGGTCCTTGGGCTTTCCTGCTACGCCACAGGTTTGCCCCTGTCACTTACCTGCAGTGTCTGTCCCTGGAAGGTGACAAATAAGAAAAAATATGCGGCTCCATTCAGCTCCAGGGCTCGCAGTGACACTTCGTAAAGGGCAGCCGAGGGATGGCTGTTTTCTCAACCCTGGTGCATGATAAATCCCCAAAGCGCCAGCACTCCTGTGGCAAGCCCATTGATATCCGTTTGTCAGCAGAGGCCTGGAAGTACCCACTGTAAAAGAGAAGCAAATAAAACCATCATACAATGAGGTACAGAAAATGGAAAATTTGTTTGTATTTATTTTCTCTTTTTATGTTCTCTTAAAAAAAAATATGGTGGTTTGAAGTGGAGGAAAGTTTACTGCTTATTTTGTACTGGATGTTACTCTCTGGGAGGATGGAGGAGGGAAAAATAGAGTCATAATGACTGGATTTGTCCAATGTATGTTCCTAAATTTTGCTGTTTGGCACCAAACCCACATAGGATGAAAAAATAAAAAACCCGATGTATAACGCAATAATCCATCTCTCCTCTCCTCAGCAAAATACCACAGATGTTTCAGAGAACAAAGTGATTTTCCACAACAGGTCATACATGAAATATATAAAATGAAAGCTATTGCTGGTAAATGGGTTGTCTGTTCCACAGAAACTATTTTCTTCTGCCCTTTCGCTGTGGCTTCCACTTCACAATATAAAAGGATGCTGTCAGCTTATGTTATGCTTCTGTCTGAAAATGTTTAGCTTAGTATAGCACATACACTACCTACAAAGACTACAATTGAAAGAAACTAAAAGAAAACAAATATCTTCTCTTATTGTTTCAGAAAGTTAATGTCTGTGCAAGTGAAACATTGCAGGTTTCATTTTTTCTCTTATAAAACTACTCCTGGAATTGGTTAAAACTATCAGCTGGGAAACATATTTTTAAGAAACTAATAATATTAACAAAACATACTGTTTGAAGGCCTGTAGCAGCTAATATGTGTTTTTTGTCAGAAAGTCATTTTAAAAAAAAAAAATTACCTGCTCTTCTACCATCCCATTAAGTTGAAAAAAAAATCTCTAGAAAGCAAAGCATAGCTTATTTTCTGTAGAAAGACTGTACCTGGCTCCTTTTTTGTCAAATACACATTTTAACGTTTTTTCTTCTCTGGCCTTTTCTGCCACGGTTACTGGTGATAGTCTGTAATTCGAGGAATGTCTGCATGGCAGCAACTGCTTGTTTTAAGCTTGCATTCTGTGAGAATGGACCAAGTATTCACTTATCAGTCACTGTAGCACCTTCTACAAAACACCCTCCTTTGAAATATGTGGTGTATAGAAGGCAGCTGATAAAAACCACGGCTGTTTGAAAAGGTGCAATCCTCAAATCCCTCTTGAGTTACCAGTACAGTAGCCTCTTTGTACTCACAAACACATCAGACTTATCTTGATAATAACCTTTCATGACAGTCCTGGTCTGTGCTGAATCTTCAGTCTCTGAGATATTTTACACACATCCAAGTTGTCCTCCTAGATGGACTAACTCTACTTAACTCCCCCTATAAATATACCCTCATTCCTCATGCTGCACATTGGGATCTGCTTTTGTGCCAGATGCAGAACAGTGGAGAGGCTTATGCAGTTCCATAATTTTCTTTTATTTATTCCCCTCTTGAAGATGGGGAACAACCAAAACCTTAGGAATGAGAGTTGAAAAATGAAATAGAAATTAAATATTGGTTCAGATTTAAAAGTTCTAGCACTCAAGTTCTCACTGAAGTGAATTAAGTTGCTAAGGTTTTGTTTGTTTGGTTGGTTGGTTTTTTGGGGGGGGGTTTGGTTGCTTTGTTGTTTTGTTTTGGTTTTTTTTTTATAAGGCATGTTAGGTAAATTAATCTCGCCTGCACAAGCCCATTCTGAAAGAGAACATCCTTCTGATACAGCCCTCACAAGTCCCCTCAAAGGAAGTGATAAAGAGCCGCGGGCTCTTCTCTGTACTTACAGTCACTCTTCAGACTGCCGGGCTGAGCTGGGACTCCAGTGGTGCATTCCCTTCACCCCCAGATATGAAATCCAAAAATTTGTACCTTTGAATAGTATAAAGACTTGGCATAGACTGGTTGTCAGAGTATAATTGAATATTTCTTACTATTAGCTTCCTAAAATCCCTTGATCAAGAATTAGGTAATTAAATTACCATTACCACCCGTCCTGCATGTTGTTGAACAACTTTCAAGCTGTCGAATTAAAGCAATATTCCTTTTCCACCTGAAAAAATATTTCTTAGTCATTGAAATCCAGTAGTTACAAGATATTTTCCTATGAAATTAACCTTTTTTGATAATTTGAAACTCAGCCATTTTTATATAATGAAGTTGTGTCTTTTGCATTTGTTGTGTAATTGGGTCTTTGAACCTCCAAATAGCTGTAAAGTTTCTGAAAGTCCAAACCAGATACAACTGAAAGCATTATTTTTACTGGGTGCTTAGATGTTAATAAGTATCATAAGTTTTTCTAATACAAAAACGTCAATAACCCATTCACTGATGTTTGATATCAATACTTTATTTCTTTGCCTGATAAATTAATAGCTACTAACACACAATGACACGTTGCATACATGCTATTGCATAACTGTGTATTTTTATACTCAGGAACACTGCGGTTTGACTTCTCATTAAAATTACTATGCGTAATAGATTAGATTGACCTTTTTCTCCTGAACACAATCTTACTTTTATTTTGCCATTTAAGAGACCAGAGTAATTTTAAAATATCTACTCAAAATGACTAGGGTAAAGACATTCCCTTTTTTGGAGTTATATGTTCACGGAAATGTGACCATAAATTAAGTCAAAGTTAGAATACATCTGTTTGTTGTTGGTGTGGATATTTTTTCTTCTCCTTGGAAGAAACAGCTGAGCGAAAGGAAGGCTAGTACCATGTGATTCAATTCTTTGCAGACCTCTAGCAAATCCGTTATAGACCATAGCTAATCAATCTCTCTTCCTTCACAGTACAAAGCAAAATCAGAAAAGCTGTCTCCTTTAATCAAAAATATGAAAACCTGTCATTGAACTGGACTTGGTCAGTTAGGATTTAGATGCATGTCAGTGACCGCAAGAGCACAGAATGGCACTAATAAATACCAAAAGTAGTTTACATAATGAAATTACTGGAATACATAATATTTTGTATAATTACCAAATATTTACAAGCTCTGTAGACTTAAGTAACAGAAAGTTCATCTTCTACACCAAGCTGAAAAGCATCAAGTTAAATACCATGTAACTTTTTAGTGTAATAATCTCTACACATCTTGCTTTGCCAGTCCTTCTGTACTCACCACCACAGGCTGTGCCTGTCGGCCTTCGTTGCCTGAAATCTGTAAGCTGGGCTCTGGGTTGATAACTTCAAAAGAATAAAAATATGCCTTTTTATTGGAATAAAGAAAATCAAATCAGATTTTCTTTTCATTCAATTAAAAAAAAGTAAAACATTGCCATATACATTTTTATAAATTCATAGCTAGATTAAATAATCTTATTAATGTATATATAATTTTACACTGATTAAGTGCTGTAATGATATCACTTCTTTTTATATGCCCCTGTTTTTGGAGACTTTTTAAAATCAACTTTTTCCAACATTTATAAGGAATTCACCACATGATATTGATTTCTTTCTTGACAGCCACTTCTTTTACTACAAAGAAAAAGCCAGATTCCAAAAACATAAAAATAATCAGTCTATCACCAGGGTCACCAAGAACAACAACTGCCTTAATGAGGAATATATTCCAGAGACGAAGGAGAAGGAAAGCTAGTGAAGGGACATGCAGGGGAAGTTGGCAAGGAATATTTGTGGAAGAAAAGGAGAAAGGTATTAGAAAGTAGAAAGTTTTTTGCAGACTAAGGAGAAGGAAGGAAAGAGAGTAGTATGAATCTGAAAGTCAAAGCAAGATCAGAATATACAATAGTTTTCTTGCTGTGGAGTTTTTTGTATTATTTTGTTGTTTTGGTTTTTTTTTTTCCTTTCCAGAAATGAACCAAAAACTTACTTAGCAAAGGCAGTTAAAGTACATTAAAATTTTTCTTAAATTATTTCGTATTGGTTACGGGTGTTTTACTAGCATGCTTATGAATTGCAAGAGGAGAACTCTACAAGAGAATGAGATAGATTTCAGCCTTATTTACAGAGGCAATGAAGCAGCAGTGCTGGTCATGAGAAGAGGCTCTGAAACTGCCTGTGTAATGGTCAAACACACATATAAGGTAAAGAAACTCATGGAAATGTATTACAGAGTGTGTGGCAACTCAACATTCTTCAAATTCATAAGTGGAAATGTGTGTGTAGATTCCAGGCATTCTGAAAACATACATTTTAGAAAAAAACTTAATATCCAAAGCTGCAACATGACATACAAGGCCAGCTGCCGATCTAAAAGAAAAAGAACCGCATGAATAAAAATGAGCCCACAAACTGTAGGAGAGATTCTCTAAAAAGTCAGTGAAAGCCAATAAAATATTGATAAAACTCCTGGCTTGCGAATTTATTTGTAGGTCTTCAACAATTGAGGGCACTTGTCAAAATAGGCTCTGTCTCCCAGACCTCCCACTTCGGTATAATTAACTTGAATGAACTTCTCTTCATCATGAAGATAAAGGTGGGAAAAGTGATGTAACAGCTATCCATCTTATGCAGCGTTTGTACAACCTCTTCTTTATGACTGGTTTCACACACTGACTAATAGACACTCTCCACTTCTGATTTTAATTAAAAGCTATAAAAGCAGTCAGCTGTAGGCCATGAATGTGTTGGCAACAAAAAAGTGCCATTATATAGTGGGAAGATCAAGCACTGTACAAATTTAGTGTGAAACCATGTTAAGTAGATCCATATGCCTGCGTTTAACGTAATTCTAAGATCTACATGGTAGCAGTGGGAGTACTAAAGCAAAGCAAAATGTCAATTAAAGCCAGGACACACAGTTTAAGTATAATCATGTTAATTCAGTGATATATGAAACATATTTCTTTTCAGATGTTTGCAAAGAAATCACAGCAAGTGAAAAAATAATTTTTTTCCCTGAGTGCAGCTGCAAGTATCCAGGTTGTTCCATAAAATAGAGTTATATTTATCCTGGTGAATATGAAATGTATTTAATATAGCATAGATTAGAACTGTAGAACTAATTTAGAACAAAAAGCATGTTTAGTCATTTATTGTCAGTAAATGGAACTTTTTTATTAATTTATTGTTCATATCATTTACTACAAAATTTAATAAAACTGTTATGGTGAGGAGCTTCTATGTTTTCATAATAAATATTTCCTATTTGGAATTAAATCTGTTTTGATTGGAGGAATAAATCACCCTGTATGATTTAGCTGCCTGTTAAGATCAAGGTAACATTTAGTATCAACTTCCTAGTACAAAAATATTCAAATATGTTACATTTAATTTAACATTACTTATTCCAATCATCTAAAATATATTTCTTAGTTTTTGTTTAAAAACCAACACATAACCACTAACACAATCAAAATAGTTTTATTTAATGAGTCTTACAAATATTTGAGAAAATCTTTAACTTGATCCTCTGTTCTCTTCCGTGAGTAAAAAGAAAACATTCTGTTATTACAGTTCATCCAAAAATTCTTAGGAAATGCTTTTACTTGACTTATCAATTTCATTATTTGAATAATTAAATTTGCTGTTCATTAAGTTGTGGGTAATACTTTTATGCAGAATACACTTCAGAATATCGCGATGGAGTATAACATCAGTGCCACATGCTCACAGAACAGAAATATATCTCCTGTATTTATCTGGAAATATTTACTGAAAATTATTTAATGAAAATTGCTGTAGTTACAGAAGACGGAAAATTCACATAGAAATAGAAGTCCAAATCCACAAACATGAGCTTTAACTGATGTCTGGCTCACCAGCTCAACTGCTATCGACTGATAACAAGAGTGTCTAGTTATTAAAACAAGGACTCAGTACATTAGGCCGTCGGATGCTGTTTTGTAGCAGCTTCTCTACAGAGAGTCTCTCTGGGAACTCAAACACAAATGATTTCTGAAGTCTGTTCTGATTACTTCATACCTCTGTTCAAAAACACAGTCATCGGGCAGGTTGTATATATTGTACATAAAAGCAGACTCAGTAAATCATTATATGTCTTCATCCTTTCATTTCTCTCCCAAAAAGAAAAGACACGATGACCTCTCAGAAGCCAGGGCAAATATCTCTGATCTTTTCTGTTTGATTTCTACACAGCAGAAAGCTATTTAACATGCCTGAAATTGAAATGCAGAGTAGAAACAAGTTTGGCTTTGACAAATAGGGGAAGATAGGATCCACATACAGGCTTATCCTCTGCATTTCTGAACCAGCCTTAACCTCCAGTAAATAGTGAAAGCCTTTCTGAGGATATATACTAAAGACTCCACTGGTAGTACAAACAGCTTTGGAGATAAGTACGGGTGCCCTTAAGCAACTTGAAAGCTCTTGGCATCATTCTGTGCTGTGCAACTTACACTGAAGAGTCATTTTATATTAGAATTCCTTTCTACCCCATAAAACTATGCCCAAGATGAAAGTGATGCAAAAACCTGTTGTCACTTTAGCTATAAGAGGCCCTTACTTAAGCTGCAAAAAATCTTGCTGAAGTGCCACAAGGAGGCTGCTCATGATCTACTAGAAATATATACTATTTAACTCTACATCTATTACTGATAAAAAATGAGGCAATAGTAAGAGCAGAAAGACTAGTTTATGAATTAGGAAACACTACAGCAGTCATCGAAAAACAGGTTATTTCATTGTTTCCAGCCAGTGTTTTCCTATGATCCTTCTCACTAGTTATTTAGCCAGTATGCCACTCGTGTAATGGCAAAAGATGTCATCTTAATGAAATGAAACTTTCCAGAGGAACATAAATTTCAGCTTCTGCAGGAAATTATTTCAGGGCCCAAGCCACAGTTTTGGGTCAGTGAGATGCATAAGAAGATCATGATACTTTCTATAATGTCTAATATCTGTACATCTGGAGATACAGGGTGTAGGTTAGAGATATGGGATGTAGGTGACCTCAGTTCAGGGGCTGACTGCCATCTCCCACATGCTAGGTGACTGTTGTAAAAGCTGGTCCTATTAGCTGAGCTAGGAATCAGCTAAAGTATTTCTTCATTGGTCATTTTGAAGCAATGTACTTTACAATCTTTTCTCAGTTTAACAGAGCTGTATGTTAGGCTTTTCATTTTTTTAACAACCTATTTACAAAAGAGGGAGTTTTCTTTTAAATGTCTTTAAAAATCTCCTATCATCTCAAATATAAAGTTTTCAAAAGTTTCTTAGTACAAAGTTACTTGAAATTATGACAGCGTACAGAGCTCGACACACCAAACTGGATTCTGTGAAATGCTTGACCAGGAATGGAAAAGAATTACACCTTAGTTGAATGTACATTCCTGAAAATCATTCCAGAAAAAAATTCCTAAGTGTGTAAGTGCTGTAGGGTGGAAAACTGAAAATATTTCCTACTGCTACTTTCCAAAGCATTTAATAGGCAAATAGTTAACTTGAGGTTTCTTCCACAGATGAAAGCAAATGGAATGCTTTTCTTAGAGCTTTAAATTCAGTAAATTAAAACCTCCGATGGAATCTGCAGGGATTTGCCCACTCCTAGTCCCTGAAAACCTTCCAGACGGGACTAGGTATGCCAGCTGGTCAGGAGGAAGGTACAGCAAAAGTCATTCTGCTGAAAGTTTGGATTCAGTGACAGGTGGCCAAGGACTTTCAACAACTGAACAACAGAAAAAGATTTCCAAAACCCTGGAGGAAAGACAAGCTGGTATAGGATGATGCAAGGTCATAGCAGGGAATAAAACATTCTCAGACGAAGGGAGTATAGAAAATAATTCATTCTTCATTCATAACTGCCAAAAATGTTTCTCTGTTTACTGACTTGTTCTATGAAATTCATATGAACATCTCTCACCTCTCTTAAATATTAAAAAGAGTTCTTTTGAGACTAAAGTCAAATATTAAAAACTTTTCGTGATTTCAGTAGTTTCTGCTCTTGAGTCACACAGAAAAGGCAAATTCTTACCTATTTGTTCATCATTAAGATTTTCAAATGATAGAAGTGTTCTGTGCTACTTTTTAATTTTTTTTACCATTGATTCTTTCCATCAGTATATGGAAAGATGGAATTTTCAATTATTACATGTTATGCAGATTTGTTGTAGTTGTTCAATCTCTTGTGCATAAAGGACAGACTATGCAGGAATTCTCTTCCCCACATACAACACAAACCGCCTCATTTTTTTCCAAGTTCTCTAACTCTTAGAACCGTTACCTGCTATGAAGAGGTAACCCTGTTAGCTTTGGTGATACTATGGTGATTTACATCAAAGATTTAGATGGTTTTGTGGATCATTATAATATTTGCCCAACAGCTGAATATGTTTTTCCCCATGCTTTTATACAATTATTTCCCAACTGTCAGCAAAACGACTGGACAACACTAAACCTTGTACCAGTCTTTAAAAATTCCTTTGCAACAATTCCCTAACAACTGTTGTTTAGTGAACTTAGCAAGAGCTCTATTGATGAAACTGTCAGCTTCTTAGGAAGTATGAAGCTTGTATAAGTTTTTCAGTTATTTAAGAATTGATGTCAATCTATCCAATGTAAAGTCATCTAACTATTATTTTTTAATGTATTATTACCTTAGCAGTATTCTGGTATTCCGCAGTATTCTCAGTAGTCCATACAGCTTCCCATCCATTCCTCAACTCATCCCCCAAAAACCTAACTTGTCGCCAACACTGATGTCCAAACTTATTTTGTGTCATGCTTATGAGAATGATTACTTAAAATGGCTCTTCACAAAAAAAAAAAACATAACAGATGTTATCTATCATCTTTATTCACTAAAGATGAAATCAGAAGGTTTGTAAGGTTAGTGAGCTAATAGGGATTTGCTACCTTAAAATTTTGGTAAGTCCAACCCAAACACAAAAATATTAAAGAAGCAATTAAAAATAAAAAAGCATATTTCATTTATTTGTACAGAATATAAACAGTGTTAAATTCTCCTATTTCTTCTGCACAGTACAGTCGAGATTATTTTGTTTACATGTTGGTAGGCCTATATGCTTCCTGCGATTTCTTAATTCTATCAGACATTTTCTCTTCCTATCTTTAGTATCATTGTTACTAAAAAGTAAGGTTTGAATTGTAAAGCCTCAATTTTATTTTGCTAGCTATTAAATCTTTTTATTATTGTTGTTCACTACTACTATTACTACTATGCTGTTTTTATTTTAATTTCTACTGCACAGAATGACAGAATGTTTGAGGTTGGAAGGGACCTCTGGAGACCATCTACTCCAACTCCCTCTGCTCAAACTAGAACACGTTGCTCAGGGCCGTATCCAAATAGGTTTTTAATACCTGCAAGGAGGAAAGGTACACAACCGCTCTGGCTAACCTGTTCCTGTGCTTAACGACCTTCACACTGAAAATGTTTTTTCTAATGTTTCAATGGGATTTCCTCTATTTCAGAGCACATCTGTTGCCTCTGGGCAGTGTTTGACCACCTTCACAGTAAAATAGTCCTTTCTTATGTTCAGATGGAACCTTTTGTGTTTCAGTGTTTGCCCACTGTCTCTCTTGCTTTCATTAAGCACCTCTGAGAAGAGTCTGGCTTAGTCGTCTTTACTTCTGCATGAAGTATTTATATACGTTGGTAAGAACCCTTGAGCCTCCTCTTCTCCAAGATGAACCGTGTCACCTCTCTCAACCACCTCCTACAGGTGCCCCAGTCCTTTCATCATCTTCTTGGCCCTTCACCAAGTCTGTACCTCTCTTGCACTGGGGAGCCCAGAACTGGACCCAGCACTCCAGACGTGTCTCGCCAGTGTTGAGTAGAGGGGAAGGATCACCTCCCTTGACCCTCTGGCAATGCTCTACCCAATGCATCCCCAGACTTCTTCGCGGCAAGGGCACACTGTTGGCTCATGTTCAATTAGTTGTCCACCAGGACCTCCTGTTTCTTCCCTACAGAGCTGCTTTCCAGCCCCGTGGCCCCACATGTATACTGATGCATGGGGCTGATCCTCCTAGGTGCAGGACTTTGCATTTACCCTTGTTGAAATTCATGGGGTTCCTCTCTTGAGACAAATCTAGAGATGGAACTTCTTCACTTAGAAAAGAAGTTTATCATGGGAGCTATCCATATTCAGGCCTACCTCTCACTCAAATCAGTGTTCATGATTTTGACCTTGCAGTATGGATATTGGGGAGGATGGTATGCATTGCAGAGAGACCTGAACATCAGAAATGAACTGATAAACTTCCTGAAGGTAATTTGTCTGGAGGAGTGTTGAGAACCTATACAAGAAAACATAGCCTTCCTAGTAGTGAATAGATAAAAGAGAATCAAACCTGTTATTTGATTAAAAGTTATTAATTACTTTTAGCAGTGAATAGTTACACTTGTTTTTTGGTAACATTTGTGAAAAAATGTTTATTAAAACTACTCCAAACCTGCAAATGCTGTGATACTTTGTTAGTCTTCCAATCAAAAGGTAACATCAAAGTCCCTTGATTTAGGTGACTCATCATGAAGTATCTGCCACCCACTCTCAAAGCACTTGCTACAGCACAACTTGAGAGGTTTTCAGACATTATAAGCTGACCACATAAAATATTTACCTGGTAATTTAAAATCATAAGGAAATTCATGTATCCATGCATAAAAGTTATTCCTCTGGACTCTTACAGTACTTGCTCTAGAGGGGGGGAAACAATCTTTGGAGTTACCTGCCTCTCTCCATTTATGATAGGGACAATCTGCATAAGACTATATGCCTCATCAGTCAAAATTAGGTGAGACAAATCTTAATTTTGGAGCTTGAATACTTGTTTCATCTCTTCAAGCTCTTATTAGAGCATGTTGAACAAGAAGTCTACGCATGTCAGTCTAGATGACTCTGCAAATGCACTCTTTTCCCAAGATTTTTTTTAAAGAAAAATGATGTATTTAAAAATTATAGGGCTTTTTTTAATTTGTAGGTAGAAAAATATTTAAATAATAAGACTGCACCCACCTGAAAAACTGACTGTATACATAATGAGCAGAAGCATGCATAAGAATATGATGGTTTGTGATTCACTGACCACTCTTGACTGAATCAATTTGGATTTGTATTCAATACATACAGTTAATTTAAATAGAAAACCCCCACAATTTTTTCCATTAGAACCTTCACTGAAAACCTTTGGGGCAATGATAACTTTCATTTTTTTTCTTCTCTAAAGTATCTTCCTGTCAATACTTTAATACTCATGTGAATGAAGAGCAACTGGAAATGAGAAAACAGATTTCCTCTGATTTGTAAATAAACCTTTTTTAATATTTACAGAATCTGTGTTTTAGACTGGAACTATTTTGGGAGAGGTACAATGAAGGAGTATAGTGTGCTGTGAAATAGAAATTCATATACAATAATCTGGGTCATATATATCATATTTTTGTTTGCCTTTTTAAAATCTTTATGCATTCACCAACTATACTTTGAAAAGGAGGTACCTTAATTACCGGTATGTAAAAGTAAGTGTGATAAAATAAAGTGAGGACATCTTTCATCTAGCTACAGCATAGTAGGTCCTTTAACATTTATGTTACATTTTTTCCCCATAGGCACAAACATTTATTCTATGAAGGGGTACAGACGCATTCTCATCAAGTAAGAACCATCACAAAGATGAAGATAATCCAACATGCATGTTTCCTCTGTTCTTCTAGATGGAGTCCATTGCAAAGAAATATGAAAACATTTATTAAACTATAAGCCTGCCCAACACTGAATGCATTTTCTTCAATCGAGTCAGTATCAGAAAGGTTATGGGCAAAAAACATATTTAAAATTTTGATTGTCATTGTAACTACCAGCTACTATTGTACCAGTTCCACCAGTGATACAGTTTCATTAAGGATATGCTAGAGGTATAATGCAACAAAGGAAAGGAAAATACTTCCTTGCTCGCACTCTGCTGGATTTTTTATTAGCCTAACAAAACCTGCTGTCTTTTAGAAACATTCACAGTATAGTATACATAATAAACTTCTTATAAAAACAGGTATACACTTAGAACAAAAATAATGAAGGACATTTGATTTCAGCAGCACTGGTTTTAATAAAGGTTTTTAACAGCCTAAGTACGGCAACAGTGTGCAACCTGGTTGATCAATACGCACCAAATGACAAATTAATATGTGCTGGCCCTCCTCAACTACAGATACAAATGTTATTATAAAGTTTTGGACATCATTAGTCAGTTTTTGTCTGTCTGGGGAAAGGTTGATTCAAATGGCATATGGATCTGCTATAGGCGGGGTATAAGCTGCCCTCTCTGTGAGGAGAGCATGAGCTACATCGTGGAGTTAAAAAAGAAAACAAACCCAAAATCATGGCTGTTAGAGTCAGAAGGATGGATTTTGTTAAGCTGCCAAAGCCATTAAACTGTTTAACTATAGAGAAGAGTGTGTTATCGAAATCCCAGTGGGACTTCTGTTTAGATGGCCTGGGAACTGTTTTTCCAGTGGGTGGTGTCTACTTCCACGTGTCAAGTTTCCTGATTGCTTTCGTTCTCCTTTCGGAGAGGAAACTGAGAATCCACAAGACTTTGCCTTGTGAAATATTCAGATGATTCTGTAACTCTACAAATTTCACAGTACGTGTGATAACGGTGATGATAATGCACAGAGCTAGAAAATATGGTCTGTTTTTTTATTAATTTGCTTAATTTGTGAAATTGAACAAGCAATGACAGAAACTGAAGCAATGGAGCTCTCTTAACACAGAACATGCTAATAGTATTTCTTATAGCTAAATGGAAATTTTGTGCACATGTTAATCTGTTAAAAATCTTTTTAGTGTAATGCCCCATACTTAAAGCTATGAATTGGTAGGTTTGGCATATTTGGGTATTTTAGTTAAAACCAGGGAAAAAAGATCTCTGAAAACTCAAAAAAGATGCTTTATAGGAACTGCCAGTCAGTCACTGAAATATTCCATTGTCTTCTGGTTCTGGTATTTTTTCTGTTAACTGACTTCCTTGTTCAATTTATGAACCAGATTTCCTTTTATTCAAAACAGCCTGCCCTGAATTATTACTCTGCACAATGGGAGAGGTACTCTTGTAACTCCAGTGTAGAAAGGATCTCCAGCTTAACTCCTGCAGAATTTAGCTAACTTTTAAATGTGTATGAAGGGTGAGGTAGGATTATTTCTTGCAGGCAGCTGTCAACTGTCTATAACATTATCAGTTGTACAGTGGAGGTAATTTTTTTTATTTTGAATCGAAATTTAATTTGTACTGAGTTGTAAAGAGCTCTAATAAAGCAAAAAGTACACAAGAAAGTTCACCGTAAAAATGTTACAGAAAAGGTTTGAAATCTAAACAGTTATTGCGTACATAACATACTGATTTGAAACAGTAGATAAAATGATTCACTGACCATCATGAAGGAGAAACAAAACACAAACTTAAAAACATATAAGCAAGAGGGAAAAGAAATACAGCAGGGTAAAAACGTGCATTTTTTTTTTAAGCAGATAAACTGGCTTTTAGAAAGGAGTTTGATCCAAGAGACTTATATTAAATTTTAATAAATTTATGGTAAATATTTTTGCTGGAAGCAGTTCCAGTCCAGCTGAGAAGCAGGGGCCTGGAGAAGCTAAGGATTTATTCACATCTAATTATGTGGGGTTTTTTTAATTGCAGTGAATGCACACGTCATTGTTGGCCAGTTAGGCAGAGTATAATAACACTCAAAATTGGTTTGAACGGTTCTCCTCAGGTGCTACTAAAGCCTCCATTTACAAACCTCAGAATTAACAAATGGGAAAATAAGAGTCATATTTGGAACGCTGAAAAGGTAACAAGGGTTGCTGCAAAAGAAACAGCTGCTAAGAACTTAACAGCATATTTCAAGACAAGTGACAAGCAGGAAAAAAAATAAACAACAACAAAAAACCCACAGGAAAAAAGGTTTCTTTTTTCACCACAAAGCAATTGGTGTCCTCAATCTGTTATTAATTTAAAATATACACTGCAGCTTAACTTCTATTTACAACTTTATCACTCCTACTTAACACACCAAAGACAAACAGGCAAAAATCATTCACATCCAGCAAAACCCAGAAACTGCCATTTGCAATATTCTGCACTGACTTTACCAAGCAGTAAACTCATGGACCCTCTGGAGTTTAAAAATTTAGGACTCCAAGATTAAAACTATGAAAGACAATACCACGGCACTTTAGCCTTCTTTAAGTGCAACTCTTGCACAGTGCTTTCTTCTGAAAGTTACAGACTGTCAGAACATGCTGCCTCTAGAGCAAAATATCAAGTAAAACATAAATCCGCGTAGTACTGTTACCCACTTTCCTACCAGCACCATGTCTGATAAAGCTTTTGCAACTGCTGGAAGCCATGTCTATTTCTTTCCTTTTCATTAGTCAAAAGATTATTAAAATACAATTAATATATTAAAAATTAATTCAGAAACAAGCTAAAAATGGAGAGGAAAAACTGATACATAAGGAGAGAAAAAATCCCGCCACATTAGTAGATCATTTCATTTAACAAAGCATACAAAGTGCAATACATCTTTCACTTTTGAATCTCCTGATTCTCCAGCTGCTCTGCTCATGACCGTTCCCTCGCACAGCATTACAGAGCTCTGAAGCCTGCTCTAAATTACAGCAGGCTTTAAGGATTGACTCAGGCACTGGTGGAAGAATGCCCTGAAAGAGAACTGAACACCTTTATTTGCTTATCTTCCCATCTATTTCTCTGGGTTTGCTTCTGAACAACAGACCTCTATCCCACACACCAGCTGCGGAATGCCACTTTCCTACAGGCTCTATTATGGGCCTTAAATGTCAAAAAAGGTGGCTTTGACCAGCCTGGCTATCAAAGCAAGGTTAGAGCATAAGCTGAATGATGGTTTTTTTGCCAGCTGCCGTCCAGCCAAGAGCTGCCTTTGACTGAACCGTGAGAACAGGAAAGGGATGCTTTGATTCTCAGTCCATCACCTTTGTCCACTCCTGACACAAGCTAAAGCCCTCAAAATCACCAGAATTGCATCCTAACCAGTACGGCTGATCCCATCCCTGGTAGACCTCTCATCTGTGCCTTGAGCCTGTTTTCCAGAGCAATACATTTATGCAAAAGGACTTTCCCTCCCAAAAGATTAGTCACAATGGATATTTGTTCGAACTGGAACCTGAAAGTATCACTGGCAGCAAAATTTAGGTCCACTGCATACTTTCTTACAAAAAAACATTATCTGCTCTGCCAAAACTGTCTTCTGGCAGGTAATCTTAAAAGTTTTGCTACAAGTAACGAGGTAGGACAAGAGGAAACGGCCTCGAGTAGCTCCAGGGGAGGTTTAGATGGGACATTAGGAAGGATTTCTTTACTGAAAGGGTCATTAGGCGTTGGAAGGGGTTGCCTAGGGTAGTGGTGGAGTCCCCACCCCTGGATGTTTTCAAAAGTTGTGTAGATGTAGCACTTAGGGACCTGGTTTAGTGGGGGACTTGTCAGTGCTGGGTTAATGATTGGACTAGATGATCTTACAGGTCTTTTCCAATCTAGGCAATTCTATGATTCTATGACTTTGGTTTACTCTGTATACACTTTTTTCTTCACATCTAAACACTCATTGCCTGTCACCTGTTGGCCCAAGAGTGCGAGAACAGCCAAAGTGCTTCGGTACAAAATTTCATCTAGACCACGATCCTGCCTCCTGGAGCACATCTGTACCACTGTAGACAGACTGCTGTTTATAGATAAATAGAGGGTGGAGAGGGAGCACGCTCAAGCTCTGGATGGTCTTTGGCTGTTTCACTAGCCGACACCCTTGGTTTCTTTTTGGGGTATTCCACCTCACTTTCCCCAAGTCTGAATACAGAGAAGTCTACGCCACCAGGCCAAGATAAGATCCTGCACCTCTTATTTAGCACTATACATCTAAACTGTTAAGAGGAACTAGCAGATGCTTAAGAATAGAATATAAAACCAGAAAAAAACATGTTGATGTTTTCCAAATTTCCAACTTTAATCATTCTACTCTATTAAATCTCCTCTTGTACGGAATACCTCTGATCACTGAGATTGTCCTTCTCCATATGTTTTCTAGTTCCAAAGTAACATATTGGCGATGGAGGGATCAAACTTCATGCAGCATTCAGGATATAGGTTATTGTGGATTTATTCATTGGCATAATGAACTTACTGCTTTGTTTTCCAATGTTCCCCGGCTAAATTGTAGTATGCTATTTTGCTTCTTGTATTCACAGTGTTGCTGAGATGTCTTTTCTGAGCAGCAATAATTAATTTAGAAATCATCATTCTGTATAACAGATTAATGTGTTCCCTTATGTAGATTGTTTAGATTTTATCTGCCTTATATTTCATCCAGAATTTTTGCCTGGTCACTTAGCACTGTGAAACTCCTCTGTGACTAGTCTTGTTTTATTGAACCATTTTTAGGAATCCATAACAGTGCCAAACATTGTCATTTCACTATTCACTTCACTTACCTGAACATTCAAATGAGAAAGCTCAGGGACATAATTTTGTTCATTATGAAAAGACTTATTTTTAAATGAACAGCTTTATAATAATTTTAGCAGCTCATAATGTCATACAGCACTTGTCGAACTGACATACTCACTTTGAGGTCTAAGGTATAATTAGTGAGAAAGCACACCAAATTTAGGATTGACTTGAGTGAGATTTACCAAATATTTATTTTTAAACCCAGACTTAAGCATGTTGCTGAGTAGGGGTGTTAGCTGAGATGTAAAATTTAAAAATAAAACAAAGTGAAGCCTCCATAAAATCATAAATTCACACTTCTCAAGCACTGGGGTTTTTTTGTGTATTGTATTGTTATGGAATACTGAAGTATTCTCATCAAAAATAGTTCTTAAAACCAGAACTAAAATATCTCTGATTTTTAAATACATTCCACTTTTTGACTGTTCTTGCTGGATGTTATAAACCCCGTGGACCAAGAAAAAAAGGCTTCAGAAGCCAGCAATACGGGATATCACAGTGCAAATTAAAGAAATAGTACAAGCTACAGGGTGGTCAGGAATGTTTCATTTTATGCACTAAAGGCAATATCTTCTTCATTAATTGTACAAAGTCACTTTTGTGATTTAAAACACCTAGTAATGAAGGAAGCTGCTACTTGCTAGGAATTTTAAAAGCCCTGTATTGTATGACACTCAGATTGTCACTGCCATTCTCATTGAACAGCACTGACAATGTAAAATTACTCTTTCAGAAAAAAAAACCCTCCTAAACGAGGAAAAATAAGAGCAAAATACATTGTGAAAGTCTTTCTACAGAGCTGTTTTCCCACTTCATAAGCATGGATAGGCAAATGCAGCTAACAGTGACTGAAGTAGCTGTAGGTTAAAATTAGAAAAGGTACAAATAAACAATTTTTTTCAAAATTATCACTGGCTCATGCATAATTCAAAATGAGAACAAAAGCTAAATTATAAATCACCAGATTAATTAATTATAATAATTCAGCATTCCCTGCTTATAAGTATGCACAGTCTTCACAGACACAATAAACCTTTTTTTCTCTAGACTTCTACAGTCATGACCACACTAGACATTATGACCCTTGCAAAGTTTAAACTGCAAATTAGGTCACTGTATAGATTTTCCTTTTTTAATTGTCTGACCCTGTTGCGAAGAGGTAAACATTTGTCATTTATTTTGAGGAGATATGGAGATGGGGCCCAGCATTAAACTGTTCATAATTTGAATTATGAGATATTCTTCAATGCAATGTGTAAAATATGAAATGGACTTGACTTTATGTGATACAGCTGGAGAAAAAGAAGAAGCGCTGTTTTTTCTTATCATTAGGTGCATAGAGATATACAGTATATGGAGTGATCTGTCTTAGAAGGTCTGTGTGATGAATTAAAAGATTTTATTAGCAAGGCAATAAAGAATGATAGTCAGAGAGGTATTGTTTAACATGTGCATTTCCTGTTGCCACATATTGCTTATAAAGTTATTCATCTTTTGATTCATAGAAGACAAGGAAAGTTTTTTACAGAATACTGTGGGCTTGAACTTCTTCCAGTGCCTCAGACTAAATACACTTGGGCATATCCTGCCATTGAATTTACTGCCAGTGTGTTTCACTGAAAATGAAGAAATAGTGTGTTTAAAAGAACAATCAATCTCAAGGAAAGAACAGAAGAAAGTATTTGCCAATATGGCATTCAGCGATTTCTATACTTCAGGAAGAGGTCTTCACTGTTTTATTTTTCTGCATTGCATGGAAGCCAAGAACAAAACTATGAGCCTTCCGCTTGGCAAATATTAGAAAGAAGACTGTCATCTAGTTTCCTCAAAAATTGTGTAGAGTAGTAAGGGGCCCACTCAAAATTTGAGTCAGCCATTTAAGGTTCTTTGTTGCTGCTTTCATTTAATTATCTTTATTGCTACTCAACATAGTAGATCTGCGTGCATTTTTTACACTTGTTACAAAAATTTTAAACATGGTGAATAATAAATTACCTGGGTTTAGGTTTAATGAACACCTAAACCTAACCTCTATCATCAACTTCATGGGAAGTTGAATATAGTGTGAGATGCAGAATAAAAGAATATCAGGTGTTAGAAGAGTTATCTGCAAGACTAACAACAGTTTTCCCTTCTCCCTGGCCATGTATTAGATCATCTTACACTAAGGTAGTTTTACAATACACGGATAGCTTTTTCTGAAGTATATCTCTTATTTAAAACATTGATCAATCTAAATAGGCTGTTTCACAGGAGACCTTACCATTTACATATTGGGTAGGATCATACAAAATCTGTTAATCATGCTTCTCATTAGGAGATTTTTTCCCTTAGTAAATTTTATCTTCATTAATAGGATAGCCAGAGAAAATTGTTCTGAGCTTTACAGTTCTACCCTAACACATCCTGGAAGGAAATTTTACATATTTTGACTACCTTTGTTTTATCAGAGTCTTAGTTTTGTTTGGTTTATGGAGATATAAACAGCGTGAAACTGCAACTCTATGTATTTTGCATAAAGACTCTTAAGTTGTTGTTAATCATCCCTGGCTTCAATTTCAGCTAGGCTGTATTAGTAGAAAAGAAGGAAAAGAAAGGGTTATTCTAACATTAAATTCTGCAGACCATGTCTTGGTCACCAAAAAAGCCACAGCAAAACAGGCAAAAACTAAGCAAAGAACCTAATGCCCACACTCTCATTATGGTATCAGTACTCACCTTACTCCCAAGAAAAAGAATTGTGCTTTCGGAGACACACAGGCAATCATATAGCACAGCCACTGTACAACTTTTAGGACAGGCCTGTCAAGTGATGATTTACACTTCTCTCTGCAACTTCAAATCCTCCATTATCAGATCTCTAAGAACAGGGGACTTGTATGGATTTTAGGAAAGTTTACTGAAGCAGTTATTTCAGATACTTTTCTTGTAAAAAATAGATGCACTGATTTTTTCTGGATATCTCTAAATCCTCCTTTTGCAGAATTAAAACATAGCTGCAGGGTGGTTGGTTTTTTTCAACTTTAATACTCGCTTGAAATCAACTTATGCTTTCAAAGCTAAAACCTTATAGGAATCTGAGGTTTCCATTTCATGAAACTTGACTTGAATCAAAGAACCCTACAACCAAGTATAAAACTATTTGAGTGACGTGGAAAGTAGTTGTGATCCTGGAGCACAGAGCATCTAGTCATTTGTTTTCTCTTTAGGTAGTGCTTTATTTTGGTATTTGAATAGATACCAATCCAGCTAAAGAGAAATTCAAATTCTCTAACTGCAGAATCCCACTCATAACCTGTCTTCTTTTAAAGCAGCTGTATAGTTAAAAGAATGGTGTAACAGAAATGCATTCCTGCAATTACATGCATTACTTAAATGATATTCAAATCTTCCATTCAAGTGCCAATACTAACTAAAATGACTATGTACATGCATAGGAAAATATAGGTATATTCAAAAATTATAGAGGAAGACATTAACTTCTATTCATAATGATCACAGAAGCCCAAAAGCTAGTTTGATGATTCTTCTATAATTTTTTTTTTGTGATAACATATTTCTTTACCTTCTCCTTGCTGATACAGTAATAGTGACTTTAATTCTGTCCTAGACTCCCTCAGAGAAGCTGAAAATTATGAAGTGAGAAATTTTCAAAGAAAACTTAAAGAAATTAAGAAAAAGAAAAAGGATTTGAATATTTTCAAATTAAAAGAAAGATTAAAATCAATCAAAGACCCTCTTCCATTATCTTAAATAAAATCTTGATCAAAACGTCAATGGTGTTCCAGTATAAGTATTGTGAAATGACTAAAAAAAAAAAATTATTTTTTTCCCCCATTTTTAGTTATATTTTACTTAGAAATCAGCAGCTTCTTATCACGTACCACCATTTCCTAGAATGTAAGTACATGATCTAAACAAGGTGCCTCTTAAAATGACCATAAGATGGTTTCTTTGTCATTGTATGACTTGCCATTATGAATCACAAACCTCACTCAAAGTCTTACCTTTCCAGAACTCATTTCCAATTTTGAAGACTGGGCGAACATTGCCATTATTAGGTACATATTTCATTAAATTACTTATCTTTTTGAATAGGCAGATTATCGAGTTCAAATTACTCTCCATGTGGATGGCCTACTCCCATCATGGTCATACAACCAAAGCTGATAGAAACAACCAGATAATGATGACAAGTGGTGAGGGAGGAGATTATCTTCTCTGCTATCCTTGTGGTAAAGGCAAAAGCTTGAGGAAGAACAGAGAGATCCTCAGGTCAAGAACTATTCCTCTGTTGGTAGGCAGTTAGAGAGAGGTTTGGCCTTTATGACCACAAGAACTTCTTTGAAGACTGAAATTGTTGGGGAGAGGCAGGATCTACCTGACCAAATGATCCAAGAGCATCTTTGCTAGAGGGCTGGCCAGCCTGGTGAGGAGGCCCTGAAGCTGAGAACAACAGGGGAAGGCTATTACTTCCCATAATTAAGTAAGGAAAAGGTAGATGGATGTGAAAGCAAAGGTGTAAGATGAGGGGAACAAGGTAGACCTCAGGAACAAGAAACAGGAATGCAAGGAGGGGCATGTCAAATGTACAGGAGGAACCAGAGATCCAGGTGCAGTGTCAGACCTGTGGCATCACTGGAATAACTGAGATGTTGAGGTGACAGCTCATGCAACATACAAGTTTTTCAGGAAAAGCAGGAGGGGAAGATACGGAGGGGGTTGCCCTCTACGTGAAGGAAGCAGGTCAGATGTATAGAGCTCTTCTCTAGGACAGATGACAAGCTGGTTGAGAGATTGTAGAATACAATCAGAGAGGCCAGTAAGAGTGACATCATGGTGAGAGTCTGTTATAGCCCACCTGAACTGGACAAAGAAGCAGATTAAGGCTTCTTTAAACAAGAGGAAAAAGTCTCCCTGGATCCCAGACCTTAATTCTCATGGGGGAGTTTAACCTTTCTGACATCTATTGGAAGGGAAACATGGAGGGATGCAAGCAATCTGAGAGGTAACTGGAGGTTGTCAAGGATAATTACTTGATACTGCTTGAACCAGAGGTCAAACACAGCTGGATCTGCTATTCATAACCAAGAAAATACTGCCTGGGAGAATGATAATCTGCTCTGAAGAGTGAATGAGCCCAGGAAAGCTTGTGGGTACTCAAGGACAACATGAACAGTGTATCTTGATACTCAGGAAAACAAATAGACGTATCAGGAGACCGGCTCAAGACTAAATTACAGTGTAAAAAAAGGGGGGAAAAGAAAGCATGGAGGGCAAGGTTTTTGACACTGTCTCCCACAATATCCATGTATCCAAGTTGGGACATCATTGCTATCTGGATGCATGGATGACTATATAGGAAAAACGGTTGGGTGGATGGAGTCAGATGATCATGGTTAATCCATTGCATTGTACCTGGAGGTCATTAACAAGCAGCGTACTACAGAGGTCTACATTAGCACCTGCACTACATGTCAGTGACCTGAAGGAGGTGAACAGAGTGCACTAATCAAGTTTGTGAATGAGACCAAATAGGGGGGGAGGGGTGGAACGAGTAGATAGGCTGCAGGACAGGGCTGTCATGCAGAAGGACCTAAGCAGGCAGAAGGAATGGACTACCAGGAACTTTATGAAACTCTACAAAGACCCGCACCTGGGAAGGAAAAAACCCTTTCAGCAATACAGTCTTGGAATACACTGGCTGGGGTGCACCTATGTGGAAAAGAAGTTGGAAACTTTGGTTGACAGCAAACTGAACATGAGCCAGAAGTGTGCCCTAGCAGCAAAGAAGGCCAACAGCATCTGAGATTGTATTAGCAGGAGATCAAAGGACTGATTATGTCCTTCTACTCTGCTCTTGTTAAAATCACATCTTAACATGTTGGAGCCACCCAGTACAGGAAGGGCTTCGATAAACTGCAGCAGGTTCAGCAGATGCCACAAAAAGAGTCAGGGCTGGAGCAATTGCACCATGAGGAGAGACTGGGAGAGAAGGGCTTGTCCAACCAGGGGCAGAAATGGCTTCAGGGGCACCTAAGAGCCCCTGAACAATGAGAACAGGGCTGTGCTTTTCACAGCCGAGCATGAAATGGGGCAAGGGGGACTACACAAGAAACAATGGACACAAGCTGAAGCAGGAGAGGTTCAGACCATATGAGGAAAAGTTTTGTCACTATGAGGAAAGTCAGGCAGTGGAATGGGTTTGTCCACAGAGGTTGGGCCATCTGCATCCCCAGTTTCTCAGCATATATTTCAAAAAAGCCCTGAGCAAACTGGTTTGATCTCACAGCTGATCCTGTTTGTGCACAAGGTTGGACTGACAACCTCCCAAGGTCCCTTCACACCTGAATGATCCTGTGATCCTATGCTAATGTTAAATATCAAACTTCAGCATCTAATATCTTGAAGGTTCCATCCAACATATGTTCCTGCTTTCCAGTGGCTAATTTTTGTAATCAAAAGAGATATTTGAAATAGTTAGTGTTGGTTTACTTACATATTCGCTGTAAAGATAGTCCTATATATGAAATACAACTTGTCTTATTTCGCTTTAAAAATATCAGGTGTTTTTGTACAATTTGAGCAAATTGTTAATTATATATTTTAGGTTTATTCCTAGTTTCAATTAATCAGAACAAGAGTAATAACTGAAAAATCACAGAAAAGACAGCCAGGTATTAGGAGTTGAAAGAAAACCACAATCTTGGCTTTTGTTTCATAAAATTTATATTGTTTCATTCCTCAGATTTTCACAGTTCAACTGCATTTTACTTTAATTTGGAATTCTAAAAAAAAAAAATTATTTTCATCAGAAATACATTAATTTAAGTATATAAAAACATTCTAATGCAAATATAATTCAATACACAAAGGAAGACAAAAATGTTCATAAATAATATAGTCCAACTAAGATACTGACTCATTGTCATTGGTAACAGAGCAATTAGTAAAATTATATACACATTATAGCAAAATTTTAGCTTTATTATTCATTTTCATTTTCAGAGCATCCAAAATCTGTAATCACAGCTGTGACTCTAATTATTCTCTGTAGTCACTAACCCCCCCGCCAAACCAAACAAAACCAGAAAAAAATTCCTTCTTATTTCTTCCTCCTTTCCTCTCCCCTCAAATCTTCAAACTGTAAGGTTTCTAAAGTGATGGAAAAGTAGAGAAGGAACATCACCTAGACTGTAAGTGGTCAATGTTTGTATAAGACTTCATGGACATTTTCTTAAATCACATGATGGCTCTAGTTTCAAATTTGTGATGAAATACACATATCTTTCTCTGATTATTCTGTATTTTTTAGCTTTTAAAGATTCCTGCACACTATAATAAAAGATGAAATGTTAATCGAAAATTAACTCCAAGGAAGAAGCTGATTTGTTAGTCATCTGATGTCCCCCTTCACGTTATCACATCTCGCCCACTGTGTCTGATAGTTCTTCAGAGGCCCCTTTTACTTGACCTCAATAACAATTACTTCCATATTTTCTGAACTTCAACTCATGTTAACATTTTGGTTTCCTCCTATTCTCCTTAAACTTTGAGCGGTGTTTACCTTCCAAATGCACTAGCATGCAGGCAGCAGCAAATTAATCCAAAAGTAATAGGTAGGTATGTGAAGAAGAAATTATTTCTCCCAAGGAGAACAATACACCCCAAAGGAGTAAAGGACCTATGTTCAGTGGTTTAGTAAATTTAACAAGCAACCTTATTGCAACCAGAGCAGGGATGGTACTGCTCAGCTTGAGCATGCACAATAAAAGCCAGAACATGGTGTTGCTAATAAATAACTAAGGCAAAGTTAATTCCTTCCCAAAACTCAGAGAATTTAAGGAACCGCTTGGACTTAGTGATGCATTAGAAGTTGTAAATTCTAACCTGAACTGCTGTTCTGACTGAGGCATTAATTGTACCATAATTGCATTCTGCATGTTACATTAATTTCTTTATTGGGACACTCTCAATGTCAGAATGACATTGCAGAGGTGCAAGTTTTAATCTCTGTAGGATTCTGATCTAGGCTGCTGCTGAAATATTCAGTGACTATAGAGAAGAGAAAGTATAGTAATATATGTCACATTGAATCATTCAACAATGAAAAACGTAGGAGCTCAAATTGGCAGCCCACATAATAGGAAAAAATGTGGGTCTTTTACCTTTTTTTAATAAGTATCCTTCCAAATACTCTGTAGAAGCCAACAAATTCGAGGTCAGTTATGAGCTACTCCTGAATGGGGAATGACTGTATGTGCTTTTGTGATGGACCATTCCTGAAGGCTAAGAAAGAATAATGTAGATTAGAAAGCTACAAAACTGAGGAATGAAATTCTTATATAAAAATCGTCCAGGAAAAATAAAAGCGACTTGAAGACAGTTGTTTCAGTGAAATCATCATGAAAATGAAAATAACTGGGTAGCATATGCAGAAAAATCCATGTCATCCTTATTTTCTTTTAAAAATCCAGATTTGCTAAATTTCACATTCAAGTAATGATGTAACATTCTCATTTTGCAGCAGGAAAAATAAAAATCTGACCTGTGTAGATGAATCACTGTCAACAAAGAAGCCCTTTCTTTAAATAAAACAAACCCTGTCCTCACTTATGATGATGATGATGATGATGATGATGATGATGATGATGATGATTTAAGTATTCCGTTTGTCTTTTTAAAATATTCTTTCAATAAGTTTGCAGCCCTTTATAATTTGATTTAATAGGGAGGTCCTAGAAAACAATACTGAGATTCTCTTCTTGTGCTGTTAGCTAGACAATTTTTTCTTCTTCTTGGCACTTGAACAGTTACTGAGTAGGAGATTCTGTCATGGTTAATTTATATAGATTCCATTATTCCAACAATAGAATTACCATTAAGCACTGTGTTGCTAAGCTTTTTGGTATGTCATTCTTTCATCATCATCAGTAGGCTTGCTATATTTCCTAAAATACAACATTTTTTCAAACTCAAAGATGAAATTATTATATGGCTAAAAATATTTAATACAGATTCTATTAAGAACTGGAAAGATAGTTTACAGAATTCTCTGACCTGTGAGGATAAAATGGGATATTACTGGGAAAATTTAAAGGCTTTCACAAGACATTCTTTTAAAATTACTTTAAAAAACAGCCTAAACAAAAATCCATTTAATCCAATTCATATGATCCCAGCAGGGAATTCAAATACATGGTACAACCTATTGTCTACTAACAAAAAAACCCACCCCATACAATTAATTTTGTTTTGGACAAAAGTTACACCTTATATGGAATATAACAAATAATATGTCACTAGCAGGTGTGGGGGGGTGTCTGAATTCATGATTAGGAAATAAGAAATCTTTGGAACTGAAGGTATCAGATCAATTCAAATGCTTTAAGCCATTCAGCATTTTAATTAATAGATCTAGACAAATATTTGAGTATAGCCAAATGCTTATTTGTCTTTTAGATTTTCAGATGTATTAAAAAATGGAACGTAACAGATTCTTTTCCATGATGATCATCTGGAATTTCGCCAAATGAGAAAAAAGAAAAAGGGGGGGGGCGGAGGGGGAGGAGAGAGGTGGAGAGAGAGAAATAGAGAAAAAGAGAGAGAGATTACAGTGAGATACGCTTTATTTGACGTATTCTCCCTATGGAACAATTAATTTGGGGAATTTAATGGAGTTTTTCACTAACTGATAGAGCTGTGCAATGTTTCTCCATTCTTCTATTAAAATATTCTAATTAAATCAGTCATCCTAGCCCCATCTGTTATATACTGCTCTCATGTGGGGTGGCTGCTGGATTCTCTCCAGGGCAGCCACTGTGTTTAGCTCCCTTCATGGCTGGTTGGATGTCAGACACAGCAGAATCTTGTTCTCAGTTAGAAATTACTGCTAAAATATATTTTGCTGTTACATCACACACGAAAGAAACCCCAGGACAATCTGCCCATCATTAAAAGCTGTAGTTTGACAAGATGAACTGAATCATATCTCCTTGTTATTTTCTGTGGTGCTGGATTGTTTTTTAAATCTTTTGAGACAGGCTAGGGGAGATACACGGTGGAGAAAAAGAGGTGTCTAATTAGCTATTGGAGTATACTTTGAGAACTATTCTCCTCCATGCCAAAGAAGAGGCTTCTTTATAATTGTTGCTGTAGACACTGTTTATCAAAGGAATGTTCACTGAGTAGATGAAAGATTATTTGTGGTGCTACAAGGGCAACCGAAATCAAACGCACTTGCAAATCCACACAAGTGCATCAGAGAGCTGGCTGTCACCAGCCCAGTTGCTTCTGACACTTTGGACAAAATCCTGGTTCCCCTGAAGTCACTGAATTTTACGGTGACTTCAGCACAGCCAGGATTTCTGTCTCTGAAGATAACCTATATGAATCTGTCAACTAACTTAAACCAAGTGTGCTTCATTCACTCCCTAGAATAAATGAGTTTTACATTTTTCAAGGTCACATTTGTTTAAATTAGTTCGGATCTGATTACTCCATCTCAGGAAGGAGGTACCACCACTTTAGCCAACCATCCAGCTGTGGTGAGAGACACATGTTCAAGTGGAAAGATTAATCATGTTTATACATTGACTCAGTAGTTTATATTCTATGTCTGTAAAATTTAGGGTAAATGTGTAGAGTCGTCTTTAAAAACCAACCAACCACCAGCTGATTCACTTAAACTTTTCTGTTTCTCAGGCTTTCGTATCTTTTCTTTAAAAATCCCACACAACTCTCTATTTGCATGAACAGAATGTAAGTATTTGTCAAAGGGCGAAATGTAACAACTCTGAACTGCTGTGTGCAGCTTCTGCTAATGGTCCTTCCTTTACAGGTGTCATGGGGTAAGAAAAGCATTTTGCAGGTTTGTATGGGTAAAGCATAACCCTACAGAGTCTAGTAAAGTTTAACAGATAGCATCAGATCTGCAAACAAACTTCAAGAGTCAAAGTAAAGCCTATGGACAGTATTTGTGAAAAGTAATGACGGAGGAAGTTTTCAGCATACCCAAGTGCTTGCAGATAATTCTTGAAGAATGGCTCCTATTGACACAACACAACTTTTTTCCTTTTTAATGTGGTTCTCCTAGAGAACCCTGTGACAGTAAAAGTAGGATTTTCCACTAAAAACCGGGGCAGACTTAGTGTCCATGCATCTACATATACATTGTAAATGGGTGAGAGATTTGATTCTCTGAATAAGCTTTACGTACTTTTCTCTTTTAAAGAACCGAAGAGGAATATCCTTTCGTTGAAAGAAGTGGCTAATTAATTAGGCATTCCTCCCTTCACTTTAAAAAAACGACTCATCCAATCAGGATGTAACATAGCTAAATGATCAATAAGCTGTCCATTAAAGCAAAGCATTACAAAAATGCAAGTATGCAATTAAGATAGTTTGTCAAATTATTACAAAAATAAAACCACAAATTTCTACAAATCAAATAGAAAGCAAGGAAAATACATATACAGAAGTTTGCTATTAACAGTTCATCTGGCCAGAATACCTTTACATGTAAATATGTATATATATTCACACACTAAGTTACCTATCAATATCTGCAGCTGTACACATGAAGCCTTATATATAAAATCAGCCTAGAAGTTTTGTGAAGTACAACATCAAGAATGCCTACCTCTACTACCTTCCTAACTCAATCCCACATTTCTTAATGATATGTATCTGTTAAAATCAGGTTTATTTATACAAAATCTTTAATCTTTCTTCACTAAGACATCTGTCCCAAAATGCAATTTCATTACAGTTATTCTCCTCCTGTTAAGCTAATTTAAAATAAAAACTTAAAAATGTTAGTTGTAATACAAGATTTTTAAAACCATCTCATAATAAATCTTTACAGAAAGTAGTATAAATTTATCTTTTCATAAGTTGTTATTGATGATGGTTTATTCTGGGTTACTGCATTTGAATGTTGGTTTCATTCTCTTAGCTTTATAAACTGCTGACTTTGTTTTCCTTTTCTCAATTATCACTGTTATTATCACTGCATAATTAATGATTAATGCTTAAGTCTACAATTTTACTTTTATTTGTGTTGGTTCTTTGGGTTTTCTTGGTTTTATAGCTTCAGTGGCTTCTGTTAGAGATCAAAAGTCTTTGCCTTTTCTCAGCCAGATGGTACAGTTTCCATGTTCAGTGGGAGGGCCACTTTTCAAAGGCCAGCTGGATAAAAAAATGAGTAAGAAGCAAATAGTAGGAAACCACATCTTCAATACAAAGCCTTCATAAATATCAAGGCAACCACAAAAGGCAGGAGGTGAAGTGGTAGAATAGACAGGAGACTCAAACATGTAATATGAGTTCTGATATTTAATATAATTTTGGTAAGTCACAAGACATGTATTGCTCTACTGCGTGCCGTCAGCCCTCCTAACAGAGTGCAAAGGCTGTTTTCCCAAGACAGCACTAAAAAATAAAGTAACATAAAGGTTATTTCATGATGAAAAATGGTTCCATTACTTAACTGACTTTTCATAGTATAAAAACTGGTCATGGAAAATATCTATTAAACCTTTGGCTCATTTTACTGCTAAAGAAGAATTATCAATAATGTAGATATCCCCACCATGTACACTTGATTTGGATGTGTCTATGAATTATCACTGAGATTTTATTCCTTGAGGAAATACAGATCATCCTGAGTTTACTTTACCCAATATTTAGTTTTATCTAGTTCTTTTGCTTGTTTTGATTCAGTTGCTTTTACTTCCCTCTACATCTATTATTTAATTTTTCTTTTATCTTTTGGTATCAAGGCCATTTCAAACATTATTTTTTTCCAAGTTGTGATGTAGTTATGGAATACTTATCTTTCTCTTTTCCAGAATAACATTTCTTGAGTTCCACAAAATCTGGATTCCTGATTCTCCTAATCCTAAATTCTCCTGTTCAGACAATAGTACATTGCTCTGTGTACACTCATGTACTGTTGCAAGAACGCAAAATGGCTGTAAAAGACAACAAAATCGAAATGGTGGAGTTTTATGACACTTTGCTCCGAAGCAGATCACTGTAACCCGTAATTTATTTAGTTTTTAAATGTGCATAAAAAATATTTTATAATTACTTGGTTTTGGGGTCTGGTTTTTTTTCTTTTTTTTTCAAAAGTCCTATAAAAATATGGGTACAGATATTCAAGAAGTCATTTTAGCTTTTCCCGGCTACAGGGAGCTATATGACTGTAGCAGGCAAAACGTTTTCCAAATCAGAACCAGTTCTCACTTCCAGCCCTAGAGGACTAGAGATAATGAACTTTAAAGCTGTGACGTTTTTATGTACTGAAAAGGTATCTACAATTTTTAACAGGTTTTTATAGTTCTTTTTGAGTCCTCGTCCATGAAGCGCAAAGCAGGTAAAGCATTTAGCATCATACACAAATGTAAAGTAATTCGAAATAAAAGCCCTGAGTAGTACAAAGTATTTACTTCTTTTTTTCTTTTTAACGGTCTCTATTGTATGAAACGTGCTGTAGCAATACAACTACTGCATATTGGTTTGGTCTGGTTTTCTTTGTTTTGTGTATGGAAGCTAAGTTTTGATCCTCCATTAGCAGATAAAATATGTGCCTCAAAAAGGGATATTTCTCCTTCTCTGACATAGCAACCCCAAAATGGATTTTTCAGGAAGCATTTCTGAATCCAAGATGAGCAGACAAGGGAAGAAAACGAGGAGCAGTCCTCCAAGCCAAGCACTTTTTTTTGGTAAAGAGAGGAGGGATGATGACGAATACTGAAGGCAAGCTGTGGTTTTGTAACAGGTAGTCTAGGCAAGCCAAACCAAAATGCTTCTAGCATAACTGTCATGAAAAGAGACCTCATTTACACAGATCCTGTCCCCTGCTTGAGGCTTTCTGTGGCTTCTGCTGTTCCTCACTGAGTAGCACTTGACTGCAAGCAAATCAGTCTGTCAAGAGGTAACTAACATTTAGGTGCCCATTATGTTCTAACATTAGGTAGTCCATATTGTGCACTTGTGTACCACATCACACTCTTGTACTCCACATATATTAACAATCTTAGAGACAAATGTGTTTTCTTTCAAAAAAAATTTAAGTATAAAACAATTAAAAAACACAATAAAATTACTTACAAAAAATACGAATTATTTTCATGGCTAATATACAAAATACTGCTGTTGCTGTTTCCCATTTGCAATCAATTTCCAGATCTGTTTTTCATATGCATAGGAATGTTTGCCAGGTGTTAATACCTACTGGGACATGCATTTTTCTCAACAACTAAGACCTTTGTTTGTGGTGATTTAATTCGCACGGGTAAAAACCTTTTCTGAAAGTGAAATGGCACATTTTTCCTTGTCTGTTGTCCCCTCGCTCACATAAGATGTATCTAAACCTGGCTTTGGTTGAATAACAACTCCGAGCTAAACAGCTAATGCACAGGCAGCAAGTTAATGTAAGTAATGCACGATACGACACGTGGGGTCTGTGTAACACATGTGAGCAATGGAACAGCTCAAAACCATGTTGACATCTCATGGTGAGTTCATTATCTAGTACAAAGTAGTCAGGCAAGTATATAGGAAGATAGTTTTGAGAGAGGGAAAGTGAGGAGATTTATTTATTTTTGAAAGAACAGACGAATCAACTAGCTACAGAGATGAAAACGTCCTTGTCATTAAATTTCAGGGGAACAGGAATTCTTGCTTCAAAGACAGAAACCGGTCTATAGCTGCATATTAGTCTTCTACATAACCATATTGAATAAATCTTGAATTTTTTTAAACTGAAATTTTATGAACTTGCCGATCTGTAACAATAATTTCTACGTATTGCAATTCTATACATTAAGTAATACTGTCCTTCTGTGATTAGAAACAATAGCTACTGAGGATTTCTCAGCTAAACAAACTGTCCTTTGTGCCCTGAACTGTAAATTGATTTTTTTTTTGATCCAGACATATTGAATAAAGAGTTGCAGTGCAGCCCTTTAGAGCCTGTAAGCAAAAAGTGACAGAAAATTGTGCAAGAAGCAGAGACAGAGGATTTCCAAGGAGCCAAAATGGAGAACATCAGCACAGCCAATTTTGCTTAAGTTTGAAGCACTGGTGTATTATGAAAATAAAATTTTCTTAGCACTCTCAGTAGAAAGGGCCTACCTGTTTGCATTCTGCTTATTAGTATAATTGCTTTATAAAGAGTTTAAAGAACAGGCATCGAATAGAAAGATGTAATTTTGTTTTATTTCCTAAAATTTAGAGCAGATGAGAGGGCAGTTTTAAGTAGGGTTACAGATTTTGTAAAGATTTTGCCACACCCTCAAGCCCACTTCTTTATTTCTATCTACTCATACACTCTTTCTCCGCTGTCTTCTTCCCCTCCCCTCCTTCAGGAGCAAGTTCCAAGTGAAATGTGAAGTGAGTCGCACTGTCCTGATTCAACACTGACAATTTATACTCATTATTGCTCACTATAGTTGTACTGCAAGTAAATGCGCTCTAAGTAAATGCTGAAAGTATAAGACAGAAAGAAAAAAAAAAGAAGTAATGGAAATAAACTTAAGGTGCTTTGTGACCTTTTACAGAATTCCCATGTGGTAGATATTTTCTGGAAGAAAACATTTAACAATTCATTAGAAACACAGAGCTATCATACAACAGTCATGGTTAATAGAGTAAAATACATAATATTACCACTTCTAAGAGGAGTAATATTACGATGTCAGGTATCACCAAAACTTCTGAGAAGGCAAGTGTGAAACCTGAACCTTTCAAAAAGACAGGTGTGAATCCCAAACCTTTCAGTCAATGTTAAAATTACTTAGTTTGTAAAAGAACAATTCAGTATGCATTGAGTTGTGTCTTCGAACTCCTTCGTTTAGTAAATGAGAATGTTACATTAAAATACCTTTTAGTGAGAGCTGGAAAGTATTTCAGCATTCCTAAAGCTTTTTCACTAGTCCCAAAACAGAAATATCATGTTTTGTGTAAGTATCTCAAAAAGGTAAGTAGGAAAGAAGGGGGAAGGGAGGAGGGAAGAAAAGAGGAAAGAAAAGGTGAAAGAAAGGAAGGCAATTTAGGCAAGTAAATTTATTTCTGCAAACAACACTGCAACTATCTCAAGATTTCTGGTTATAGACTCATTTCATTCAGATGAAAGAAATATTTCATAGTTTCATGTCATAGCAAAAATGGGGTGTTGTCTAACTTTGAAAATTCCCCAACTTAATTGCTTGTGTTTATAATAAAGATTAATGAACTGTTCAAATCCCATTTTTGTCCTAAAAAGAAGACAGCTAGCTAGCTAGATTAATGTTTATTCCCACAATAATGCTTAGACTGTTTAGACTGGAACACAGTCTAAAATAGATGCTACCATGGGAAAGGAAAAGAACAAAAAATGTCAAAAAAACCATTGGGTTAAATCTGCTCTATCTTGAACTGAGCTGTTGTATGAAGGCTTGTATGAAACTTACTTACATCTTTCCAAGATGCAATTATAGGAATTTTCTGCTAATTTCCACATTTTTAGCCTAAAGAAAATGAGGACTGGACGACTTCTAAAATGGCTCTCCAGGAAAATCGGGATAATTCAGAAAGCAAAGAGAATGTGGAAAGTGAAATCTGAATTCAAATCGCATAACCTAAGCAAAACTTCACAGAAGGTGGAATGTCAAAAGAGCATAAAGTATTGAATGAGTGGTATGAATGACTAGGAGACCCCCTTCTCAAATATGGTGTTAATATGGGAAGTAACAGGTAACCTATTCAATGTATGTGTGCCTTTCACATGTAGAAACACTGACACTAGAAAAACTGTAGCATCTTTCCAGTATGGACAAATGTAAAGGTGTCTAACAGATGGACCAAACAAAAACTGTTGTTAATTTTTCACAGTTTTCCTTTTTACATTATGGGAAAATCCTGGCTATGGATTTTGTAGAAGCATCACATAGATGTTTCTAAATGCCACATATCATTAGGGGCTGCTGGCTCCCAGAATTCATGGACATGTAAGATACTAAAAAGTATTCACGTTCCTGGCACAAGAAGAAAAATATGACAAAGTTTAGTTAAAAAAAAAACCTGTGAAATAAAGTTGTTCTGTTGTCCACATCTCCTTCATGGTTTCTTTGCCTCTATCTTTCATTCTCTCTTTTGGGACTTCATGTAAGATTTCAAGAAGGGTTTTAAGATTAAATTTCTTTCTGTGTTAATCCTTTAAGCTTTTCCCTTTGGACTCCCAACTTCAATGACAGACTGTTCATTCAGTGTCTAAACTCTATTTTTTTAAGAATGAGGAACTAATGCAATGTTGCTAAATTTTCACTTAGCTGTCTAAATGTTGGTTTTATTTTCAAAGTGACAGATCCATCTCCTAGAGAAACACGCAAGCATTACTTATTTTAAGAGAGGGCGGGAGAGAGAGGACCCTTCACAGTTACGTGGCTGTGAACGAGCTATGCGGAATGTTTTAACTGTGCTTAATAATCAGCAGCAGGCCTCAGAGTAAAACAGTAAATAATAATTTCCAGGACTTTCCACCACTTTATGAAACACTTCAAAGCTAACATGCTTTTATCTGATGTGTTAAGTGACATTTGACATGTCTCTTAATAAGACAGCTAATTGTCCATGTGCGTTTCTCTCCCCCTGACGCTGATAAAGGCTGCCCCTCACCCCCTTGTTATTCCAGTCCTCAGTGCTGGGTTTGGTCAGCCCCTGGCCTTTGCCAACCAGTTTACCTGCAACCTCTTTCTGCCAGGTCAAGTTTTATAGGGCGTTCACTATGACCGCTGACCCGCTGTGGACTGTGAGGCATGAGGGAAGTGAGGAATGGCAGTTGTTTCTCCGGTGGGATGGAAATCACCACCGGCTTACTAGGGAGGTTCTGAAGGTTTTCTTTACCTACCTATACTTAAAAAGAAAAAAGAAAATTAAATTACTGAGAAACAAGACATTATCATACAAATTATGACACAATCGGAACTATCTTATGTTTTCCTGACTATATTATCTAAATAGCAAATATTATGATTAATACTGCCAGGTCTTTTAAATTATAACTTATATTCAAGGCTTTGCATCTTTCTGTGGGAAAATATTTACCTTCAAATGGTATTTTATATGCTTTGTTTTACCATGATACTTATTTTTGAAGGTAATTTTAACTAAATTTCTTCCAATTATCTAAAAAGTTTAAGAGAAGTTGAGCACTGTAATATTTCAATACAAATGTTCTACCTGTGCACCTAATCCTATCATGAGCTCTGTAGAGATGGAAGAGACTGCCCATATAACGGACAGGAAAAAGGGTTTTGTTCCTAGATGATACTGAACCCAGAGTATTCGGAGAATGAATCTGAAATAAGACCTTTAAGTAAGCTTCACTTAATACCATTAAATTTATGGTTATTATTTTTTTGCTTCCTTCTTTTTCAATAAAAATTCTGTTACCAAGATATCAGTTCTATCAGTAGGGAAAATAACTATAACGCATGCATGCAGAGCATTCGATTGAAATTCTACAGATGGTGAAAAATTCTCTTTTACTTGATGTTTTTCTAAATTAATTTCAGCTTTATTCTAAATCAGGGTATACCCAGAGACTGATCCCATAAAACAAATTCATTCCCTCTCTCTCTCCCTGACGTTCTCCCCTCTCCCCAGAAGGACAGAAAAAATGCCTGCTTTCCATTTTTGCAAGGTATTATCACAAAGTTTTATCTTCCAAATTCTCTTTTCCGGTGCTCTTTTCTTTTTTTGGTTGACAAACATTTTTTATTTTGTCTCCCTAACTCTTTTACAAGATTTTAAAAAGTCATCAAAGTGCCATACCCTAAAGGTTGTATACTTTCATGCAATGAGTAAGTATATATTTACAACTGTATATGATAATTCTTGTCTGCGGTACCTATTTTTCAGTGCATCAGACTTTCTTCATGACTCATAAAGTTTTCCATTTCTTGTCTTCACTTCTTTATCAAGGCATACATGAAAAACAAGAGATCAAAGACAACATATCTAGCTTATATGGCAAGACTTTTAAAGTATAATTCCTATCAAAAATATAATACTGTTCCTCTAATCTGCTAATACTGTGTGTGGAAATTGAAAGATACCATCTTCTGGAAAAAAAAAGAAAATCATACTTTTTTCCTCTTTGTCATCTGAGATTAATTCCACTGAACTAATGAGACTTTCAGAATGATCCCTATTAAGTAAAGCTGATTTTAGGAGCACTATTTATAAATATTTAGGAACCAAAACCATCATATTAAACCTTGGAAAGTGACTTTACACAAATATTGTCTGACAGTGACCTAATTAGAGTCATTTGCATACTAATGAGAGTTTGAAAGAGATAAGCAATAGCATGCTTGTAATAGATAATTAATTTGTGTTTCAAAATAAGCTATGGTTATTTAACCACAATTCATATGACACATTGAATTAGAGGAGTTGAGCAAGTTATTTTATAACAATAAACAACTGTTACGGCTTTTCAGATTTACTTAAACTCCCGTTCAACAAATTTCCTTTATGTTGAAAAGGTAAGGCTGTTCATTAAACTTTTGATTTTGAAGTTTGTTTTGAAAAAAAGAGAACTAGGGAATAAAGTACTTCTGCACATCATAAAAGCAGCACAACCTGTACCATATGCTGCCCCTCATTTAGTATGTATATCGACACATCAGCTTCTGCAGCTGGTGTATGGCTTCTTTTTCCTCCTAATCATTTTCCTCCAGTCACATATTGTTTTATTTGTACACTACATGAACATACTTCATAACATGCCTTCCATTGTTTAATTGCTTTCTGAACTTTCATTGTAAGAACAGAAGAAATGAGTGGTTTAAGGCTATATTATAAGCTTAGAAAAGATACTGAGTTGTGGCTCTTGACATATCTTTAACAATATGCTACCATCTTCAAAACACCAAATTTCACTTCATTTCCTGTAAAAATAATGGTGAAACCACAAGTCTCAGCCTTAGCTTACTTAATCTATACATAATTGAAAATTCAAAGTGGATAAGTGTTGTTTCAGGTTACAAAATGACATTTCTCAAAGCTCTGATATATAATGAAAATATATCTTTGTGAAAGCTATTAATATATGATCAATTTGTATGTCTGAAAATGGTTTTTACTGATATGTAAACCACATATTTAAGTCTTAGGTTTATCTTTCTTCTATATTCCCCTTCTATAGAAAGGTGACCATGTATCTGTACAGCTTCTTTTAAAGTCACTTTTCATATTAGGGGTAGAATAAAGATAAGTGATTAATGTTTAGCATATTTTCAACCTAATTCATTACTAAATGGCTACATGGAAATGTAAAAACAATTCAATCTGTCATTCCAGCCATACAATTACAAACACATCTTTGTTGATTTCGCTTTCATTTTAAAAGATGTTTCGCCTTCTCCTCCCAAAATTCAGGTTGAAAATGTGGGCAGGGAGTTTCCACTCCTACTTCAACTGCAGCATACATTGTTTTCATTAGCAGCGCTTTTTAGTTGAACTTTTATGGCACAGAAGTCGCTAAGCAATATTAGTGTTGCAAATGTTTGAAGTTGTGTGGCCACACAAAAACATTATGAAGTTGCTTTATTTTTTTTTTCCCTGTGATATGATTGACTACGTCCAACAGTGCTGTTATGAGATAAGGAGAGGACACTGATTATTTGACTTGAGTATTCAGAGGGATAGGCTATACAGATGCAGGCAAAGAGAAAAAGGGATGAAAGAAAATATGAAATCTGCATATTTAAAAAAATGCTCATCTGGATGTGGGCATGTAAAGCTGTATATGATATCAACAATTAACAGTAGGCCTTGTATTCCCTTTCTTTTCATTGGCACTGAGAACAATTCAGAACAGGTTAAACTTGCTTGCTGTAGATAGATCTAGAATAAAAACTCAGAAAGAAAGACAGGTGTCAACTGTAGCCTTAGCTGATAACTTAGATTTCATGCTAAATCTGCACTCTCTTCTTCCGTGAGTAATATATTACCTTCGTTTTGGCGGCAAACCCAGTTTAACACACTTCTGTCCCACCCACCCCAGCCGTTTGTTCCTGCTGCTGCAATACAAATGACATGTCCCCGACCTTACCGCTTGTGGTGATAAAGCTCTGAGGAGCTACATGGCAAAAGGCCTATCAAAATGATGCAAGGTTAAAATATTCCTAATGCTGATATAGTCTGTGTGTTAAGCATACATTTCAAAACCAGAAATTTGTTGTTGTTTACAGTGCACCTTGACAAAGAGTTGTATCAGAGGGATTGAAAGGAAGGTAAATCATAGCTCAGGAATAAGTGGCTGGAGACAGGAACTTCCTTCATAAGCCATCTTTACACCCAAAGCCAACATATGGGGTAGCTGTGCCTACATTTCCTCTTTTGTACTTGGAAACTGCATGGCATTTCTCTTCATACTTACCTAAGTATGCCAATGTTCCCGTTACCTTTAGTGAAATTAACCTAACACTTTAAGCCTATTTTCATAGGCTAAATCTGGGCCTAGTCTTTCTGGGAAGGGAATTTCTCTGTTAAAATCTGGAAACTTATACCATCATATATGCTTACTTTATAAAAAAGTACAACAGTGAGGTTTACATTAAAAACAACAACAAAATCATGGCAGGCAGGGCAAGCTTGTGCTGAAAATATTCTACTACAAGCTTTGAGACCTTGGTGAGGCACAAGGCCCTAGTCTTTGAAGGACTTCCCAAGTGGATGCACATCTCTTTCTGTGTATATGAACTTCCTTATGAACAAAAGAAAAGTACAGCTTATCATGCAGCTGTACTTCATCCAAGGCGCATGGTGAAGTGTACCTCCCTAAAAAGTGTCCAGGACTATCAATAAGTCAGATGAAAAGTGTCTCAAGAAAAGATGAAGTGTATCAATGACTCCCACATTTTCATCTTTCATGATGCACGTCATGAAGCAGAAAGTGCGTGCCAGCTAATTCACTGCAACTGACTACAGAACTACAAAGGATTTACAATGATTTATTAAAATTCTCCTGCTAGAATGTCTTCCTTCTCAAAATCATTAATCTCTATTTCATGTAGAGCTGAGGCTTGCCTTTGGTTTATTTTCATGAAGTTAAGTCACTCTGCAGTAAAACATTAGTGTTAACAATTACAATGTGCTTAACAATGCTAAAAATATGCACTAAAGATATAATTGTGGGTATACAGTTCATATAATAAAAGGACTCCACAGAGAGATTTTCAGATGTTTTATTTATATTCATGGTAAATGAAAGGTCACCAACCAAGAATCAAATTAACAGGCATTTACATCAATGACTGTCTACCTTTGTAGCCACAAAGGTACCTAGATGATTAATATCACATTTGAAGGGGTCCACAGAAAACAGAAGGGAGGCTGGCTAAAGAGCAGTGGTATCTAATGACAGACTTTTTTTTTCATAGAATTTCCATATATAGGCAATAAGTAACAGACTAATTTTGAAAAGAATTGCAAGAAGTTCTCATACATGTGCTGGAAAAATCATTCACTTTGATAGATGTCTAAATGCGGAGGTAGGAACCTAAAATAGGGGATTTAAGAGCCTTGAGAGATTTAGGACTTTTTTTTTTTTTTAGCAAAGGAGCCATGCTTTTTAAAAATACAGTATTGACACGTGAGATAATTTAGTTCTTCAGAAATTCAATCAGAAAAGTGAAGGGTAGAAAAATTAAACTTGACATTAATAAATTAAACGGTGTTGATATATTGATATCCTTCAGAAAAATTATAGTGATCTTATTTGTTGAATTAAAATAAAAATAAAATCATAGTATTATTTTAAATTAGAATGCTTTCAGTGTTTGTTAGGATTGTTTTGGTTGGTAATGCAGTGTAAAATTGTATCAGATTAAAATATTACTACGGTAATGTTATTTTTCATGCAAGCTTGGTAAAATTGTAAATTCTGCTTTAAGTTTAAGAAATTTTCTTGCTGCAAGCTACAGAAATTGAGCCTTAATGCATAAAGCTGGAGAAACCTTTAGAAAATAAACTGACAAAACAGATAAAAGAGAGATAAAGAAACATTGTAAGATTAGTTCCTTCAAGCTCTCCTAAAAAGTCCCACTAATGGACACTATGGCTTACTCTTTCTGTCAAGCAACATTCAAGATAAACATTAAGTTTAGCAATGACGATCATTAACTCTTCTTGATTTTTGCCTAAGGAAATTCATTACATTAGGCAGCAATTTTAGTATGACTGGTCATACAACTAGCCAAGCTAAAAAGTAGTAATTGGACCCTATTTAGTCTAATCTGATCTGACCAAAGAAAAAAGACTCTGGGCTGGAATGATACCTAGAGCTACATCCTGTAGAAAGCTACCTCCTGAAGCTTCTCTACAGATAAAATCCCTGCATAAATATTTCCATGAAACTGCTGCAAAGTCACCAAGATTGTCTCCAGTGCACAGAACCAGATATGCCAGTGGCAATCAGACAGCTCATTTGGACATGGGCTAGCCTTTCAACAACCATGGTACATGACTAAACAGCAATGATAAGAAATAAAATTCTTCACAGATATGAAAAATGTTTTCTCATTATAAGTAAATATGAAATTAATTCTTGGTGAACCATAAGACGTTCAACATACTATTATATCCTGAAATATTCAATATTGTTTTGGTGGCTAAACCAGTCTCATGAATGTCACAGATCACTAGACTGTATCCTATTAAACCTGTTTTTGACCAGGAACCTGTATCAGACTAAAATTTGCTCACATTATGCTAAAATGCATGTTCTGGCAGAACAAAATATATCCTGCTTTGGTAACAAAATGCAGAGCCTGACATTTGGGACTGAAATTAAAAGGAATGTACGGAGTATCTGCATGAGGACTTAAGCCTTAGGACACTCTGTAGAAAGGAATCAGGAAAATAAGCCAAAATGCAAAAACAAGGCAGGTTAGATAGCGAAAAAAATTGTTTGGTTCCATTGGCTGTGAGACCTATGAGGTTAGTTTGACCTGGTAAAATGGTTTGGATAGGAATAGCAGACAGGATTTCTGTAGATACTGAGGAGTATTTTGGGACAAGACAAGTCATTTACCTAATTGCAGGGTAATTGAGTCCTAACTGAGGACTAACTGTCCTCCTCACCTGTAATATCTGTGCACCTTGAGGGTGATAAATAATGCAACCCTCACATGACTCCTGTGAACTACAGAAGAGGGGATTTTTATTTTTTTTTTTTTTTTACGTGACAAACTAAAATAGCGTCAGTGACCTGAGCAGGACTGCATCAGTTAAGAACCGCTTCATGTATCCTGGTTGCATGCCTATTCTGCTAGGTGTGAAAACATCTTTCCTCTACTTACGTAAGAGTTAAGTGATTGTGCATAGTATTTTCCCCAGACTCTGTCCCAGTCTTTAATAACTTGCTCACTTCTGTTAGTAGTTAGTTATCACTAGACCTTAGTATATAATGTCTCCATGCCAGTAAATCTCTTTTTCTTCATCTTTGAAAGCAAATTTTTATTGCTATTGCATTACCAAAAAAATACACTAAAAAAGGCTTTTTTTCTAAAACTCCTTGCTTGTTACTTCCTTACCATTCATTTCAAGTATTTGAACTGTGGAAGGTTTGTTTGGATGTACAAGCCACCAGGTATTTTTCTGTTCTTAGGCTATGTGTTGCAAGGAAGTTTTCAGAGTGAATATTGAAAATCATCAAGGATTTCAATTAAACTGAAAGGAAAAGCTAATGCAGAAAACTCACAAACTGCTTTAGAAAGAAAGATTCTAAAAAGCATTGGGTGAATAACAATTGTGTGTAAAGCCCCTATATTTAGCAGATCTAAGAAACTACTAGTGCAGGCTTTTTCACCCTGTCCTGTGACATGCCCCAGACGTTTAGGCTGATTTCTGAAGAAGCAATAAGCACTTTTGCACATTAAATAGACTCCTAGCAGGCTGTCTTTAGAGGGAAGCCAGAGACACTGCTGATTTAACTATTACATTTCTTTTCTTTATTATCCACAGACACCTGGATGATCAATCAAGTTCCATATGACAGCAGGCACAGTAGGAAGATTTCAAAAAAGCAGATGCCTAAAGACACCAAGACAACCATGGTCCTTTAACGGGTTTTTTTCCCCCTCCCTTGGATAAGAGGTCTGCAAAGTCCTGTACTGTCAAAGAAAGGAGTTTGAGCTATTGATATTTTGGGGGGCAAAATAACAAACAGCAGTTTCCCTCTATCCACCATTCAACAGAAGTCAAAATAATCATTCTCCCAGGACTCCCTCTCTCCAAAATTCAATCTCCCATTTTCCAACTTCAGACAGCAAAATTCAACTCTGTTTGCATTCTTAGAAGTTCCGAGCTAATGGCACCAACTAATTTAAGTGTTTGCAGAGTAAATACGACAGACCATAATAGCTGTGGGACTTCTTATTTGCACTGTCTTAACACCAACCTTCAGCCAAACTCCTGTTGTTCTGTGCAAACAGAGAACTGTACAATGGTTCCTTGTCCCAAGATCATGTATTCTACAGGGTTACCGAGAAGCAATGAACATTAGCCTAAATGGAGCTATTTGTTTTCATGGCTAATTTCCTACGCATAGCCAAACTACCTGGTTTACTATTAGCTGGGGGATTTCATCTAACCTAGACTCCTTTTTTCCATAGTCCTTTTTCCTTTTCCACCAAAGTAAGTTATACCTTAAAGCAGAGTCGTTAAGAATTGAATTAGCATTTCTTACCATTACCAAACCAAAGAAGACTACTTCTTCAAATGATTTTTCAAAGTTTTAAATTTCTTTTCAGCATATGTGAAAAACTTGGGATTCGGTTTTTGGCGGTGGGGGTTGTTTGGGTTTTTTTTAAATTTTATTCTTCAGGATGGCAGTTATCAAGCATATACACTGGGACAGCTTGATAGAGGGCAGACAAAAATCCACTTGAAGGAACTGAGAGAAAGTCTGAGTACTAGCATGAGTTATCCAGAAGAGATACATAATAACCTCTGAATATGTAATATAAACTTTTAGATTATATCACAGAGGAAAACCAAATACTGTTCCTCTCTTCTCCTGAAGAAAAAGATACCAGTACAAAATGAATAGTCTGATAGAGAAAGAAATATCTTTTCTTTGAAATTTCACTTCCATTGGTTTTTATTATGCTGACTAGGTACCTGAAAACCTTTTAAGAGTAACCTAAAAGTAGTGTTTAGGGTAGCAGCATTTTATGGTTTACAACACAGATACAGCAGCTTTATGGCTGGTTTTAGCTTTATATGCCAACGGTCTCACACTTTTTTGTTAACTGGGAGTTGTTCCTCCTTCTTAATTCATAAGAGAAGTTACACTACTTGGAGAAACTTTCAATGCTGCCATAGTTTTGGGGGATCTCTTTGTCTTTGGGATCTCTGTGATTAATTTGAACATTGTTAGTCTGACTGTATTTTGGGGTCCGCTGAGGTCAAAAAGGAGTCCTCAGCAGTCAGTTCCTCCTAAAGGCTCAAAGGCACCAACTGTTCACAGGAATCAAAGCATATGAACATTGTGTTTATGATTAATAGGAAAATTGGCACTTTTAGCTATTAACAAAATTTCCCTTCTACCCTAGCTTTTGCTTGTCTACTAATGACAAAGCCTACAAATAATGAGTCAAGTAGTGAGAGAACAGAAATCCCTTCTGAAGTTCACTAAAAACATCATTAAATTTGATATTTTCAAGAAAGAAAGGAAGATAAATCAAATAAACTTACTGTCTCCTTTATGGTAAGCACTGATGTTACTCTCATTTCAGATACTTCCCCTTACTTTTTCTTCTCTAAGATTCCACTAGTGCTTTGGTCCTTACAAATACACTTTTATTTTCTTTCCATGTTATAGAAATTTTTATTTCCTACTTACTTTCCTGAAATCTGTTTCTTCTACATGGTTAATCACTGTTGCAGTACTGAGCAAAGTCACTGCTGCACAGTTTACAGGAGTTCACTGTAAACATCTGAAGTCATATTTTTCCCTCGGTGATCTCCTTTTCTTCTTCATTCTTCAGATACTTGTCTAGGTTTTTGGTTCTTCTGGTTTTCCTTCATTTTCTACTCCTAAAGAAGTACTTGTAAGCTAACAAAGGGAGTAATAGACCAAAGTCCAGAAAAGGTGGTTAGCAGTAGTTATCACACTCCATCGGCTTCCCTGTATGTCTCCTCGTTGCAAATTATTTTAGAATCTACTGCTGGAAAGAATCATGAACTCCTACTGTCCTGGTTTCGGCTGGGACAGAGTTAACTGTCTTCCTAGCAGCTGGCACAGCGCTGTGTTTTGGGTTAGTATGAGAAGAATGTTGATAACATCCTAATGTTTTCAGGTGTTGCTAAGTCATGTTTAGACTCAGCCAAGGACTTTTCAGCTTCTCAGGCCCCAGCCAGCAAGAAGGCTGGAGGGGCACAGGGAAGCTGGGAGGGGGTACAGCTGGAACAGCTGACCCAAACTGCCCCAAGGTGTATTCCATACCATGGGACGTCATGCCCAGCTTGGGGCAGGGGGAGGAGCACAGCTCGGACATCTGTTGGCTAGTGGTGAGCAATTGCATTGTGCATCACTTGTCTTGTGTATTCCAATCCTTTTATTATTATTATTGTCACTTTATTATTGTCACTTTATTGTTGTTATTAGTGTCATTGCTAGTTTCTTCCTTTCTGTTCTATTAAACTGTTCTTATC
>JAVKLA010000008.1:2116341-2147185 GCA_034782735.1 Sagittarius serpentarius
GCAACTGGCTCTAGGTGGCCCTGCTGGAGCAGGGGCTTGGACCAGATGACCTCCAGAGGTCCCTTCCAAACTCAACCACGCTGTGAATCACGTTGGTATTGAGATTGAACTCTATATTGCAGTTACTCTTTCTTGCTAAGTGTAACTTACATTTATATTGTACTTTCTGTATATTTTTTATCACTCTCCTAAATCAAAAATCCCATGTAATATAAAATATCGTAAATTAAGTAAATTTCGTATTAAACATTACACCCTCCATGCATAGAATATCTAAAAGAACCTGTTTGAAATATTGGACTCTGACATCTTGTCATAAAGATCCCTAACAATCCTTCTTAGAAGCAGAGATAATTAATTTTACCATAAGTATCTGTGGTACACAAAAAACTAATTCCATATGGAAGAATTAAATATGCACAAACTGTGCAACAACAAATATGGTAGTCCTGGATTTTATTGTCCCAAGCTGGCTCTGATACGCATCTTAACCATCAGGATTATAGTCTCTTCTACCATACGTCAATGCAAGAACGTCTAGAGTATCCAGTAACTTCTTTGCTCTTTTTATTTCGTTTTGTTCCTCAATGCCAGACAGCCTGAATGGCCTATGTGTTTATTTCCTATATAAAACCACAAAAAACAGTGAAACAACCATGGAGCGTAGGCTTACAATAATTAATTTCCACTTCTGAATGTGTAACAATTTCAGGAATCAACTCTTTCTCTCCTATTATCTGCCTTCGCTAGAAGCCCAGTGTTGCCAGCAATTCTTTACAAAGATGGATTTAACTTTGGGGAAAACAGATGCTCACATGGACTACTTTCTTTTTTTTTTAGTTAACTCCAACATCCCAGCACTATTAGCTTTAAAATGTATGCGATATATATATTTTGATGAGGAATGGAACTTTTGTCAAAACCTACTCTACCTGCTTAGCTTCCAACAACCACAGGGAGGATCAATCACTAGGATTCGCCTAGACTCCTGGGATGTCCAAGCCATAAATGGTTTTGGTTTTTCCTTCTCATTGATTCAGCACATTACCCTTTTTTTCCCCAGAGCAGTAACAGCACATTTTTCATTTCTTTTTCTCATGTAATGATATGGCATTCAATATTTCCAGTTAATTTGTACTGATGAATACCTAGTTAAGGTAAATCTATTTTTCAAATGAAGGTATGGGCATAAACATTGAAAACTATTTCATTAAGTCAGTGACCTTTTTAAAATGAATTCCTGTTGATAAAATAAAACTGGATACCACCTAAAGGCAGAAATAAGGGAAATAGAATTTACATGTGTATTGGTTTCCAAGATTGATATCCAGGAAGAAAACTAGAGGGACAGCTTACATCAAAAGCACAGGAAAGCATCTACAACATTTTTTCTAGCTCTGAGCACTGTAAAATGTACATTTTTATTTGATTTTAGTTTGTAATAATAGCAATTCCCAGTGTCTGGTTCATTATAATTTCATGCCCAGTAATACTGGAATTTAATACTGTAATTTTATCAGCTGAGTTTTTCATTTATACAAGTATGAAACTAATGCACTTTCGAACCTCTTTCTTTCAATGGAAGGGAAAATACATGCTGGAGTAAAACACGGAAAACAGCACACATTTTAACTGTTTCCTCCTTACACGCCAGAATCCAATAGTTTCACCGCCCTGTGAATCTGCTGATACTAAGCAGGCTGCTAGCAGTGGTCGTCCAGATTATCATCAGAGCCTCCAGGGAAAATAATCATTGCACTAATGACAACTTTTAAAGTAAACAGTATTTCTATAAAATCAAAACATCAGCATTTGGGTAGACTAGAATCCCATTTATTTACATCAATAAAATATGCACCTTAGGACATGCTAGGTCACAGTTGAGTAATGTATTGCATTTTCCAGTGTTTTTAGAAGGAATGAATAATGACAGTGGAAAGGCTTGGGTTCATTAAAGAAAAACAAATTTGGAGCACTGCAGCTCTTTATTTAGAAGGAGCTTGTGATATGAGCTGACAGTTGCTTTGTTTAGACAAGTGTCATAGCTTTATTTCACTGACCAAATTTTCTGAAGTCAAACATGGCAATATTTCTGCATGCACACTAGGTAAACAATAGCATCAACAGGAAAACAAGTTTGTAACTATGGTTTGGAGAGAAACTCTAAAGTAAATAATCTTCTTTTGAAAGGAATGCATCATTTGACTTAATATGATCTTTTGCCAAAGACTAGCTGCAAATAGGACAGCTGAAATTTGGTCTCCAAATCTGAGTTTCCTCTTTAATTATAGTTTGATTCTCTAGCCCTCTCTTGCGCCCACAAGCCTATTTGTTCTCAAAATCACATCATGAGTATTTAGGCATTCAGTGACCTGTGCTGTGATACTGAATGGAAGTCTGCCTTCTACTTCTTTTTTCTATAGATAGTGTTTATTCCTCTTTATTGGGGTCCAAATCTGACTCCCAATGTATGATTTCTTCTTGTATAAAGCGGTGTCTTCCTGAAACAGTTTGTAAAGAAAACATTATGGAAACAGGCAGAGACTGAGACTGACATTTTAGGAATAGGAATAGAAGTAAACAAAATGAAACAAGAAGCTGTTTCAATAAAGGTTTTACTCAAGAATTTTTAGGAAAAATTGGTATGGATTTAGAGGACAGAACCAAGCCTCCTGTCTTTTCATGGTAAGAAAATTTCCCGCAAAAGTTAGTTGTGATTCTTTCTTCCCCAACGCTGGCTGGACGCAGTTTCAGGATTTAAGGTCCTCCGACGCTAGCAATATCCTCCCAGTCTCCAGAGTGAGTTTTCCAGTCAGTAAATGCATTTCTTCCTATTCCAGCACTGCCTGCTATCTAACACAGTTATTTTCCTTCACGGCCGTTTACACAGAGGATGTATTTGTAGAGAGCAGCTGTTTCCTGTCCCAAGCACCACCTGGCTTTGCTAGCCAAATCACCCTCTCTCATGGCCCATCTAGTCTGTGTGTTACACGACACAGCAGAGAACCCAAAATTTGCACCAAAAGGCTTACTTTGGAACAGGGAGTGCTACAGCTTTGCTGTGCAGTGCTGTGCTCAAAGCAATCGCCTGCTGTCATGCTCCCAGGATGCCTATATTATCCAGGAAGGTCCAGGATCCTGGTCTGGGCCACGTAGTATCATGGCTTTACTCTACTTCTGTTCCACTTCGAATAAATATTTCTAGAGATGGGTGGCTGAACTGTGCATGATACTTTAACTTAGAACTTTTCCATTCTTGTCTGTTAAAATTCCCCTGTCATTACTGAAAGTGCTTTATCTGCACTCCTTGGATCTGCACACCTGGGTCACAACTTTTCTGTAACAGTCAGTGAGGCCATGTTTTTTCTTTCCCTCTTAGCTGATCGGAATGCAGTTTCTAGCAGACATAATTGCTAGGAGTCACTTATTTCTGGGTTTTTTCGCCTTTTGACTGTTACTTGTCAACTGTTTTGTCAATGACACAGTCCTCAGGTCACTTAACTCTTGTTTTATTTTAAAAATTGAAAACAGATCATAAGTGCACCACAATATTCATGCTACATTTCCCTGGTCAACACACTGTATTCATAAACTATTATTGAACATGACTGTATTTACACTATAGCAAAAAAAAATAATTATAGCAATACTTATTCTATATAATTTCCTGCTTACTGTTTAGTTTAACATGTGCATTGTTGTTTCCTCTCTTTGAATATTTATTACCTTAGTTTACAAAGTCATGAAGTTATGTTTGCCAGGCAGTAAAGTCCCAGTAATGTTTTTTTTTTAATATAAAATATATGCTTATTTCAAGAAAGTCATATTGTTTCTTCCCCTGGATGTGCAGACCTTAGTCCAATCTGGTAGCTTTTCCTCCACAAGATTGGAAAAATAAATAAGTAAAATAAAAACTAAAGGAGCTAACAGTAAGGATGGCCACATCCTTGTCATATTCTTGTCTTGGTTTCTTCCTGTGCTTTCTTTTACTGCTTTCAAATCCTTCATTTCCAAGATAGCAGCCAAAATAGTCTTTTCTTCTGCTAGTTCAAAAATATTCTTCCTCTCCCTGGAGGGCATATTACCCCTGTCCACAGTAACATAGCATCAGAATTACATTGCTTGTACTCCTCTTAAAGCATTGGCTATACGTTCGTTGTTTTTGTTTTTCTTGCCTACTCAGCTTTTGTGTTCTCCTTGCATCCTCACACGGGCCACCTCTGCCTATATTTCTTCTTCTACAGCTTGCTTTCCAGCTTTTTGAGTGTTTTCTTTTAATGCCCATGTGGACACATACTTTCCTCAAACCTTTGTATATGAACATCCTGAAAAACCTACATATGTCCTTTCATCTGTAACAAGTGAAAAGAATGCCAGATAATTGAACTTTAATTAAAAAGAAATCGAGCCATCAAAGTGTTTATATGTCTTGTTTAATGCTAAAAGTGAACCACTGGAATGGTAAATTCTTGGAACAGGCTTAAAGAGAAATTGCCCACATTTGTTTGCTTTTATTTTAATCTGCTTCAAGAGAGATGAAAAAACTACAGTGTCTCATAAGCTAGACCAAACATTCCTCTGAGATATCCTCCCAAAAGTTATCATAAGATAAAGAAAACAAATGTACTTTCCTGTTTCTTTCAAAAGAGACCACCTGAATGTACCACCTGTCAGGTCATTCTGGTCAGTAAATGAGATGCTCTTTTTTAAAAATTCCTTTGCCAAAAGCTGAAACAAAAAAATGGTGCAATGAGCAACTGTTGCCAGCTCGGCGATCCCATATGCTTCCCCTTGTCCCTGTGGGTTGAAGATCCCAGTTAGACCACATTTCATGCTCCACCACACTCATCTGAGTCAATCCTCCCCTGAAAAGGTAAGGCAGTGCATCATGAAAGAATAAAAGCATGAAGTAAGGGCACTTCTGGCACCACGGAACACTGACGTAAAGATCCCAGATTGTAATATCTCAGGTTTTGAACCAAATTTTACACTTTTTATCTCTGAAGTGAAAAAACCAAACCAAAACAAAACAAAAACCAAACAAAAAATCTGTTCTCCTCTTTCTTGTTATTAAATTAACAGACAAAAAATATTTCTTTTATTACCTGGGGGTTTTTTTGGTTTGTTTTTTTTTTTAATGAATCCTACTCTTAGTTCTGTACAGACAGGCTGTATTTATACAGGTCCTTATTTCCTTCCCTTACAGTGTCTGTCTGAGACCCCTGCCAAGATTCTGCCGACAGAGATTCCTCCGCATTCTTTCTCTAAATCAAGCAAGTCTTAACCTGACAGAAAAACCTTAAAGTACAGCGCTTGAGTTTGAACTGAGCCTTAAAATCAAATTTGGCTTTACCAACCTAGCCACAGCTGTGCAAGAAACTGGCTTAAACAAGCCTACTGCTGTAACTCCTCTATTCCCACACTGCATCCTCCATCTGCAGTATAAATCCACCCTCCCTACACACTGTGTTCTAAAATCCTTCTCCCTACAATTATATCAGCATGTCCAAGTCCCTTTATTGCTTAGACAGGAGCATCTTACCTTTAAATACTTTCCCCAATAGGTAATATGAGAATATTGATTGAATCTTTTAGAACATTACGATTTTGATAAGAATGCAACTGTTTTCTCCTAGAAAGTTTTGTTTGAGAACACCGTATTTGCTATGAAAAAACCTTAGGGTGTGCAATTATTTAGAAATAATATAATAAATAATTAATGTCTTTATTCTTCCATGAAAATTCAAAATGAAACCAAACTGAAATGATAAAATTTAGGGTCAGTTATCTGAATTTCCTCAATCACTTTTTAAAAGTGAGCACAGTTTTAAAATACTCCCTCCCTTTCTAAATCTGTAATAATACATTATTTTCATTCTTTCTTGAAGTGCACAAAAAAATCTTACAAATATTTCTACTTTCTTTTGTTTCTATTTTGAAATATCCTGACAACTAATAAAAATATTTAATTTAAAAAAATCACAACATTTCAGAATAATAGAATAGCTGCAATTAGAGAGGACCTCTAGAAATCATCTGGTCAGGCCAAATTCAGCTCTCCTGAAGACTTTTTACCTTCAAAAAGAAGTTGTTAATTTTTAAAATTCCTGAGATCTTTCACAGATGAAAGCTAGATTTCAAGAATTTAGCATAATAGTATTATGAAATTACATCTTTTATCTATCATGGCTTAAGAGGCTTGATTTCATAAACAGCAGCATACTTACCACGGCTGACTACTTGATGGATATTTCTCAGAAGCTTCTTATATCGATTCAATTAAAATAGGCTTTTTCAGGCCTCACCATTCAGTATGACAATTCAGGAAAGCATTGTAAGTAAAGTAAATAAATAAGATAACGGGGCTGCATCAAAAGCAGTGTGACCAGCAGGTTGAGGGAGGTGATTCTGCCCCTCTACTCCACTCTGGTGAGACCCCACCTGCAGTACTAGGTCCAACTCTGGGGCCCGATGTAAGAAGGACACGGACCTGTTGGAATGGGTCCAGAGGAGGCCACGAAGATGACTGGGGGGCTGGAGCCCCTCTCCTGTGAGGACGGGCTGAGAGAGTTGGGGTTGTTCAGCCTGGAGAAGAGAAGGCTCCGGGGAGACCTCACAGCGGCCTTCCAGTACCCAAAGGGGGCCTACAGGAAAGCCGGGGAGGGACTTTGTACAAAGGCCTGTAGCGATAGGACAAGGGGAAATGGCATTAAAATAAAAGAGGGCAGATTCAGACTAGATATAAGGAAAAAATTTTTTGCAGTGTGGGTGGTGAAACCCTGGCCCAGGTTGCCCAGAGAGGTGGGAGATGCCCCAGCCCTGGGAACATTCCAGGCCAGGCTGGACGGGGCTCTGAGCAACCTGGTCGAGTTGAAGGTGTCCCTGCTCACCGCAGAGGGGTTGGACTTGATGGCCTTCGATGGTCCCTTCCAGCCCAAGCCGTTCTATGATTCTATGACTCCATGTACTAATTAGAAATACTTATATATGTCTGCTATGTAGGTGCATAGAGATATATAAAATCAATATAAATTAGGGAATATGTTGGGTTTTTTCCCCTAAGTATATTCAGATAATGGCCTGGGTTGCATAATAACTTGGAAAAATTTTTACAGGCATTTATTTTATTGCATCTATAACACTTGTTTTGGGGTTTGTGAAACATATTAATTGTTTTTACTAGCTATCATTTTTTGGTTGTGTTTTGTCACAAAGCTGTATTTGGAGTTTCCTTATCTAGCCTCAACTGTTTGACTTTCTCATTACTGTATGACAAGTAATTGATCAATTACATTAAAAAAAAAATTGTTGTCACAGAATATTATGTAACCATACACACATTTCCTGGAAGATTTTTCGGGGGGCGGGGGAGGAATTAATTTGTTTTTGTTAATCAAAGAAGTGTAATGCACTTGAATGTGACAACATCAAGATTTTAAACCTCCACCAAAAAGATCATAAAATAAATGAGGACGCAGAAAAGGGAAAGAGAAAGGGGAGGGAGGACAAGTTTATAGCAGCGAAATCAGGTGTATAAGAAGGTCTTTGAAAATTTAAGACAATAATTGGAAGACATATAGATTTAGACTATAATACTGAGGTTTTTTTCACTTTTCAAGTTTTAATTTGTATCAGCAAGAAAATACAGAGACCAGGAGGCCTTCAATATGAACAATACTAGTAAAAATTGCAGATGAATTTTAATCACTTTGTGAACAAAAATGGTCACTGATAAGCGATGACTTAAATTTTCCTAAAACAATACAGATGGCTCATGTTCTATCTCTATTTGCAGCCCTGAAAAAATGCTTTCATGGTTTCATGAACAAGGCACTCCAGAATTTCCAGCTCCCCTTTCATTCCCTTGGCACTTCCTTGTCGTGCTTTGCATTCTCTTTCCTACAGGACACACAGAGACCTACAGCATCTAGCACTTTTAGCTAATGCATTCACAGCATGTCTACTGCTGTGCTTGCACACTTGTGGTCTGTCCTATGGGAAGACCTCAAGACCAGCCCTAATGTTGTACAGACATGATTATAGAGTATTTCTGGCCGGAAGGAAAGATCAGCTCAACCAGTGTGATGCCCACAGGTCTGTGGGTTTTTGCAGTTTTAAGCCCACTAGCATTTGTTGATCTAAATCAGTCCACCTTAAATAGCTTAGCTCATGAGTTACTCATAATCAAATAAGCTTTACACTTCATCGTAATCTACTGGACCCAAAAAAGGAGGCTATTTTGCACCTTATTTCTTTCTGCCTATCACATTGAAAGCCATGCTATGAAGAATAAATTTTATGGAGCTTAAGACTGTCTTCCAGTATGGGCACTGGTATAAGACTGTGTATTTGGCATTTACAGAAACAAAGAATAGTAATAAGCATTCCTTGTGCTTCAGAAAAATTCACTGAGCTCTAACAATACAGAACAGTAGCTGTATATGCTTAAATGAGTCACGTCCGGAAACACTGACCTTTGTAGATAAATAGTCCTTTGAAAGAGAGGAAAATCACATTATTTAATATACTAGTAGAATGTGATCAGAAATTACATTTATATGCTTTATGTGCTTATTTGTGGAGGAAAACACAAGCAGTGTCAAGGACACTGATGTGCTTCTCCATCTGGTTCTTTGAAAACCAGTGTTAAACGTGTATCAGGTTTTCTACAGGAACGAGCCTGTTGAGCACCCTCATACCCCATCACATCATAACCCACAGCAGGCAAAACGTACCTGAACATCATACTCACGGTGTGAAATTGCTGTTTTGCCCAAGTGTAGTTCCACCAAGCACTGAAAAGGAAAAAAAAGAAGGGGGAATTAGAGTCCAATAAATAAATAAACAACAAAACCTCACAACAAAAAAATACCTATGTCCTAATGCCACAGGACCACTAGCAGGTCCAAGAAAAGACAGCAGCCAACTCCTCTGTTGTGCGGTATGGCCAGTGAGTGCTGAAGAAAATTATTCCTGAGCAGTATCAGCGCAAGCCACTCTGAACAGCCTTGCTGGGGAACCAAAGAGACAATGACTGCGGTCTGCTTTGACATAAAGTTTTGTTGTCCACAGTCCATACTCACGCAGTGTCCGTATGACCCGAGTGCTCCCCTTTCCTATAACCACACTGCTTGGACTAGTTACTTGTCTGTTCCAAGCCCTGTCCAGCCACCCCAAACCTACATCTTGGCTTTGGTATTTCACTAGGGCATTCCAGCACTCTTCCAAATATTTGGCACTGCTTGATATTTACGTATATGACAAGGAACTCCCTTTTCGTAGAAAAGGCCTGGAAAGCTCATTATCACATTCACATAAGTCTTGTCCACTCAGTTTTCGCTTCCCACTATACCCCTCTTGTCAGCATAACTGAGCAAATTAAACCATGACTGCTTATTAAGTATCATATTAACCATTTTCCAAATTGACTTCATGAAGATCAACACATTCATCCATTCACTTTATCTATCAAGTGAAATAATTAGGACATGAAGAATTCAAAGTAGCCCAGTCAATGGAGTCAAAACAGAAAGGATCTCACCTTTTCAATATCTTTCTTCAACCGCTAAAAGCAGAAAAGTCTGTTGTGAAGCACAGCTGCTGTCTGTTTACTAATTCAGATGCCTGGTTTTGGGCCAAATGCACACTGGACTGCATGTGAATCCAATTATTGGCCTTCTTCCCAAAGTCACCTGAAATTAAACTTGAATAGAGATAATTACATGCTTATTTATCACCCATCTAAAAGGCAAATGTTATTTCCAGTGCCTCACTGCCCAGATCACCTGAGAGTGAGAAAGTTTCATGCTGCTGAAACTCCTTACCCAGTCTTGCCTGACATGTCAGTATCCTGGACTAAGACTAAAACTAAAACTAAAAAAGAAACACAACAACAACAAAAAAATAGCCAAGTTTTTTTTTCTTTCTTTCTACAGCAAGCAGATATTTTCCACACATGTAAATGGGATCAAAAGATTGGACAAGGATAACTGGAGTATCACATTCAGCCCACAGCAATAGCAAGTAAAAAAGGGATTAAACCTACAGCGGAATTCATATGCTACCGTATACCACAGCCACAGAAAACTTCCCATCTCTAGGTTGATCTACCATTTGAGTCTCAGTCCTTTTGTATATACATCATCTTCAGTCACAGGGACATTCCTTGCCTAATTCTAATTTTCTGTGTGCTGATTCTAAAACCTACATTAGACATCTCTCCAAAGTAACAACTCACAAACAAAATCACAACTTCAGGTTTAAACAGAAATGTCTCAATCCTTTGACTGATAACCCTAAAAATAATGGTATGCGCCAAGTTTTGCTGAGCCTTTAAAACTGCAGGAAAAGTGAACAAAGAAAAGCATATCAGGATCTATCAATCCATCTTTCATTCTGACCAGTGTGCAGATAGGAGGCATGAGAGTGAGAGGAAGATGGCCTGGAAACAGGATCTGTGTGGTTTATCTCCCTCTCTTTTTTGACAGGTATATGAAATCTTCAATCAGAGAAACTGGAGAAGGAATAGTTTCATAAAACTAGTGTTGCACAGTACCTGTTCTATAATGTATCTCATATGAGATATCAATTTATTTACCATATTGTCACTGATGTTCATGACTCCAGACTCCTCTGCAGCCATGTAATTTAGCAGAATCAGTCAAAAACTGAAACTGTAGCAATTTAACAGTAAGAATCATTGTCTCTTGTGAAATAACTAAGCAAATCTAAAATCGAGTAACGGGTTGTCTCCAAAATGTGAAGACTTGAGTGAACGAAAAGATGCTGTTCTGATAACATTTATCTGATCCTGTTTAACTTATCTCAGTATTTCAGCAGTGATGCGTTTCGTTATGAAACTCACATATCACATCATATAAATGTTTGCCTTTTCAGATTTCTAAGGCAAGGCTAACATTTCTACGGTAATATAGATTTTCGTTGAGCTAATCAGAACTTTAAACCATCCACAGCCGTTTTAATAGTAAGAACTAAAACTTCACATCAAATGTAAACATTAATCAATTTTATGGTAATAAAGTCTTACCAGTAAATTGGCAGTTAAGGTTTTTATTTAGCTTAATATGTCTGTGATTATATTGTGTATATTCAGACTATGGAGATATCAAATAAACCTCTGAATTCCTAATCATATGAATAGGAGTCGCTGCACTAGTATAGCATATCAGCATTCAAAGCCAACCACAAAATGTCTCATTCTGATGTCTAAAGATCTTGAAACTCCATTTTCCCTGTAATGCAATTATAGAAAATCACACATACTCAGAAGAAAGCAAATACTAGGATGCAGACCCCAAAAGGTACTTAAGTACCTAACTTCAAGAAAATTAAGCAGGTATTAGGTATTTACATACCTTTGTGGATCTAGGACTAAACTGCCTTCAATTTTATTCTGCCTGTTAAATGAACAATAACAGCTTATTCTGGATCCCGTACCATAGACTTAGCTATTGTCACAGGAAATGTTTTTGCCTGAAAGTACGTGCTGAACTTTACCCGTGGGATCAGTTTTGAAGAGAGAGAAAAAAAGAGCAAGAGGGGAATGTATCTGTTTAACCATCTGATGTGACTGGCAGAAGGGTGAGAAGGGAGCGGGGCCAGCCGCAGTTGCCACCACTTTGTTTGTCACCCACAGCACCCACAGGGAATCTGGCGTGGGCGGCTGCAGCAGCCATGCCTTGGCCCACTCTGGTTTGCTACCTCACCTTCCCACCCAACAACCTGTCAGGTACTGCAAGAGGGCTGCTGAGGGAAAAATAGGAAGAGGCAGCTGGTCTGCAGGGAGCTTGAAAAGATATGGCTGGTTCCACGAGAGCCGAGGCTTTGCTGGGGAAGGGGGATACGCTGCTGCTTGGGCGGCTAGCCTGCAGCTGCTGCAAATGCAGCAGCATCTGTTCACATCGAAAGGGCTGCTCTGCCCTGGGCGAGGGACTCAACCCCTCAGTCCAGCCACTACAGCCCAGCTGAAGTGTTAGAGACGGTCACAGCAAGGAGAAATGGAAATGGAGTTACCATTCAGGCATATATCCGCGGGGAACTGAACAAAAAATGAACTTTTGGATAGAAAGATACAGAAGGCTATTGAAGAGAGGAAGATAACAAACCACATTTCCATTAGCGCAAAACCACAGACTTGAAAGTCCTGAGCTGAGAGCCTGACTCTCCTAGTCTCACATTTTATGTACAGTGGTCAACTGGAAACGAGGCAGCATCGCATTCCTGCACCTCCATTTAGAGCTCCCAGCTTAAGAACGATTTTGTGTCCATGATCCCACCCACGTATCTACATTGGTAATTGGCTGCATCTTTCACTAAAATAATCTGCTTTCATAAATAAAAGATACTACATTTGAGTTTAGCAGTTTGAGATTACAAAGACATCAGCTATAGCTTATGCCTTTTGTTCCACGCTGACCCGGTGGATTACCTGGCAATCTCATTTTTTCAAACACTTAAACCACAAGAAAAAAAAATCTATCCTCACCATCAATAAAGGGAGCTAATGGTGACAAATTAGTCGACAGGGCAAGTACAATACTCTTTCAGAGAACCGTTCCATTTTATGCCTCCTTCTAGCACAAAGCTATTATGTTCCAGTCTACAACTCCATTGAAGGCTATTATAAAAAAACCCCACCCTCATGCAACTCATCATACTGTAACAACTTCAGTGCCCTAGATATCCTGTTCCTAAGGATTCTGTTGCATTGCTTACTGCATGAACTTTACAAACACGAGTAAGAGTTATCAGCATTTTGTACTACTAACTTTCCGGGTGTCCGTTGAATTGAAAAAAGTCAGGCAGCTACATTTAGCTCTGCTTCTGCAATTGCAACTTATGAGTGTTCTAGTGTTCTTCCATTCATTAAAAGAAGCAAACAAATAAATAAAAAAAAAAAGCTTTCTGAACTCAATGTTCCATCCTATTATTGCAGAAATGTACTGGCTCTGTAATTTACCATTTCATTTTATTTACAGTGATCTAATGTATGCAAGCAAATATCTTCATTGCTGTTTTCAGGTTTCTTCTCTCAAGCAGACTTGTTTCTGCAGTGCTTTCATGTTTTAGCCTCAGGCCATACACAGTATGTCATTCGCAATCAAATTTTACCGATTCCGTGTGACAGGTAAGGTGGCATTGGCACACTAAAGAGAGAAAAAGCTCTTTGGTAGGAAAAAAATTTAATGTTATGGTTGAAAAATAGAAATTCTGGTCATTCGCAGGAAGCAGGTCACAGTATAACCGTAGCAGCTTTCATGGGTTGCATAACCATTTGACACCCATAATAAAACTGAGCAAATTAAGTTTCTAGCAATTCTAAGGTCATTTCCACTTATTCATATTAATAAATTACACCTATTTAGCCCTTCATAATAAAACTTGTCCTCAGTGAAAGCTATTATGCTAGATAATTAAGAACAGTGAGGATCTTGTTTTCAGAGATTTAAAAATGTTTACTGTTACAATCAATTTAAAACCACGTATGAATCTCAAAACAGATTAACACATATAACACGATATATCAGTTTAGTGATGTTTGTCAACCATATAGTGATGCCAGATTTATTCATACAAAAGCTGGCTTTCAGTATCGTCAATACTATAGGACACATCTTCTTCAGTAATTCTACTACATAATACTACTTTTTAATGTAGTTTAACTTTTGTTGTTTTCTAGCCCCTCTCCAAGCCTTAATCATGTTAATGATTAGAAGTATGAGGAACATTCAAGATTGTATTAAATAGTAAAATCTAAATTGTTCTCAAAGTCCATCATCCACATTTCCCCAATGCAAACATCGGGGAGAATATTTCTTAAAACTTGTCAGGAGTGCAGTAAAATATTCAACAACATAAAGATGGCAATATAAAAACTTGAAGAAATCCTGATAACACGTTGTGAACTTCTGCAGACAGAGCACTAGATGGACTGTCATTTGAGTGGGCCTTAATTATGTGAGATCTTAACTTTAGCTTATTTAAAACATTTAAAAATAGCATCTGAGTCCTTCCTTTGTAAGTGCTTACAGGGGGAGAGAGAGAGATTTTTTGCCTCAGTGAGAGCTGTCAAGGATATGGATACACTAATACTATTCAAATAAAACTCCTGAGAATACACACAATGGCCTCCTGCTAATAAGTGTAGCAAAGTTGTGTTTGTTTTGAAGCTTTTTTCTATTAATTATTTTAACATTATGAAACAGGGCCAAGGCAATAGTTATTCAGGCATTCTTATCACTGACAGGTGGATGCTAATGTGGATTATTTTTATATTGCCCAACTGTATTTCAACAAATTAAGCTACAACTGTGTCCGCATTTAGAACATCTTTATAAAATAGTTGTCTTTTTTCATTACTTGTTTTTTTAATGTTGCCTAACCACCAGTATTACCATGTTCTTCAGGAAACTCCAGCATAAATAAGACAATGAACATGCAAAATCTTTGATCAAGCCAATCACTTTCAATATATGTACCAGGTATATAAACCCAATTAATTTACACATGTTTATCCATCCGTAAAGGTATGCATTATTTTACACTCAACTTTTTCACATCCTGCAACGACAAAAAAAATACCTGGAGGAGAAACACTCTCCTGTATTCTTTCCTGGAACTGCGCCATGCATCCGTGTCTGTGTCCAAGCCTTGTTGAAGTGTGGTTATTTTGACAATTCAGTAAAGAAAACAACAGTTTTCTTCTTTTAAGACAATGTTAAAATTTGTGTTTCTCTTAATTGTGTTATTGCACCTAGGACTGGACTGTACCTCATCCAATGAATTCTTCTAAATAAAAAAAATGAAAGGAATGAGATAACAAGAACAAGTTTGAGCTTTTTTTAAAGTTGTGGGTTTGGGTTTTTTTTAGTTGTAAATAATATCTATATCAGATGCATGACTTCATTGAGATTGAAAACTTGATCAGTAAATCTTTTGCACCAAAATCGCATTTCTGGCATAACAGTTTACAGTCTTTTGTTGGGAAAAGTTAGCATAAATGAGGACTGGAATGCTCCGGTGCGTAACCTTGAACACAGGTCCATACCCTAAAGGTACATAGCTACCTTTTCTGTCTCTAAAAGGTTCCCTAAACATTTCTCATTTCTAATGGAAACTCTGTTAACAAAGTTATCATCACAGAATTATGAACAAAAATATTTAGATGTAAGTACTAAAAAGGTTTCAATCCTTAATGAGAAAGAAGATATGAAAACCAATACTCTAACTCTGAACCAAGACCTTCTTCTGAATTAATGATTTTTTGGTGTCACACATAACTCTAAAATCTGAACCAGGTCATGAGGTACGACCTTCTGTAAGGGCACAAATTTATGAAAGTTTACTCTTAAGAAGTGCCAGAAAAGAAGTGCCAGAAAAATCATGTTTCCAAAATGTTAATCTAAATTATTACCTAAAATGTAGAAAGGAGGGAAGAGAACATTCATGTGCATCTATAATTGGTAAATAAGACAGACTATAGTACAGTAGAAATGCCATTTCATGAGCTTTCAAAAGATTTCCTGTATTTTTCCTCTGTAAATCATGTTTTGGTTTGGTTTGATTTTGATGCTAATTATAAGACAAAAGGTGCAATTCCAAAGGAAAGCTTTTCAAAACTTAAAATGTGTGTATTAGCTAGAATAATAGAATTACAATTTTTCCCCCCTCCCTTTTCCTTTGTAACTTTATTCTGTCAGAAGAAGTCTGCATAAAATTTCATTTAAATTAAAATTATTCTTATTCTCATTTCATCTGTAAATCTCAGCGCAGCCCTAAAAGGGCTAGGAGACTTACTGTGCTATATAGCATTTTTTATTTGACATTCTCCATGGAATTTCTGTGTGTAAATGGTGATAACGGAAACAACAGCCCTATTTCTATATTTTTTCTCTTGAGACTATCGAGTTATTCCAAAGATTAACTTAACCCATTGTATTTATGACAGCAAATTGTATCTGGAGATTATACGATGGGTTCGTCAGTGAACTGTAGCTGCTTTGCATCTCTCTGGCACGGCAAAGCAGCTGTAAGTTCTCTGCACTGGTTGGCTTTGCAGCTGCTTTCTGCTGCCAGCGTGACACAAAGCAGCAAGAACATCCTGGTGAATCTGGTCTGTACCTGATATCCCTTAGATTAGATATATATCTTTACATATCACTGCTCAGGACTTCGGAAATTTAGTTTACAGACCAGACAACATAATGAGAAGAACAGGACAGACCGACCGACAAGTTGACTGGCTAGCTTTTGTTAAGGAGTTAGATACAGACGCAGTTCAAAGCCTTTAGACCAGGCATTCCTCACGTATTTCTCAAGGATTTATATACTGTATATACAGCACATTACAGAGATACCATGATTTCTCATTGCCTATGCTAAGTCCTTGCCTTCCAGAGGTTTTGATTAGACCTTGACTAAATTGCAGCACACTCTACTTCCTTCCATGAGAAATACTGTTTTTTGTTTTACAGCCATAACCGTTCTTCTGCTGTTTGGATCAGTTTACATCTTAGTTTTATTTTTTTCATCTGTTAAAGATGATAGCTTTCTCTGAGTAAGTCTAATCTGAGTACTCAGGTTTTCATCTATGTTGCCATGCTCTCATTGAAGCCAGAGGTATCAGCTTGCCCTAAGCACTTCAGAGCTCAGGAAAGGAAGGTGACCTGCTTCAGGCATTCACAGAATGTTTCAAAAGCCGCCAATCCACCGTGATTACTTCCAGCTGTACTTCAAGTCCTGCTGGGAGCATTTCTGGGCTGTGTCAGAAAGAAGAGACTATCTTTGTATGTCTCCAGGGTTAGCTATACTATCCTCTCCTAAGTCAGAAGAGCAAATGGTTTCCATGGCATGTGGGTCAAACAACTCAGTATTAAAAGTCTGTCCTTTTTTTTGCTCAAAATTAATTAAAAGTCCCTTTAGTGGAGCAAGGCAAAATAAGAGATAGCACCTATTGTAGTTCTTTAATATTTTTTCTTTGTCCCAAAACAAAACAAAACAATCTTTCAGAAATGTTAACAGGCTGAGTCTTATTCTGGCCTACTAAATATATCCATGAAATATTCCAGACATAACTACCGTAGTTATACAAATAAAACTATTTCGTGAAACCAGATAATACATGTATATGATTACTTTTTTTTGCATGTACTTAGAACTGCAGAACTAATTATTACAGCAAGGAAAATGGAAGAAAACGGTTAACTATTTCTAGCTCTACAGTGGCAAAAGAGATGTTTTTATTTTATTTTATTTTATTTTATTTTTTAAGGGGTGGAGGATTACTCTGTTCTTTTAAAATTGAAAGATCTGTTCCCATGGTAGCTATGAGGGTCTGGGCAACCACTGTGTTTAGCATAATGAAGTTACAAGAAGGCCTTCGCTTGTTAGGGAGTGATTATTATGCAAAATACTCCCTACAGTGAAGGCAGGGATAATGGTCTTGTTTAGGGGCACCACATACCTTTGTCATGTAAAGATTAAACTTAACTGGTGATACAAAACCAGTGGCACTATGACTGTAAAAACATTTTTTTTAAGTCAGTATAGTTATCGCTATATGGAATCAACCAAATTATGTGTATAGATAGATGTAGACATACATAGAAAACTCTGAAACACATTACTTTTCAAGTAAATATAAATCCCATTTTGTTTTGAGGACCTGTTCTCAAGTTCTGACTGTCTTCAGGAATTAGTCCTTCCAGTTTCACAAAAAAACAGTTACAGATTTCTTATTCACTCAAAAGCTTAGGCTGGGTCAATTTATTCTTGTATCATAATGGCTGAAAATGGAGATGCCTTAGGGTATAATCTTTCCATGAGTAAATAACAGTTTATTTTTAACACACTCAAAAATTTGATTTTATTTTGTTCTGTCAACATTGTAACATTTCACAAAATTCACCGAGTTACTTTCTTTTCATATTAGGGGCTTTTATTTTGTTGGGGGGTTTCTGAGGAGGAGAGGGGAAACAGAGATAGTGGGATGTCTGGCCAACAGATTGAGAAAAGTCACCATAAAAGGAGGAATCAGGATTTTAGCTCAGTTCCACAAGATTTCTGGGCAAGAGTATCAGCAGTATTTCTCACATATACAATGTCTTTGTGTTTCTGAAGTCAGCATTAGTAATGATTCTGCTGCATGGGAAGAGAATACACATCTATTCCACCGATGGAAGTTTGCCCCTTCCAAATGACAATGAAAATGCCTGCATCTGAGCCAGTCACCCAAGGCTTCCTTTACAGTCAGGGAACAAATGGACATGTTTAGAAGGACAATTCACCAGAACTAGTTTTGAGAAGAATGACACCCTTGAATTTTATTTTTTTTCTTCTCTTCTCTGGACTGTAAAGAGAACTGAGGATATCTAATCTGGGTATAGGCATCTAAATCCAGATGGACAAATCCTTCCCTTGGTCTTTATCCATTGATAAGCTTAACCAGGTTGCTTTATTCATAAGGTTTTCCACTTCTGCCCGGAGAACAAGTTCTGTGAAAAACTTTCACAAGTTCTGTGAAAAACAGGCAAATAAGAGTCCTGTGCCTCTGAAGGTACAATCTGAAGATGAACAAGAGGTTGTAACAGACTGTAATGCAGTTATAGACAAGAGGGGGGCAGGAGGCTACGGAAGTGTTGGTCCAGAATAACACTCATTGCTTAAGATCTCTGCTTACACCTCCCAGTCTGAAGGATACCATTGAACGAGGCACAGATATACCATAAGCACCTTGTATATTCCTAACCCAGCCTGTTCGGCTACTAGCACTAATTTACCCTGATCTCCTACCCACATGTTACCTGGCAAACAGAAATACATCCTTTGCCAGATCTGTAAATCCGTAAAAACAGTCGCATCCTGCTGGGGTTATTCGAAGTTGCGTAATATGTCAGATGAACCACTTTGCACTCTCAGAAAGCAGCTATGGCAGAGCAAAATTAAGGCCAAAACACAATCCTGCTCCTCAAACAATATGCTTCCCAGTATCTCATACATTGCTTAGCCCTGTCACTGGATGCTTGACAAGAACTCAGGACATCAGAACAGTTTCGACGTGACTGGACTTGTTAGAGACAAGCCTGATGTTAGTTTACTGAATGGGATTTTTACAGAGCAGTTCAAGACTGCAGATGAATTAAAAAATAAGATGTCAGCAAAATGAACTTGGACTTACTATAGGTATTTTGAATTTACATTCAAACCAAACTCTCGTTGCAAATAACCACACAGGTTTACCAAAAAAAAAAAAAAAAAAAAAAAGTATCATTTCAACTCAATAATTGCAACAAGTTCAGGCAGTTAAGTTAGCTGCTGTATTTAGCAGACGTCAGTGAATATAGCCCAGCCTGCACTTTTGTTGAGAGCCAAAAATAATTTTGTGTTCTGTAACAGTATAAAAGTTACCATGTAATTACATGAAACTAGAGAATGTATTTGATATTTATGTACCATAATTTCAAAGCACTGACAATAGTACTAATGACTGAATAAAATAAACCCACACAGCCATGGCAACCTGTTCTAACATGCAGCAGTTTAGAGAGATAATACTGGAAGGAAAGAAGAAAGCACAGCACATGTTGTTTTCTTGCTTTTTTCTTTCTTTTTTTTTTTTTTTTTTTTGAGTGCTTGCTCTTAAAAGCATACTTCCTTGGCTCATTAAAAAGCAGAAAAGTCTATAAAACAAAAACAAGAGAGCCTTCCTCCTGACTGGACGTGTTACATCTGAACCTAAATAATCATTGGAGCAAGATGGTCAGCAAGTGTCTTTGGAGCAGCACGTGCCTCTTCAGCAGTTCCACTGTCTCCCCATGCTGGGAGTGTACCATGCTGGAAAACCTCAGCCTCCAGCTGTGGGAGGAAGCAAGTCAGCCAGCCCGGCGGAGGTCAGCGTTGCCCCACCACCCCAGGCTGCGAATGCATGATTGTCCAGCACACACCCCCACCCCTCAAGGCACTGAGCACATTTTGGGTACCAAACCCAGACCTCATCTCGTCGTCTGAGCTTTCCCTCGGCACCTCTCTCCAAACTGGATGCTACACACCTGGTGACCCATCAGCCTTATGAACATAAGGAAATCTGAAAAGCACTGGAATTATAAAACAGAACTTGCCCTTGTATGATTTTGCATCACATTCACGAGACGGATTTGCTTTTCCATTTACAGCTGAAAGTAGTGAGAGTGTTAACACTACAGCACAGAGCTTTTCCCATATTATTAAGAGAGCTTTCCTGGAAAAGAGATTAAGGGACTTGTTTTCTGTATTTCTCATGTTAGTCAGAAAGCAGCTGCTCATGATGCAACACAAACAACGTAGAGCAAATATCACAGATATTTTCTTCCGCTGTTTTATATGTAAATTTAAGTGCACTAATTCCTAAAAACTTTTGTTTAGGTTTGTAATAAATGACCAGTACTAGTGAAATTAAAAAAATAATTTTGGTTTCATGGAACAAGATTGTTTGGCTATGACTTCTAAAAGGTATGAATACATAAAATATTTTATGAGGCTTTTAAACACTTGATGATAGAGATTCAGCATGGTCTATTCTCATGCTGGATGGCCAGGAACAAGAGGCCTCTTTTATTGTTCCCTGTAAAACCAATGAAATGGAACCAATTGAAATATTGTGCACAGAGTCACAGACACAGGATAATAGTGCTTTTCTGAATGGTAAGAACACAACAAAGTGCATCTCAAGAGCTTTGTTTGTATGGAGCAGACCTCTCCTCAGAATGGACTGTCTGAAGAGGCTTTGCTTAATGCACTGTTTAATGGCCCAGCTCTTCAAGCTCTCCCCACTCCATTATGACATGTGCACTACTGCTCCTTGGCTATGAGAACAGAAGCAAAACAGCAGGAAAAAAGGCTGTGGTTTACTTAACCCAAATGACTTCCACTCATTTTCCAAAACGCACAAGTATCTAACAACGGAAAATATTAGACCAAATCAACATTCACAACATATGAACTTATAATCATGGGGGGTGGGGGGGGGAAGACCTTCTACACGTTAAAGACTTTTTTATGTGGTGGAAATGATAGGATTTTCACTGGAAATTGAAATCACAGAAACCTTGCGATTGTGATGCTCTGCATGAGGTACAAATTGCAGAGTAATGACAAATCTTCTGTTACACCTCTGCAGCCTGAATGAATAAATATGGTACAAATTTGATATAATAATCCTTCTACAGCAATTTGTACTCCTTTTGTTTTTTACGAACTGTGTTCTTGAATGCCTTAGCAGAACTTGAGAGTGTAAATACCTCCAATAATTATATGTGGGCACTGCTTATGTAAGCACACATTCTAGCCAGCATTACAAATTATACGGTATAGCGACGTGGTGAGCACCACTAATTACATAAAAATGCTTGTCATCCATGAGGTACTGTTTTTATTTTCAATAAAGAATGACCAGGGCATGAGGTGAAGGAGATGCAGAGAAACATTGCTGTAAGAGGGAATTGTGCTTTGCTTCGAACAATCCGTCCATTTTCACAAAAAAATCAGACTGTGTTAGGGCATACACATGTGAATTCTTCATGAAGTCCAGTATGGAATGCACTGAACCCTGAAGGCTTAATTGTAAATTATTGCAAGAGAACACTGGGATCCCAATCCAATCCTAATGGGGATACTGTAACAACTAGACAATTGCTTCCTCTTTCTAGCAGAAAGAATAGATAAAAAGTAAAAGACAAAAGACTAAAGACAAAAGAAAAGAACATACTGTACTAGTGTCATCTGATTAAATGTAATTGACTGTTAAGTTTAACTGATCAGAAAGTTGGAATCATGAAACAGTCAGCTTAATATACTGCTTTTCAAAATACTCAAGATCATTAGACTAGAAGTGCACTTTTATCTTCCACTGCAAAAGATCAGTAGTAGTCTTAATTAAACAATTATCCCTTAACATCTACATTCAGAGCACACTCAAGAAAAACCTCAGATGAACATTTTGATCTAAAAGTCTTCCAAATAGTCATGCGTGATGGCTTACATATTATGTAAAAGGATTTTTCTGACTTCTTCCATGATTATTTGTCATCTGAGTAATGAAGAAAGTATATTTTGAAATAATATATGGCAAAATTGCTATCCATTTTTTCCTGCACAAATTATGGCACTCATACCATATAGTGTGTCTCCTATGTGACCAGGACTACTGAAGCTGAGAGACAAATTGGATTTCATACCATTCATTGGCTATGGTTAACAGGCTATGCATCATTTTTCCATACTTCAAGGTATGCATTACTCCTCATCTCTCAACAGTCAACAAAGAGAAGTAGCTGCCATCTCCCTTTAGGCAGCAGTAGGTTCAGTAAGCAGTCTGCCTAACTCAAACAGGGACAACCCCTCTCTCCACTGGTGGTGGAGGGAGCTGGGGACTGCAAGCTCTGGGTCAGCTGGTCCTTTCTCTTTCCAGTTGTTTTTTTCTCACCTCTCCATCCCATACACAGACGTCTTGTCTTCACACTTATAATTGCACATCTCCCTTGTATCTTGATGCTCATCATCTCTAGCTTCTTCTTTTGTGTCCTTTCTCCCACGTGCTCCTCCTTATGAGACCCACAGTTCAGCATAATCTAGCCTAGTTCTCTACACTGCATCTTCACACAGTTACCTCTACAGCAGTAGAGCTTCAATTCAGGTTAAAATGTTTCCACTTGCTAGTTTTTGAGACTGTTGACAGCTAAACTTCCTGCAAAGGAAGTACTAGGGAAAATGTTTATGTGTATGTATTTATTTCTATTTACTTATGTAGCAATCTGAATACCACATTAAATACTTTTACAAAAAGAACTTGGAATACAATGTAATAAAAGGATAAAAGTTAAGAGTATCCTGCCTTGAACAGAGATTCACCTTATCCCTAGTGTATAACATCATAATAGAGGAAATTGAGAGCTGAGTTTGAGAAGCCAGAAGAAGAATGCAAACTTAAAACACACCGTAATATATTTTTACTCCCTGTAACAGATACTGGTATCTGTAGGACCTTCTTTTGGATGTCTCCATTTATTCATTTCAGAGTTTTGTAAAGTGGTCCACACAAGTTTTTTTATACAGCCTAGTGCATTAAAAAAAGTCACTGACATTTAAAAAAAAAAACTCAAATCCACACAAAAGTGTACTGTTTCCATTGTACTGACACACACATGGGCACACACAGATTTTTGGAGCACATATGTATTATTCCATATACAGTTAGTATTTATTAGTTGCTTAAAAAATAAATTTTGTATGTAAAGTAGCATACAGAAGCCAAATTTTGAACTTCAAATTAATGCCAAAGAGTGCTGAAGTTGGCATTTATGCATACAAAACAAACTTGAGACCTAAAAGAGTAACAAGTACATTAATAGCTGATATCAAATTTATTACAGAGCTCAACTAAATCCTCTACTCACCTATTGTGAGGATTCAGCATAGATCAGGAAAATTCACTACAACATTTTAATTGAAAAGGAATGATTTTTTCTTCTGCATATATTCAGAGTTTTATTTTCTTTTAAATTTAAATTTTTTAGTTTATTTGTGATTGCATTTACAGCATGGCCCAGGGTTTAAAACTAACATACTTAGAAGGACTTCTTAAAACTGCGCTGTCATTCTTGCTGCTGTTCACTACCCCTCAGCCTTGTATTCCTCTCTTTGTCTTGCAATTCCCAAGCTACTTCTGCCACTCTTCTTCTGGCTCTTTTTTTTGGCCAGAGCTGCTAACTTCAAAAGAAAATCATAATGAACTGATTTTCACTTTTATTTTGTAATCCAGGATTAGTAGACTGCATTGACAATTAAGAGCTGTTGGTATTCTTTCTCTTCTAATCTGTGGGTACTCTCCTGTCAGGTCTATTATCTTCTCAGCCTTTGTTTTACTACTTAATGCTGTTAGCAAATGTCAGTGTTCACCCGTATCACAGTTTGTTTTACTGCAGGAAATGTTTTCAGTTGAATAGAAATGATAGGTGAAATGCCATTAGAGAAACAGTGCTAAGCACTGAGACTCAGTTCTTCAGGATGATGTTTTTATGATTATTCTATAGCTCCCAACGGATTACCCTTTCCTGATAGACAGAAGTGAAAACTTTAATACACTATTATGACTCATCTTCCCAGCACTTGCTTCACATTATCTCCCAAAGAATAGAGAGGACACAGTGAAAAAAACCCCAAACATTCCCACAATACATGTAACCACTGACAGACAGATTTTCTACTCCTCTTGAACTTGGTAGAGGTTCTGCAGCAAATGTACCGGTAGGAATAACACATTGCCAGTTCTGTATAGTGTGTGCTGTACCACTTGTCCTAACCTAACCGTGTCACAGGAAGGGAATGGAAGGCAAGGCAAGGCAAGGGAAAGAAAGGGGAAGGAGAAAAAGAAAGGGGGAAAGGAAAGCAGAAAGGGGAAAGGGCAGGCAAAAGGAAGGGAAATACATGAATATGTGTCTCTCGTTGTTCACTTAATATGGCTGAACTTAGATACAAAACAAAAAGTTCATGGAAGAGATGTACAAAAGTAGAAAATGTATAGAAGTAGAAAATGTATAAAACCTAAATATGTATATAAATAAAGTCATTGTACTGGGCCTGGCTAGGATGGACTTAATTTTCTTCATAGCGGCTGGTATGGTGCTCTGTCTTGGATCTGCAACTAAAGCAGTGCTGACAATACCAGTGTTTGGCCATTGCTGGGTAGTGCTTGTACAGCCTCAAGGTTGCTGCGGTTTGGCATTCTTGGTTTTTTTTTCCCTATTATGCTCCTCTCAATGAGACTGAGGGTGTGAAAGAAGTTCGGAGGGGGGACAACCTTGGCAGTTGACCCAAACTGACCAAAAGGATATTCCAAGCAGCATTACATCATGCTTAGCAATAAAAACTGAGGGGAGGTAGCCATTACTCAGACACTAGCTAGGCATCGGTCTTCTTGTGGGTGGTGGCGAGTGATTGCCTTCACATCACTTGTCTTGGGGTTTTTTTCATCCTTTTTCCTCCACTTTTTAGACTGTCTTCATGTTGACCTGTGAGTTTTTTCAGTTTTACCCTTCCTGCTCCCTCCCTTGTCCCACTAAAGCAGAGGGGACCAAGCAAGCGGCTGTGTGATGTTTAGCTGCTTGCCAGGGTCAACCCACCACTGTACAAAAAACATGTATTTTCAGGTTTCTGAAGAAAATTCTTGCCTAGCAAGAATAAGGGGAAAGATAACACTTCAAGTGGTGGGAAAGGGGTCTGGTAAGAGGGATAGTGTAATTTAAAGAATGCTTATATGTCCTATGAAAATAATCTTAAATTTGTATAATAGGGCGTATAAGCATAAGTGCTAAATATGTAAATATTCTTTGGAGAGACAGAGAGAAGAACAGGAAGTGAGAAATTATTTAGGATTGTGGGAACACATTTAGGATAAGAGAAAGACCAGTTTTAGCTCTTCCTTCTGTTAATATTTTTGTCTCTAGAGTTAATCAGGTAAAATGAGAATCCTCTAACAATGTGGGGACTGGTGGTTAATGAACATTCTCAGCAATGGAAGATCTTAGTGTCCCCTAAATTTTCCTGTTAAAAACTAGTCAAAGACTTAATTTCAGTCAGAGTTTCTTCAGCTGTTGGGTGCTAAATATGGCTAATTAAGACTACAAATTTAGATTCACAACAGTAAACAGGAGTTCCTCCCTACAGCCTGAGGTTAGATGTCACTCTATTTAAATCATGTGACTTAAATCACAGCCCTCTCATTAGTTTATACTACAACAGCTAGCTTAGTATTTAACTGTGCGATTACTTTTGTGAATTGCATTCATCAGTAATTGATTTTCTCTGTCCACAGTATATGAAAATGAGAAGTCATCCTTTGAAAAGTATTCTGAATGAATATAGACTTGGATTAGTAAAAACCATGATGCAAAAGGCTGCAGGAAATGCTCTCAACTTGAAGTTTACAACAAAGCTAATTGCCTATTTAAAATATTAGTCAATTTTTATGAATTATATTTGGCATTATAGTATTAATTATTAAAATAGTAGATAAAAACGAAGATTGAAGATGGATAAAAGCTTATTTGTAGCTTACAACAAATGCAAATAGTTCTAAATGCTGCAGCAATTTCACAGCAAGCATTTTTTTCTTACCTTGTACCGAAGTGGTAGTGAATGTCAAGCTAGTTAATCATGGCCTTTTTTTCTAACTTGTAACCTTTTCCTGTAGCTTTCCTCTCCACACTGCCTCAATCTCCATTAAAGCTATACAGGCTGCTCAAAAGGTAGAGCTTGCTAAAAAGCACTCATGGGAGGGCCAACGTGTAAAATGCATGTAACAGTTCATTATCTTCAGGAGTAAGTACAAACAGCATTGTGAGAATATTTTAAATAAGCAGTGAATAGACAATACAAACCAATACATGCTGGTCCTAATGTACGTGGAAGGATTTTTATTTTTAATGACTATTTTATTATGTTTTGCTTGACTTGATTTAAAACTTTTTTTATATATGAGCCTTTGTAACTTGGTTTCTAATACAAAGCAGTAGGGAGAATAATTTGATAGAAAAACAAATCAAGAAGTAAATATCTGGAATCATATTGTGCACAGAGAGCTGCTCACTGTACCAGTCAAAGTGAATAAATCAAACCAGTTAATGGATTTCAGTTACCGCGTATTATACTTTTTATTGCTTGGCTGGGATCTTTTTGTTTGCTTTTGGGTTTTTTTTGCAAAAAGGCTATGTAAAGTTGAAGTTACTTGCCCATTGAATGGTATCTGCTGATGAGAATTACCTTACTGACTCAAAGTCTCCTTTTGACAAAGGAGCTGTACCTGGTGAGTGGTATGGACTTACCCTTTCAGGGTTATAGCTAGGTATTTTCTCCCAAGAAAAGTTCTATGAATAAATAAACTTTAAAAATGCCTATGAAAGTTCTACCCAGACATTTTATCTCCTAATTTAATTAATATTATTTAATGTAATAATAAGGGATAAAGGGAGATATAATCCCAAACAACAACACAGAGCTTTACAATTTCCCAGTCTGAAAAGTAGGTGTAGACACTGCTAGATTCATATCAAAAAAGGATTCATTTTTCGTTTCTGTACACTGAGAAAGATGATTCATGGGTCCAAGAATAAAGATACATGTTAGTGGGAAAACCCAAATGAATGAGGAATAAGACACATAGATAACATAAAAATAAACAGGAACTTTCACAGTTAATAAAAATTAAGAAAGGAAACTATGATGGAAAAGAAAAAAAAAAAGAAGGTATAGTTTGCTCATATCTAAAAATAACTATATTCATTTTTGTCCACAGTTAGAATTGTCTTGCCCTCACAGATGACAATTTTCAATCAGCCTCCAGTAAATAACATATGTTGACCACATTATGGCATAGGCACTTCCAAACTGTGCAAAAAGCAAGTACAGAAGTTTCTGTGTGATGTTGTGTATTTCAGGATCTAGGAGACATTAACCCAGGTGAAATGGTGCTTGAGGACAGGTAAACTGCTTCCCAGCTTGGGATGGGTAGGCATACTGTCAGTGGTAAGTTAATAAACATTCCTGGAAGTGAACATGACAGAGAGCAAAGATCTCCAATTCGGCCCTGTATTGCTGAGCTGAGCATGTGAAGTTGCAGTATTGTTTATGTTGGTCCTTTACCTAGGTTGTCTCAGAACTCCATTGTCACAAACGATGGAAGCTGAATATATATATGTTACTTAGGGCAGATATTTTAGGTTTTCCCTTACTCCCTCCACACTTGTAGGCAATTCTCCCTTTCTGCTTTGAGAAAGATATTTGTCTTTATTCTACTGAAATACTCTTATGCTATCATGCTAAAAATTATGATGAACCACAAATTTAATGTTAAAGAACTTATCAGGCTCAATATAAGAGCAAGGACCATAACCTAGGCATCATCTTTGATTCAGCCTGCTCTCGAGAGCCTCATAGCCCAGCTACATCTAATTTTTGTTGATTCATTCTGCATAATAGCTATAAGATACCATACTCCTCTCTGTCTATGCAGTTAAATCTCTCCCTAGATCCTCATCATCTCATATCTTGCTTATTGGAAAGTCTTACTTTTCAGCCTTGAGAGATGATCTTGCCTCACTCAAATCTATTCAGAATGCTAATGTAAGGAATATTTTCCTAGCTCCCTTCCCTTCACTTTATGTCCTTCCACTGATTTTTCTATCTCATCAAATATACACTATTTGTCTTTATTAACAGGTACCCTAACAGCCAATCCTCACACTATGTACCTACACTTCTGTTTTCTATGAGCCCCAGCCTACCTACCTTCATCACTCTTGTTACAATTTGCAGCAAGCAATTTCAGGTTTACTCTCATACTGCCTTTCATGCCTGAGAGGATCTCCTTTAAAAGCCCCCTGGAGCTATCTTGTAATCCACCATCAATTCTCTTCTTAAAACTGTTATTGGCCATGATGCATCAAGGAAACCAAAGCCCCTAAGCAATTGGTGCACTAAAACAGAGCCTCTATTGCTAAGCAATGTTTGTCTCATGGTTTCTTTGCAGTGTTCTGTTTGCATCCTACATTCAGTGCTCAGACTGTAATCTGAACTGGGGCAAGAAAACACTTTAGCTCTACTTCACACCTTACAGCAGAGAAAGGTCACAGTTCGTTCTTGGATTCCTAGGCATTACCTGAATACAGACAGTAGCAGATGACACTACTCTAGTATTTCTAGTACTCTGACATCCTCTACTATTAGGTACGCATTTCTTACAAGTTTACTTTTTTCTTTTTGAAAGGTACAAATAAAAATGTATATTGAAAAAAATATTTAAAGTACACACAAAAATATATATTGAAACATTTAATTTGATTGGAATAGACTGATTTGCAGAAAACCTACATTTTAAAATGCAGAATAGTTTTACATTATTGCGTAGGTAGGATCCCTTTGGCTATGTTATAAACATCACCATCTAAGCTACTCTCTATACGCAGTGAAGGGAGGGAAAACATCACGGGGTTATACTCCAAAACTTCCTGTTGGTATCCCCTGCCTATAAAAGAGTCCCTGTGTGACAGGCTTTAACATGAACAGACATTTAAAGTTAAACTAAATTTTGCCTATCTTTTGTCCTTACACTGTGTACCAAATACAATAACAAGATCAGTAACAGGTAATAGTCAATTTTAAAGCAAATATTACAATGTACTTTTGTCAAACCAAGCTGCAAGGATTAAGACCATTGAATCAGGATACTGTGACAGCCAAGACTTTGTCTAGATATGTCCAGATCCCTTCCCTGGATTTCCTTTCCCTAGGTGTGGGGAACAGGCTGTTGCACATCAAGACCTTGCCCCTTTATGGAATCAGGATGCAAGCAGGCACAAATTTATCTCTGGCAACTGGAAAGACCTTCTAGGTTGCCTAGAGAAATAAAACTTCTTCAATCTATAAAATTTCTTTAATTTTATGTTTAAAAATAGAAAAAAACCTGCAGGCTACTGTACGCTACAGAATGAGCTGGCAAATAATTTTGAGGTTCTGATAAGTTCAAGAGAAATGCAATATGAAGACAAATAACTCAAAGGCAATAACCGATGAAAACTGAAAATTCTATCCTCAATTCCTAATTCCAAACTTGGCAATGCAACTAACTCTTTTCACAGTAGCAGAAGATATTTCAGTCATAGATAAAAGGCTTTATATGTCTGTCATATAAATTAACTGTGAAAACATAAACAAGCTCAAAATATCATTAACATAGTAAACATTGTAAACTTTGCAAAAGAGGAATTGTCCTAGAGGAATTTCAGAAGGAACTTTAGATCTAATATAATTAATATGCATAACATGCTAAGAAAAAATGAAAATAAGAATGTTCTTAATATTACCATGAAGAGAAATAAGGGTGAGTTTTATACTTTTTGTTATAACCATTACAGATATTATAATCTTTTTAAGTTTTTTAAAAGCAGACTGTACATGCTACTTCTAGCACAGAAGTCCAAAAAGTAAGATTTCTGGGGTAAGAAGAATGGGCAAAGTTTTCACTTAAATTACCTCAGAAATATGCTCAGGCCATTACTGCATCTGTCACAGATGAGGAAACTACAGTTATGCATCATTTATCCATTCAATGGATTACAGCTCTGACTGTTCCAGGGAGGTCACAAATCCACCGGCTATCGTCAAGAACTAGATTCTGTGCTTGGTACTATGATTTAGTGTGGAAGAATCCATAATGTCTGTGTAGCCAGGCAGCTGGTTACACATCTGAAGTAGCTCAAGTGTGTAGGTAATGTTGCTTTAGTTCGTTTGAAACTTATGCTCCCTAAAATAATTTAAGATTGACCTTTTTCATATGAAAGCATAGCTATTCCAAGAGTCTAAGATTCAAACTTGCCTATAAGATTGTCACGGTTTAAGCCCAGCCTGTAACAAAGCACCATGAAGCCACTCACTCCTCCCCCTCCACCTCCCTGGCCCTGGTGGGATGGGGAGGAGAAAATATAAAGAAAAGCTGGTGGGTCGAGACAAGGTCAGGGAGAGATCACTTACCACTTATGGCCATGGGCAAAAGACAGACTCAACTTGGAGAAAAAAATGAAAATCTATTTAATTTACTACCAATCAAACCAAAACAAAGATAATGAAAAGTAAAACCAAACCTTAAAACACCTTCCCCCACCCCTCCCTCCTTCCCAGGCACAGCTTCACTCCCCAATTTCTCTCCCTCATCCCCCCCCCCAGCGGTGGCGCAGGGGGACGGGGAATGGGGGCTGGGGTCCGTCCCTCGCACCGTGTCTCTGCCGCTCCTTCCTCCCCA
>JAVKLA010000008.1:2149305-2188130 GCA_034782735.1 Sagittarius serpentarius
TTGTGCCCCCCCAGCCTGCTCGCTGGTGGGGCGGGGTGGGAAGCAGAAAAGCCCTGGGCTCTGGGCAAGCCCTGCTCAGCCACAGCCAAAACATCCCGGCATTATCAACATTGTTTTCATCACAAATCCAAAACATAGCACCATACGAGCTCCTAGGAAAAAAAATAACTCTATCCCAGCCGAAATCAGTACAAGTGCATTAGATTATAAATATATATTGCAATCCTTATTATTGCAAAACTGAAAAGGACAAGTTCAGATTATTTAGTGGCAATCCAGGGACAAATATCCTTGAACTCCAGACTATACTTCTGTCTTTCATTTGGTTGCACATTGAACTGTGAGAGAATGTGTCCCATATGGATTGTTACCAGATTACCTGGATATTTTTTTGAGTCCAAACGGACCTTGGAATTCCACAAAGAAGCCAAATGGCCATCAGTGTGTATCCCTACATGCAAACATCACTTTGCTCACTATAAATTGCTCCTTTTTATCAAATGGGCAGCTGTATTCTGTCACTTACATCCTCAGCATGAATTTAAGGTGTCCTTCTATTTTTTGTTCTACTCCACCATGAAGGTAATAAAATTATAAGTCACCAGAGGAGGACTCTGCTTCGAGAGGAAATCACACAAGCTCTTAACCAGATGCAGGTGGAGCAAGAAGGCTTAGTACTATTGTACTGTTTGATCATCTAGAAGCAACTGCAAATCTAATCAGATCCCTATGTTGAGAACTTTGTGAACAAAAACAAGGCACATACACTCAAAGCAGAGGAGATGATATAACCTCATCCAAAGCCTCCTGTTGCTTTCCACATCCCACAATAATCATTTAAGTCTGAATTGTATGAGACTTAGCCAGCTTGCTCTCATCTGTGTCTGAGACTCACCCAGACACAGGACAATATTTGACAGCTTTTTATTTGGGGTGAGATAGAGGTATAAAACTCCATGTCACGATCATGCTGAAAGCATCATATCTATAGTTTCATTTTCTGCAGTAAAGTGACAGAGTTTGTGTCAAATCTGATTGCATTTTACAAAATTTCTATAGCAGTTGTTACACCTGACTTTAACCATCTTTATTATTAAAAGGAGAGAGGTTGCCAGTGTTACTAGTATAAAACTACTGCAATACTTGCTCCAGTGAGGCACTTACAATATGAATTCAAAGATGATGTTGAAGATGAAAAAATTATACGTATTTTATTATGAAAGTATTGCTATTGCTAGCTTTACTTCCATAGAACTGCAACTTTAATGGCAGCTTTGAGTTCTTTGGTTTGTGTACATGACAGCAGTGCTCAAGTCAATGACAACAGCCCTCGAAGGTATGCCTATCATGGAACGGCAATGGGGCAAAAGGAATGAAAATTAGGGACGTGTTTTAGTGGTGGACTTGGCAGTGTTAGGTTTACAGTCGGACTCAATGATCTTAAGCATCTTTTCCAACTCGTGATTCCGTGATTCCATGAAATAGAATAGAAACCATGCACCTCTCAGATCAGTGTCACAAACTTAGAGGTAACAACATAACAGAGCAAAGACAGGGAAAGGCTTTTGGTGCTCAGTGACATACAGTTATTTTAAATAAAGCTGTGCACCTCATTGACCAAATCTGAGAGGAATCATTTGTTTCCATCAGTTCAGCAGAAATACAGATTTACTGATCAAAACCAGCTCAGTTTTCTCAGCCAGGAAGTAGAATCTTACTTCCACCCATGTTCCTGCCCATCTTCCCCCTTTAGCCAACACATAAGCCACCAGCAAATATCTACTATTGCATGTCTGAATTTAAGGACAGTCAGTAGAGAGGCAAAAGGAATTTTTGTTTCTTAATCTGAACACGTAGTACAAGTTTCTCTCTAGTATCTAAGGACCGTGACCATATGATCAGACAATTTAGAGTGCTTTGGAAGCAAATAATAGTAGTAATAACTAGTATCATTTGTACAGACTTTTACATTTACCAATCTCTGTGAAAACAGTAATTACTTCACTGAAACAGAGGTTCTGTCATTTACATTTCTCCAGGACATACACACTGTTATGTGTGAACAGACTGAGAACATATTGTAGGTATGTATTTATCATCAACTAAGATTCCTTTTTAAACAAAGGGCAGTCACTCTCAGAAAGCCAAATAAATAAATGTGAGTTCAACCTTTGATATTAGTCAATCAAAATTCTGTAAGAGAAAGGAAAAAGAAGGCGAACTGGAAAGCCTAGGTGGGTTTTCACAACCCCCATCAGAGAACATGAAAGACTATTTTTTTTTAATAATTTAGGTATGTTTTTGCTTATAGCAAAATTTTACAGCAATCAGAATACCCAATTCAAATATGTTCTAAATTATTACAGTTACTTCCAGCACTGAAAAATAAAAATGAAATGATATTAATAAAACGTTTGTCTGAGTCTGCTGAAGTCATGAAAGGGTTCTTTTTTCTGTAACTAGTTCATATGACAGTTTGATATACATGGTTTTTATGATAAGAATCTAGTGTAGAAGTATGACAGTTTATGCCTCCTTTAGGAAAATTATACCAAAAAAAATTAAAATACAGAAGAGCAGACTTCTTACATTGTATCATGTTCTGTGTTTCAGGTCTCTAGTTCTGACACCCTGTCCTAAATATAGTAGTTAACAACAATTAGGAGGTCCACAGCGCAGGTTGTTAGAACTAGATGGTATCTAAAGGTTCCTTCCAACTCAAACCTTTCTATGAAAAATAAATAATAATAATAAAAGAAAAATCTGCCTCCGGCAAGATAGAGTAAAAGGAATGGGGAAAACATGCAAAATGTAAGTAAAGCAGCACACAAGGAAACCACGCAGTAAAACACTGGGATAAAAAATGCTGCTGAAGGGATCTGCATACCCAAAAAGCCCTTCAGCTTCAATTACGAATGGCAAAAAGCAGTAGGTAGCACTCAATGAACATCCACGCTGAAATGAAGGAGAGTTTTATCAAATTAACAAGAAGGCATCTCAAGATCTTCTTTAGGTCTTCTCTTTATAATGTTTCCAGTTTCACAAATGCAGCATGAAATATCATTTATGTGCTGAGCCCTGGGGCCCGGCTTCTTCCACCTCTGCAGTTGGCAAGAGGTGCTATGGGACAGTCTATCTGATGACTGAGGGGAAATATTTGCGGACATTCCTGCACCCAATCTCATCCAGAGTAAAACCCTAACTTCATTCAGCTTTAAATTTAGGTTGATTTAACGTCGTGACAGCACTAAACTGCCCTTTGCCAATGATGACCAGGCGTGATCCTCAGTGGTCGCAAAGGTGACTTGTGTAGTAACACGTAAAATGGACCAGGGTGCCTTTTCCCTGGTCCTGAAGGCAGTCTCTCTTCTCCTCTCAGAGTGGGATGGTCTTGCCCACATAGACTGTGGTGGACAATGCTCTCTCCCATACTGTGCCTGGATGGCACAGGCCAAAACAGACAAAAAGAAAGGAAGAATTAAGTAGTAAAGAAGCTTGTGGTCCAGTGCTCATGGGCCATGCTCTCACCCTGCTTCATGAGTAACGTAGCCACAACCTACAGGAATAACCCTAAAGTGAGATACCACTTAATGTAAGTAAAAATCAAAGAATATAAGGGCATTGGAAGGGATGTGTGCGTATGTCACTTTTGTGTTTCTTCTTCCAAATATATTATGATTCTTCTACGCCATTCAGAATACTTTTTTCAAAGATAACAGCACCTTTAAGTATGGAAATATTTCAGTTTCGTTCACTGATGTTAAAAAAATATTCATTAGACAAACTTGCTTGCGACTTACCTCCCTTGAAATTAATGGAGCTGCCTCAGGAATGAATTCAACTCAGTCTTTTCAGCTATGTCCTAAAATAGATCAGAGGAAAGAACCTTTTAGTAAGTGGCAATACTAGAATAAAAATTACTAAAACATAAAGGAGCAGAATCAAACTGCTGGACAAATTAAAAGAAAAGAAATCCATCTTCACAGGTGTAACTGCACTATAATATTGATCATGATCTTGCCTTCCTACTGCTTTTCAGCATATGCAACTGTATGTCCCCAGAACAGCATGGCTTAGAAAGGCAGCATGCTCAGTGTAATAGCACAGGCGTGCCATCAGAAAAAATATTTTAAATGGAGATCATATCCCATGGGACATTGATCCTGATTTATTGTAATAACATTCTGCAGTCAAGTACAAAATATGCTGTCTGACTATCCTTTAGTGGTTGAGATTCCATTTTCTTTTTTGTTCCATTGCCTATAACATTTGTCTGATTCCCTGAACAAGGGATTATGTGGCCAAGAAGCACCGCATTTTTCCTAATTATACCAGCGGCTCTGGTGAAAAAAAAGGTGCCACTTATTTTGAATCTTTGCCCTTCTTAGTTATTTAAGGTAAAAGTCAGCAGTAATCTACGAGTTATGGTGAAAAACTCATACCAATATTGTCTTACCAAACCTCTCCCCATTTATCTTCTTTATCCTCTTTCATACAAGAGAAAATTTTAGCAGAAGCTGCCACACCAGACTTCTGAAGAGAGATGCTGAATCATGTCAGACTAACCATCCAGAAAAGAGCAGCTCTGAAAATCAGTGAATGAGCAGTTCAAAAAGGTATTTTTCTTCCTTGTAAGGAAAACAAACAAAACCCAAACAAACCAACCAGACCAAAACAAACCTGCAATACAATACAGATAAATAAAAAGCAATATTTAGATTTCTCAAAGGATGCCATTACCTGTAAGATTTGTACTACTTGACACAGAAGCCATCTCAGTGACCCCTTTCACATCATTTCTCTGTTTTCTTATTTGTCTTGTCTGTAGTTTGTAAAGCTTCTTTCAGTACAGGGAGTTATTCCTTACGTTATCACGGCAAAATGGAGATGTTACCATTGGTAATGGTGTTACCATTCTAGAGGCTAATGCATTATAGCCTGGATTTTCAATTACTGACAGCTATTCCCATTACCCCTTCACATTTATTCCTTAAAAAAATCTAGAAAATAAATATAAATAACCTAATTATGAAATGCATGATGAAAGAAAAGCAGAAGTCCTGGAAATACTGTATGTGAAGGCTGACAGAGGCTCTTCCTTCTTTTTTCTCTTTTTTTTTTGCTTTTCTTTTTCCTGCTTTTGATATGCTGTTGCTGCTTCTCATGGACCTGACAATAAAAAGACACACTCTTATTCTGCAGGGCATAATCAATCCACTGCTGGGAGAGGAATTCTAGGCACAACCAGAGGAGACTGTCTCTCTCTTGAAAGTCTGCTGTGAACTCCCAGGTTTCAACTCTGGCCTAAGTTCTTTGTGTCTCTCAGTCTTTGTGATTAAAAATCATGAACTGAAACTTTGAGGGTGGTTCTGAGTAAGAGTTCTGGAAAACACTGCTGTAAAATACATGATTAACACAAGGCATGAAATCAGCTGTGTGACAACGTCTGCGGAAATGTATCTCAATACCTGAATTTTCTAATACTATTAGATGGAGCTGCAATTTTTAGTTTTCTAAAACATTAAGAAAATAAAACTCTAGCAAAATCTGTCACCACATTTTTCTCAACTCCACATGTGTTTTCAAGGGAATTTTTGCCTAGAAATAGAATTTCAAATAGAAATGTGAAAGCAGTGGGAAGAAGATGCTTACAAAACAAATTAAAATTAACTGATATAATTTATCTTGTCTTCCAAGAAAAATGAATTGAAAAAATAAACATCACATGAACATTGGGCTTCTCTCTAAATGACACTGTTCTGGTGAAATATCTCTGCTAATGAAAATGCATTTTGATTTACTAACTAGTAATTCAATACCTAGTAAAATGTTAATGCTAATTCTTCATTCCAGCTGATAGTTTTGTTATCTCCATGGCAATCAAAGTGCATGAGGAAAAGTAAAGAATATAAAAAATAACACATTAAATAAATTTAGCCTATAAAGAGAAGACAGAGCCCACTTGTAGTTATTTGAGCTTTTAGATCCCACCAAGCATTAGTTTTACTTTCCCTGAACTATTTCATATGTGAAAAGAAATCCAAACTGATGCTGCAACAGTTGTCTATCCACTTAGCTCTGACTCCACATACACTTACTAGTGAATGAAATGATTGAGCTCAGTCACCAGTGGTCTCTGAGCACCCTAAATATTGAAAGGCACAGTACTTCATGCAAGTATGATTTTTACAATGCAATGTGCTTCTGAAGCCAAATTGTTTAATCCTTCCCTTTGAGAGCATTGCCAACGACAACAATGTTTTGCAGTGTAATTGACTGATGGAAAAAGTCCAGTATGTGAAGGAACCAAGAAAGGAAAGGAGGGGTAAGTAAGGGGGGGATATCTGTTCTTTCTCAATGTCATTTGGCAACCTGATGAGCTCTGAGAATTTGTCAAATTTAAACTGACCATGGCCAGACAGCATTGTTCCTTTTCTGTTTCTTGGAGCAGCTTTGATGGCAAATGGGATATTATTTCTATCTTTCTGTCAGACAGTTATAATGTACTGTGTTTATAAATCCACCACCAGACTGATTTTTGTTAAATGGTCTTTCAAAATCTCCTTACCTCCTTGAATAAGCAGTACTGACTAAAATGTCATGAGGTGCCAATATATATTAAGCTGAAAGTTCCCTTGATGTTTTACTTTTTCCAGAACCGCTAGCGACTCTCCAGTATTTCTGAGAAGCATATTTTCTTTAAGATTATAAATGCCAAGACTAACAAGCATAATTTTATGGAGGCAAGAAAATGGTATGGTTTTAATTTGCAAGCATATATTCTCTTACAGAAAATGCACCTGTGGTAAAGTTTTTTGGGAAAAGATATTGTAGTATTTTGCTTATTAGTGAAATGTTATCTCTCTATAGGGTACTCCCCTCCTCCTTTCACAGTCTTAACCTGCAATCTACTGCAATAAAATATGTTCCAGAAGTTCCAGAAGTATCACTTTAAAAAGAAAGCACTTCCTGACAAGCTACAATATTTGTACATTAACATTTTGAAAATTGCATTCATTGAAATTTCAAAGAACCACTGTTGAAGAGGCTGATATTTCTGGGATGCTAAAAGTCTCAGAGGCAAGTGTATTGTGCACTAGGAGATAAAACTAGTTTGGATGTTTCCCAAATGTTAACAGCAAATATTTGAGTCAAACAGTGTTTCAGATTCCAGAGAGGAACTGTGATGAGTTATGATGTAACCGCAGAATGTCTGCATTGCTTTTTGAGCTCTTTAGAGAAGACATTTTAGAAATCTTTAATGCAAACTACCAGCAAGTCTAACCTGGAAAATAATGCAATGAATGGCACCTGGATTTTTTTTTTAACATTATGAAGTTATAGTTCAGTTTTATTCTTATTCAAAACCATGAGTCTGATTTTCTGAGAATATATTGCTATTTCACTGAAAAATCAACAGGATGTGTTGAAAACCAGGCATAAAGGTTTTAGCATTTGTGACGTACCTAGTGTACAAAACAGCAATGAAACTGGTCAATCCATTATAGCTATGTGGAAGAAAAATTGCAGAGTAGCTAGAAGTCAGAAGACAGGAATTGTCTTCATGCCTTGGACACATTAAGTAGTTGATCACTTCCTGGCAGGTCAGAAGGAGGACATAGCATTTTTTTAACTTCATGAAAATATTACCAAATTATTTCCCATTTCTTCAACTGCCTCATACCACCATCCAAACTGAGGGTCGTTCTTAGAAATGTTACAGTTTTACATTGACTAACAATGATATCAGTTTTTTTTCTCCCATATCTATCAATTAAACAGATATTTCACTTTACCGTAAAATCAAATTTCTTTTAAATACATACATTCATATGTTACATAAATGTACATACACATTTGTACACATACAAACACATTAGGGACAAAGTGCATACATACATATTTATACATTAAAGTGATTATGAAACTAGTCTGAGCAGAAACGTTTGAACAAAGAATAGCAGATACTGAGGGTTAATCTAAACTTGTCTTCCTGTAGACACAGCAGAGGCAGTTAAGGATGAAGTGGTGTAGAGAAAACATATTTTACATATGTTTAGCTGATTTCATTCAAGCTAAATGAAGACATACCTGATATAAAGTGTACTAGTAAAATACACTTGTCTGTATAAACTGCTTCTCCCCCAGCAGGTTCTGCAACATTTTGTATAATATTTACTAGCAATAGTAAACCAGCAATAATTTTTGAGCTTTAGAATTGTTTAGAAATTGAAAATAATATGCACAAAAATCTCAATAGAATAAGAACAGATGTGCTGGGTCAGAACAATTGTCCACCTAGCCAACCATCGTATCTCAAATGTCAGTGGTCAACAACAGATACCTAAGGGAAGAATTACAAAACCATAAAAACAACCAATCAAACAAAAAAATAAAAGAGAGAGAGGAAAAAGATAGATCCCTCCCCTGACAGACCCTTTCAACCTCTGACAAGTAGCAGACTAGAATATTTTAGTGGACATTTTGTATGGATCACAGTATTTTAGTGGACGGATGAGTGGATCTATCTACTCATCTTGCGCTGCCTCCACCTACCTATACTTAATGTCCCTTGTGTCATCGGTGGTAATAAGTTCCAGAATTCAATTCTGCATCAGATGAAGAACATTTGGTATCATTTTTTTAAAGCAGTCATTAACGCATTTCTTCCTTTCCTCAGTTGTCCTTGTGTAAACAAAAAGTCCTTATCTATTTAGTCTTTCCTAAAGTAGCTAATCATACTTGCCATTCTACAGCGTACTTTTCAACAGGGTTTTTTTCTGACCATTGCTGACGTTTTCAGAGGTCTGCAATGGCTCACAGAACTCCATTCTGATCTGTAATTAGGACTAATTTAGAGACTCCTATTGTACATATATTGTTAGCATTATTTTTCCTTATTACTTCACATGGAAGTAAATGTGTCTGCAATTTTGTCACCTCTTCATTTGATCACTTCTTCATTCAGTACTGTCTGATCCTTATGCAACTATTTGCAGCCAGATTTAGATTCAACTATTCTCAATAATTTTCTGTCATTAGCAGATTTTGCTACCTGTTCCTGCAAATTAAGAGGAAAGATTTGTAGCAAAGCAAGAAATTAGATGAGACTAAAAAAAGGGTATTTGTTGGTTTTAAATCCACTTTTTTGCAATGTTTTAGAAAAATTGATGAGTAAGAATACTTTCTTTGAAAAGTATCTGAGCAGTCTCATTATGATCAAGTTCCCAGGGTGGGGGTGGGAAAGAGAGAGTGAAAAAAAATGGAAATAAAACTTAAAAGGAAAAACCCCACCATTTTTGTCGAAGTGGCTTATACTTACCTTGACCACCTTCTTACCCTTTTCTTCATTTCTGCTCCCCCTAAGCAAAAAAAACTATGAACATTTTTTTCCTCAGTCAGTCCTATTTTTGGCTTGGGCAGAGTTGCTAGTTAGTCCATAAAGCCATATCTTCCACCTAATAGAACTAAGATATTATTTTATTTAATAGCACTTTATGGAGCCAACATGACTTTTCTGTGCTTTGGTATGAACCTCGTATGGCTTTCCTGACAAGCAGGATTCAGCCCAGCTTCACTTTAACTGTCTGCATGTTGGTTTGCACTGATCTAGTCTCTTCTTGACACATACCTGTTAAGAAAGCCTATTAGAGAATGAACTAAAAGCGTCACCCCATTTGTATTCATTACATTTAACATTAAGCCAGAGTGCCTGTTGAATTTTAAGTTTTTAAGTGGTTGGCTAAAGAAAATAAGGACTTCAGTTATCACCCCTTTAATGTGAAGTGCATGCTGTAGTACAATATAAAAACCCTAGGTATCTATGTACTGTTCTAATCAGTTTTTTTTGCAGATACCTTTACCAAAAAAAGAAAACATTTTGGAGGTAGCATTTCACATCAATATTATTTACATGTGATCTGTAAGTGACCAACAAGACGGACAAGAAATCCACCACAGACAAACAGAAACCCTTGCAAATCTTCTGCTTCACTGAATGCACAAGGTGGGGCAGACAGGACCTAACACGGGCATCCCTTTCTTCATGGTTACTGTCACGGAGGCTTTGTGGCCTCCCTAGAGCTCAAACTTTGCAACACAGCAGGACTGCCCAAGCCAACAAGAAGTGGATTGTTCCTGGTGCAAGCCTGTGAGGGAAGCTGTTGTATTGTCCCTAAACCCACAGACTTCTCAAAGACTGATGCATTCACAACCACAGAAAAAAAACACAAAAAAACCCAAAAAACTTTGCTGCTATATTTCCTATTGCCTTTCCATACCTTTGGTACCATGTGCTTCCCTGAGGAGATAGAAATGTGATCATGCTAGTAATAGTGACAGTGCTTCTGCATGGAAACAGGAGATGGCAGCTGGGTTTCCCACAGTCATCTCTGTGTCTTGTAAAATCATTAGATTCTAAAACACCCCTAGCTATATGAGCAGATTATGTCTATGGAAACTTATAGCTTAACCTTGAGAAAGCATGTTGTGTTTTTCTTCTTTTTGCATATATCACAAGAACAACCAGCGGTCCCATTCAGCCCTTAGCGTTGCATCCAGATTTGTAGTTAAATAAAAGCAGTCTCCATTCTGCAGAACTTATACACTGATAATGACTGGATGAAACACAGGGATAAAATAAATCCATAGGTGGAAACGAGAGGTTTAAGGTGACAGCAACAGGAGTATATCTTTAGATTGACAAAGGGAACATGCTGTAGCTTTGACCTGTTGTTGGTGATTGATTGCAGTTCCTGCAGAATCTCATAAAGATGATAATTCCATGTCTCCATTTTATGCCCTTGCTAAATCAACATATCCTACATGTTGTTGCCACAGACATTTCAAGTAAAAATTACAGACATCAGTATGTTTGAATAGCCATCAGTTATCATACTACTGAAGCTGATTTAGATAAAATTTTTTCCTCTTTTCTTGAATTTTGTTGGATTTATTATTTCTAAGACACAGGAAAATGCCACTTTTTGCTTACTTTTCACAACTGAAATAATTCCTCAACCAAGAGATAACAAAAAAAAAATCCTTCTAACGCAAACCAGTTTTGAATCATCTTGCAGATTTGAAGGCATGGAAATACAACAACTGACAAAAGAATTTTGATAAACCTCTCAGAGGACATACTCAGAACAAGGTACCGTCAGGAAAGTTATTACCATTTTAGCTGCATTAACTTTCCTTAAGCAATGCATTTTATTTTTAATCCCAGATCCTCCTCACCCTTGGCTGGCTTTTCCCAACATCCATGAATCATGCAATATTCAAGGCAAGCTACTATTTAGAAATGAGAAATCAATGGGTTTATAAAGCTACTCACCACGGTCAACCTAAAAGAGGAGCAGAGAATAATGTGAGATAACGATATCAGAGTAGGTGCCTTAATTAGGCTCTTTATTTATTTGATGGAGCCTCTATCAAATGTAACCTCCAATGTAACCTTTAGGTGCTCCAAATCACTCTAGCAAAGTCCCATTGGCTATATAAACCATACAGGTTCCCTAATTCAGAAACTCCTATTAGATGTTTAAATTCTTTCCCCCATCTGACCCTTTTTTGGTTTTGGTTTTGGTTTTGTTTAAGTGTTTTTATCTCTTCTAGCTGTGAATCTTTTTTTAAAAAAAAATAGGAAAAAAGAATAATCAGTGTAATAGCGTCTTCCCAGAGGATAGCAAATTAGCGCATCCACCTTAATGGACTGTGAACTACAAAACGCTGGGTTCTCACAGGCCCACAGATTCAGCAAAGAGCTTTGTCTTCAGGGGCTCCTCACCGCCCCCTCTCTGTATGGAGTGATTTGGCTGGCTTGTTCAAATAACGGTCACACACGGTTAACAGATACACAAAATAAATATAAATACCAACAGGACTGTATTCTCATTTTTTAAAGATAACTTTTGTTAAACGCAGCTCTTCTTTCAAACACAATCAGTCTTGGACTTTGCTCATTTGGCAAAGGCCATCGCTACAGTGGATAACAGCCTCCATGAAGATAGTTAGACAGTAGGTTTCTACTCATTTGTCTGCTTCATTAAATACCACAGCTCTCCAGTCCGGGCTTGTGAAATATCCGTATCAAGTAAATTAGTTCATTTCCTGGACTCTTTTGGGATAAACAAATTAGTTTATTCTGACAAGTGAAGGCACTTGGAAAAGTGTATGTTGCTTGTCTGAGCAAAAAGGTGACTGACACTAGATACGATTTCTTATGCAGGTTGCCTAATTTCAGATTTACAACCCAGGCCTGGAAATCTACTTTGACTTCTCTTTTTACTACATTACTGGAACTATAACAAAGCTGAGAATTAAGTAACATACATTTTCTGGCATGTACCTCCTTATTTCATCCATGTTATTCTTCCATTCTTTTAAAATCATAACCTTTTGCAGTCACAGATATCTATCTTAGACTAAGGTCTCATTGGGAAGGCAAGTAGGTTCTGCAGGAAGTTTCAGTAACCTATTGCTTCAAAAATGGGAAAAAATACCTAAGTGTGGATAAAATTTATAAAGCTTCTACATATTTTGTAGTAAGATATTCCTTCTATAGTGAGCTTTTGATTTTTATAACTGATAATTATTAGATGGCAAATTGTTCAATAAATCAGTGGTCTCCAAAGTGGGGTGTGTGCACCCAGTGGAGTGTGCAAGATAATCCGTTGGGGTGCAGGGACAAAATATTTTTTTGTATCATAATTAAATAAAATATATATTAAAAACTTAGACGTTTTTATTTCATCTTTGTCTAATTCTTTTTTAATTTCTACTTTCATGTATGTTTTACAATGTACATAATATACTAGTATAGTAGAACATATATATAAATTATAAATAAAAACATATATGTACACATATTGGGGGTGCATGCTCGAAATTTTTTTACTGATAGCGTTGCACAATCAAAAAAGTTTAGAGATCACTGCAATAAAGAATCCATGGCATTTACAAAACAGTTAAACTTTTTAGCTTTTAAAAGTACAAAAAGTTTCATGTACAGAAATCTCCTGTTTGAATTTTATAAGCAAAATTAAAAATTGCAATAAAATATAAAACAAGAATCAAAATCAAGATAGTGCATTAAAAATCTGTGAACGGTTCCATAAATAAACACTCTCCATACTCAAAACAGCTTGTAAAAATAATCTTCCTGTCTGATATCGGTGGCATTTAAATTCTTCCCAATTCCCTAATATTTTCACTATTAGGAAAAAGGTTAGAGATAAAAAGGGCTAGGGATGAATACACTTTAATGCAGCATGGAAAAGAAAAGCCTCTTTTGTAATGAAGACCCATCCCTTGCTAAATCTAACTAAAATAAAAAACAAATTATTTCCTGCTCAGCTATAAAATATAAGCAGCTACATACATGGAGCAGCTATTTTTTATTATTTCTTTACCAGCCCTTGACAGAAAAATTATGCTTGGGAATTTGAAACTCTTATACACCATTCACATATACCTAATAAATAATGACAGAGAACTGGGTAAGCCTAGTGGCTTACATGTCTGAATAATATTTACTTAACCAGAACATTTATGCATCACTTTTTTTTTTTTTCCCTGAGCTGAATGGTTCATATAATACAATTGCCACAGTCATTCTCTCAGCAGCCCTGAGATCGCCATTTAAGTGCCATCTGTGAGGCAGCCGAAAACTGGCTGATTCTGTGCCTTTGTTGTCCCGTATGATGTTATGCCTTAGTTAATAACTGAGAATTCAAGCACAGAGAAAGACAGATCTCTCTGATGTCATTCCCTTCATTGTATTTGAAGCTCTGTGCCCCACCACCTACTAAGCTTTCCCTGACTGACCCATGTTTACCTTCTGTTGGTGCCACTTCCCACTGTGTTATTGATGTGCTTTTCGGCCCAGGAAGCCGCCTTTCTCAATGCACTTTGTTAAGCCCGGGCCATGGGCACACACTGTTCTTTGTTGTACTGTATTTGAGGAATGTTTTTGGAGGGGAGCACTGATGATATCAACGATTAGGAGTTAAAGTGTCTCCGAAGCCGCAGAAGCAACATGCTGCATTACCAACACACTGTATTGCAGGGATTAGATCTAAAAGCTATTCAATTACAGGATACAAAAGGTCATTTTTTTTCTCATACCTACGTGCACTTTCTTTACATAACAGAAAACTACTTGCTTCTGAATACACAGATTTTGCATGTTTCAGTTGCTTTTTGATTTTTTTCCCTTGTCCTTTACAGTTTTCTTCATTTAGCTATATTGAAATCTGCGCAGAAGGGGACTGAATATTTAAGGTCAGCAATACTGTTAAAGGAACAAAGTACCTGCCTACTGACCACCAAAGAAACCGAACATGGAGGCAAGGAATTTGCCTTTCTGATCTGACGGTTTTTTGCCTTATATTTGAAGGTGTTTCCCAAACTGCAGTATATGCCTTCAATCATGGGTCAGGGAAATAAGGGGGGGAAACAAGGGACACAAAAAAAGCCCGGGTTGGCAGGAGGACAAATAACAAGGTTATGGTTTGGTCAGTACATACCAGAGCTGATCATGAACATCCTGGGCTTCATTTCCCAAAAGGGCAAAAAACTCACCTCTGAAAAATAGTGGGAAATGTGGTGGTGTTTTTAGTGGTACTGGTGGTGTTTTCATTAAACCTCTACTACCTGTTTGTATTTCCTGAATAAGTCTAATACTGGTGAACCAACTTAAACTCTTTTTTGTTCTTGTCATTATTCAGAAAGAAATCCATGAAACGGTGGCTGTTCACTTATGAATAACAAATCTTGTAAAATTATGCCCTGAATGATGCCTTTCCTTTCGTTCCCTCTGTGCAGTTTATCTTCTAACCCAAATCGATTCTATGTCTCTACAAGAAACGCCAGTTGTGCATTCTGATCTCAGTTAACCTATCGAGGGAGAAAAAAAAAGACTTTAAAATGCATGTGGCACTAGAGGCTTGATGAAGCAAAACGATGAAATGATGACTAAGGCTAATGAACACTGTGATTTAAAGCATCTAACCTTTGAGAAAAAAGAATACCTAGAGGGTTCCCTTTTCCAACTGCCGCCTCAAGTGAGCTGATATCAGGTCTGTGACGGAACTACTAATTTTCTGCTCTCCCCTGGAAGTGTAGTAGGTCTGTGACATCTTATTAGTTAAGTTCTTTATTGCATAAATGCTGGCTCTTCTTAGCCGAAATAAAGTGTTAATAAACACGTAGTGACATCAAGAGGACCAACTGCTGTTGATTAATGGACAGTGGACATGCTAGACCGGGAGAAAACAAACATTATCATCAGAGCCTGTTTAATCTGAACGAAAGCATCTGTGATCTAAAAGAGGAGGCATATTTGAAAAAAATAATTGTTTTTTGTCTTTATTTACAGCATTAATAGTGGTAGTAATTTAATCCCTCTTCTTACAGGAAAAAAAACAAAAAACTGTTTTGACCCATAATTTACTTACTTTTAAAGTTGGTCCTTAGATATTCAGAAAGAAAACCAAGCAAGCAAGCAAGCAACCAGCCAAACAAAAAAACCCAAACCTGGACTTTACACGATTTTAACATTTCTATCACCTTCGTTTTACTCTAAAATAATAAAGATGACTAGTAATAATAAAATGTTTTGATAACATCTAATATGACCATCACACTTATTCTTAAAACAAGAGGAAGCATTTTCCCCAGAAATCTTTTTATTGTATTTTTTCCCTGTATATTGTGTGTCTGTACAAAACGTGAGGGGTTTTGTTTAGGATATGTTTTTTTTTCAGTTACAGATTGATTACGGAAATATCAAAATTTACCAGTGAAGATCTGAAGTAGCCACCTTCTCATGCATACTATCTACAGTCCGTGTAATGGCAATACTTCAAAAGAGAAGGTGGTGAACACTACTTTTCCGGTATCTATTACAACACCATTAATCATTAATGTTCTGTTTTGCTAGTCAATCAGTAGTAATACAGTTTCATAGAAACTTTGCTGTAATTTAGTATGTCTCAATGTCATTTTTCACGTATCTAATCAATGGTTTGTATTCAAATCCAAGAGTTTAAGGAGCAAAGAAATAGGTTTGATATTTCCCTAACTGAAAGGTCTAAAGAAAACTAATATTTCATATCTGACACTGCCTTTTTCTTTATTGATCACTCAGTAGAGCTGGAAAAGATCACTAATGTCACTATTGCTTCTCTGCTTCCTGTTTTATCACTGATGATATATTGCTCTGTTTGGAAATAAATACACTGGAACCAATATACTGAGAACAGGCAAAAGTGCCATATCAATTCTGGTCATTTGTTTAATCTCCTTGTAGACTAGTTATGGGTGAAATGTTGTAAAGCCTACTTACTAATTCATTTTGTGTTTGCACTTGAATATATGTCACTAATTCAGAGCCAAATGCTTTAAAATAGAGACAGTTCTAGCATTCTCAAAATAAATTTGTATTTTCTTTCTTTTAGTCAAACTACTTAACAACCTATGGACCTGTTCATCGTCAGGGGCTGCTAAATTTTTCTCTAAGCCAGTGGTAACTTGGATTTTTTGATTAGTAATGATGGATTAATTTCATTTGAAAAGAAATTAAAGAAAGAAAACTGGACAACTGAGGGATTATCAGCCAGCTATACATAATGACTTACTTTTTACGTGCCAATAAAGGCGATTTTAGATCTAATGAGCAATTTCAGTAATCACTTATAACATGAACAAGCATGGCATTTGCAAATATAATGATACATTAAATCAAACCCACTGTATGTGGCATCATATCTCTCAAGACAGGTCATAAAAACCTGTGGCCTCCATTCATCAATACCCGTGACAAACATACAATTACATCCTATATATTGTTTGTAGAACAAATATATCCGTAAACATTTCTCTTCATCTGTGTCTCAGCTGCAATGTACTATAGACAGATCTTCTAAATGTGAGCAATGCATTACAGAAGATACGACTAATTTAGAGAATTTCCATTTGAAAGAGAAATGAGTAATAATTGATTGGCCTAGATCCAAAGTCACAGTGGGGTTCAAAAAGCTTGTAAGTGCCCTCATAAAAATAGAAGCTGTATCAACCAATTGAATTTAATTATATGTGAAGGTGATGAGGGAGCTAAACAGCCTGTAATTGGAGTCCAATTACTCAGCTGGTCTTCCATAAAATTAATTCATCTGAAAGTTTGCCATTGTCCCATGCTCGAGGCCTGCTGCTGGTTTAATTAGTTAATACTGAGGAATCTTGAAACATTACATTATTTTGTCTTTATTGCCAATTATGGGTTAAGGAAAATTGTATATAAAATATTAACATCTGCTTCCAGCACAACTTGGAGAGGGCAAAGGCAAAATACCTTTTTCTTTATCATGTTAAGAGGTAGAAAATGTCTTTAAATGCAGGGAAAAGTCTTCCTGCTAGTCATGGCTTATCAAATTAAAAATCAAGGTGCAAAAGATCATTTGAATGAGATGTAATAAAAATACAAAGTATAAGAGTTTATATAGCAGATTCTTGCAGAAACAGTTTAACTGTGCTATAGAGTTCAAAAATCACCTGGACCAGAAGGAAGCCAGAGAGGACAGCAGCTTGGATCACTGGTCCTTTTACTCAGTGGTAGTATTCTTATCGTCCCTAGTAACTGTGGGAATGAGTGCAGTAGCATTCCTTGCCTTCCTCCACTATCAAGAATATACAATTTACATCTAAATATTACATTAAATAACAATATTTTATTCTGAAGAATGAGGGGTTTTTGGCAACGCTTACTCACTCAAAAGCCAACAGCTACTGAAATTTACTCAAGTAATTTTTGTCTCTATTTTTCATATAAAAACTGCATAGTCCAGTTGAAATTAAATGGAAAGGAGACAGGAAGTACCTATAGTTAAATTAAACCTTAAAAGACAAAAACATTCCAGTTCTTCTGGTTTGCTTCAAAACTCTCTGCAGACACTGCAAGCTTTTCTACTCTTTTAACAGTTTTCAGATCAGCCTGCTGACTGGGTTAATTCCTTTTATTCTTATGACAATTTCAGAAATTAACATACAAAACAAAATTGCCATGTACTCTGAAGTGCACATTATGTGATATGTGCCTCCAAAACATTTTTTGAACCTGAAATGGCGAAGGAGAAAAAAAAAACATTTGATGAGTCCCAAGAATGGTATGCATTTATTTCCCCAAATACTCATTAATATCTACAGAGAGTCAATTACAGTAAGAGAACTATAAAAAGATCCAATGTGGAAAGCTTGGGGAAGTGTGTATCAACAATGGGCAGTTTTTAAAAATTTTAACAGTTGAAATTTAAAGAGAATCTATTTTGTGAACAGTGCAGATTGGATTAAAATAGCTTTGTAAGGACTTAAACACACTACCTGTATTGTACATTTGTAAAGCTTTCTCAGCTGTACAATAAATAATTCTACCATAGCACTATTGAACATATGTAACACAAATTGTCATTACAGTTTTCTATATCTCTTCCAGAAATAGAATTACTAAAGCCAATTGCCTTTTAAACTCCTTTTATTCAATCAAGAATGTCAAGATAAATCTATACTTACCAGAGTAACATTAGAGTCAGATTTTTAAAACAAAATATACTGTGTATTTCAGAAACTGTGAGAAAGAGGTTAATCTCCTAAGGGCTAGATTTCACTATGCCTCAGAAAGGGGAAAAAAAAAACCAACAAAAAACAAAAACTGTGCAAAACCAAGTCAGAAACTGAAGAACTTCATCCAGCTTTTAAAGAAAAATAAATACAGGGCTTCATTTCCTAAACTTAAGAAGGAAACTACTGGAGCCTTAAACATTCTTTTAAGCCATAGAGAAACATTAAGTTTCTTTGATTAATCTGAACTATTTCTATGTTCTGCCAGCTCTGTAAAACATAAAAAAAACAAAACAAAAGAAAGCTGTTGAGTAGTACCGTCAGGAAGGCAAGGAAATTACACTGGTAATGCCTATGGGCTTCCTGACGAGGGAGGGGCTGCAGTGCTATCATAAACACTATTAGAAATTATCTAAAGAGATTTGGTAAACAGATTTTAAATAGACTTTACTATATATAATTAGCATATAGGATTACACCATCATGGGCGATAATAGGCTAAACGGTGAGTGATTTATATGGCTCAGTTTCTGTGCTTTCCCTTCCGCTCTTGGGAAGAGCGCAGAGACCAGCCCAGCATGGGGGAAGTGAGAAGCTGCTGAAGGCTGTTAGAGCTGGAGAGGAGATCCTGAAGTACTCCCTATGGAGCAGAAATGGCAGGACACCACCATTAAAAATGCCAGCATTCACTAATGGGAGGAAACCCAAGTGTTCGCGTCAGCCCTTCGGTATAAGTTTGAGTGCCTGCTGTTCAGCTAAGTAAACTCACTCGCCATACAAAAAAGTGGGAGTGCTTCTCTTTTGGAACAACAGCTGGAGTTTCGGCTCAGTCAAAGTGATGTATCCTACAGAGAAAATAACATCAGTGTATTCTCTGTCCTCTGTCTCTTTCTCTCTCCTTCTCCACCTGCTTCTTGAAAAACGTCTCCAGATGATAAACAGCATCTTACACAAGAATATTTCCTTTCCTTGAGATGGAGCTCTGAGCAACCTGATCTAGTTGAGGGTGTCCCTGCTCACCGCAGGGGGGTTGGAATAGGTGACCTTGATCGTCCCTTCCAACCCAAGCCGTTCTATGATTCTATGATTCTGTGAAATATTTGATAAAAAATAAAGCTGACTTTAATGATATGCAGGCAGTGAGCTTTATCCCCATCGTTATATTTATTGACTATATATATTCTGTTTCTCATTCATAGCTGGGCAAATATGTAAAAAGAAAATCTATGACACTTCTACAAATTATTACTGGCAGTTGTCAGTGGGCAAGCCAATTTCAGTCCTGCATAGCTACCAACCCTATAAAAACCAAAATGTTCTGTGGGCTCTGGAACTACTGAAATTGGGGGGATCAGGGAGCGTTATGGGTCTGTATCTTATGCACGACCGGTTTGCAGATTTGGATTCAAACTTTTCTCTGAGTTGGGGCATTTTTAAGGAGTCTCTCCTTCATGGATTCTTTGGAGTCTGATTATGTAGTATTCCAGGCTTTTTTTAGCATGTTCCTTCTTTTTCCCATCTGCCTACCTTCTTGAAACTTCACTGAGCTTAATTATTCTCTCCACTTTCAAATTTATTTTTAAATCAGGCAATGGGTTTAAAAGCTGTTGGTCGGACACCAATAAAACTGCGTGCATTTAGCAGTTTGGTAAGAAGGATTAAGCCTAGTTAACTGTTAGTTCCACTTTTTCTTGGAAATAATGAGAAAGTAAAAAACAAAATAAATTATGGTATAAAGCCTCATTTGACATGGTGTTTTGACTGACCTGGGTCCTTCACCTTCACCTTTCTTGATAAGAGCTAAGTGTGGAAGACAAAAACTATGTATGAAAAGGTTCTGCTGGTATCAGTGATCAGGCTTAGTCTGACTCAATACTCACTGATTCAACACTAGAAGAATATCATTCAGTTGTTTCAAAAATTTCACGCTGAAGACTTTACTTGCTGCATTCTCTGTCCTCAGAACAGACACTGCCATCACCGTAGCAGATGTAAACAACTGATGTTGCCTTTCTTATCTGCAATAGTTCTTCATTTGGTTAATTGGCTATTTGAATTTCTAGCTATAGGCAGTTGTTCAGGTATCAGCTCAAGCAATCGAAATAGCACCGTTACAGTGCTGCTTTCAAACTAATTAGCATCGTTTTGCTCTCTGAAGCCAAAGTCATGCATTCACAGGATGCAGTTGCATGCCACAAGCTGGCTGTCTCCACTCTACACTCTGCACGTTTACTGGTTTTTTTTTCTTTGCCTTGTTTAAATGCATACACAAGGTAATATAGTGCAACTTTCAATTTTTCAAAATTGTTTCAGCCATATATTTTTGTTTCTATATTTCACTCTGCCTTTCAACATTATTACTCACTTTTCTATTATACACACTGTATTTGAAAATCTTCCAGTCATACATTTGCCTATATAGGACTCAGAATCAAAATGGTGATTAGAGGATATAACATTATAAATATCACAGGTTTTCAGGGGTGAAAGAAACAACTAATTCATTAAACTGAAATGAAAGTTTTTTGGTTAACAGAACATTCTCAAACATTCACCCACTTTAAAAAAAGCATTGTTAGGAGGATCCTCGATGAACATGGTATGAGTTTTGCTTTTCCAAGCCAACAGCACTAAAAAAAACTTCATTGGTTTTTAAATATCAGAAAGAATAATTTCTTACCGCAGAAAATGTCATATCAGGCATAGTGCATACTCTGAAAATGTTAATCCAGGATGTTTTCTGGAAGACTCAGTTTTCAGATGGGCAGAAGTGTGCCGCACAAACTCCCGCCGTCTCACCTGGCCAGTTACAGCTGCCGGTCCGTCCCGTGCTCAGAGACCCACGGGCACAGGGAACTGAGGGGAGTAGGAGCAACCCTTTGAGGAGACGGCGGCAATGAGGTGCTCAGGGACCCCTTTTGCTGCCTTCACTCTGACTTGCTACCTCACTGGTTCTTCCTCATCTTCCCCTGATTACGCCTCTTTGCCACTGCCAATTTCTTCTAGGTTTTCCCTGTACTGCTATTATCTCACAGCAAGGGTAAGGAAGAGGGCGGTGAGGATAGCGTTGGTGCCCAGAGGGGTGGGAAAGAAGTAGGAGAGGACAGGGCAGCGGCAAAGAGGTGGGGACAGGGCAGGGAAGAGGTAGGTAAATATGGCTAAGAGCCGCTGTGCTAAAGTATAACCTCCAGTCCAGTCAGGCATTAGTCTAGGGAAATCCTATGGTTTACATTATGCAGGAGGTCAAACTGTATGATTAGAATAGTCCCTTCTGAACTTCTTGTTGACAAACCTATCGAATAAATATCTTTTTTTCTTAATTACACATAAAATAAGTTGTCATTTATTTTCAAATACTTCATTAAGGTGCATTTCGTAGTTCTCATAGTCTTAGCAGCGAGCAACTGAGAAATGCTGCATAGAATATAATCCAATGGACCACTCAGTGACAAGTACAGTAGAGACGTAGATGAAAGCTTACAGTAAGAAGTGGGACAACATTTTCTTGGAAGCCACTTGAAAGTCTCTTGAAAGTCTCTTAGTACTGTCATTAGTACACTCTGGAAATTTCAGAGCCTTAAAACATAGTGACGTATGAGGAAGCCAGAGTGCTAGCACACAGCTCATTTCTGAAATATTCAGAGCTGCAGAGCAAAGCTGAAAAAACTGCTTCTGTTTTCCTTTTTGGTGGGGTTTCCTAAAGCAATGCTAGGTTTGTTTTGATGCAAAACATTGTTTTCAGCATTCTGACAATTTCAAGAACTAAATTCCTTTCACTTCATGTTGAAGGGTTTGATTCAGAATGGGCTGTTTTCCTTAGATTATGGACATCAAATTGAGATATGGGGAAAAAAAAAAAAGTAAAGCCAGAAATAATTTCAAATCATAAAAGGTTCCATTAAAAATGTTATAACAAAATATTTCACTTTCCCCAGTGTCCTCCTTGCATAAATAATTTGCTGAAAGCAAAAAGACAATTGTGAAATGTTTCTGTCACTGTATTTGCATTTTTCAGTGCAAACAACGGTAGGAATAAAAGTGGTCAGGTACAGCGTCCTCTGACTGCACTCATAGCACTCATCAGAAAGAGACTACCCTTCTGTCTTGAGGGGTTTTTCATATGTCTTTCTCTTCGTGAAGGAGAAGTTTCACCCAAGTAGCATAACTTGACAACTTCACTCATGAGCACAAAAAGGTCAGTCTGACACTTCTGTTAAAGAAAGTAAATAGTTGCTTTAACTGAAAAAAAAAAAAATCATTTCCAAGGCAAAAGCGGGATCTACGTATTGACATTTCACATTGTTGAAATCTATAGTCTTGCAAGAAGTCAGCAAACAAGCTGTACTTAACCAAAATCACCTGCCTACTTGAAGCTCTTTGCAAGACTGGGACATACAGGAGCAGCAATGCATAAAGACAAACTTATTTTCATTTCATTTTAATGACCTTTAATATTTGCAGACCGCTTCAGAAATGAAAAATGGTCAGTCTAATTTCTACATCGGGTGTGTGTGCCCCATCTCATCAATATTCCATCTGTACATGCTTCCTTCAGGTGGCTGTTCAAGGGCTGTTGGCTGACTCAAAAAAAAAAAAAAGCACAGTAGGTGAGAGCTACCAAAGTCAGCTGGGAAGGAAATACTGCCCATGTACTTTGGGGTTACAGAGCCAAGCCCAAAGATGGCTCTAAATGGATATCTGATTAGATGTGTCTATGTTACATGTCATGGGACTGCAAACCTTGCCAAACACGTCGGGCCCTGAGGAAAAAGGAAGACCAAGGCTCTATACTGCTCCCTCAGGAAGTTCACACTCTGCCTAACCCCTATGGCATTCTTTGTGGCCCCAGTGATCTCACAGGCGCCCGCATATATTTCTGAACTAGAAAAACTGTTTTCACATATAAGGAAAGATGCCTTAGTCTTATGTGGAGCTTTTCATATAAAATTTTGTTGGACAAAAATGTTGGCAAAGGGAAACACTGCTTTTTTCCTTCCGTTTTAAACTGAGGGTCAGTCTCTATGGCAGGACAAAAACATCACTTCTTGTAATTTATACTGTCACCATATTTAACTTGGGTAGCGATTGTCACTGTCTTAAGAGAGAAAAGTCTTTTTAAATTGGGTTGTTTGAAGGATGAGAGGTTTGCAGCAAAAATCTTTAAATGTATATACTTATGTCTGTATGTATGTATGTAATAGCAGGTGTTTTATACTCCACAGAATGCGTTCCATTTTCACAGAAATCAGGGATGTAACTATGAATAGCTTATGTTTGGTTTTTTTTGTTTTGGAGAACCAAGCGGAAGTGGGGTTTGCTCCTATTTTGCTGGCAATGACAAGTTTTTACTGTTTTCTTTTTCACACAGCTTTAGCCACATACTCTCACTTCATCACACTTGCAACATGTTGTTTTAAAATTACACTGAATGGCTTTTAGAGGTCGTGCCAGCTTTGGGCTTTGTTCTGATACCCTTGCAAACACAACCCCCCCATCCATTCCTTAAAGAGATGTTATCCAGGATACAGATTTGAAGCACTCCTACCTGCATAAACGACCAGCATACAAAATCTTAATGGAAAAAAAAGTCTTCCTATAAAGCTTTATAACTATAGGAATTATTTTTAAAAAGATGAATTATTTGATGGAAAAGGGAAAAAAGTATAAAAGTAGGTAGCCGTGTCATGAGTTTAATATTCTGTTACAAGCTGCAGCAGGAAAAATGTCAGACGTAGCTGTTGTCATTGCATAAGGATTGTGAGAAAATAAATAGCATAAAATGATTTTGTATAAAATACTATGAAAACTTTTATTTAATATTTGAAATAATATTTCTGTATGACATTCCATGTGATAGTTACTTTCCTCAAGAAAGCTATTATGTAAAGAAAAAAAAATAATTTTACCTTATTTCCCGTTCTATGGTTACACAAGAAATAGTCTTCTATCCCATGTACATCCCAAAGCTATACCACTTTCCCTTCAGTTTCCACAACCCAAGCACAACTGCGGCTTTTTAAAGTGTGTATCTTTCCCTACCTATATTATATGACTGAACCTGGAATAGAATTAAAACATATGAAAAAATCTAAGAAGCAAAAAAACCAATAACCCAGCAAGGAAAACCAGTATCCTTTGTCATTCTATAGTCCATAGCAGTCATGTTTTTTACAGTGACTCCTTGATACACATCAACTCGGAATCTTTCCTCTCCTAAAACACTGAAAATACTTAAGGCCTACCCTGAACTTTTCAGCTCCGGTGTATGCCTCTTTGATGAGCCTGTGCGTCTGCTGCTGAGCTTCAGCAAGAGCATCTCTGCCCTTCCAGCCTTCAGACAGCTCAGGCACATCTGACCGGGAGCTGCTTCGAACAAGTTTTTTTTGCAAATGAAATTTTTAATCGCCAGCTCTTTCTGCCTGCAAATTCTGCTTCATACACTCCATGTAGAAATTGTCCACTAACGCTCACACACACACGTATACAAACTTTGGGGCTTTTTTACGCTAAACAGCAGGATCTTCTACTTGCATAGACTTAAGGCGTAAAAACCTGCAAATTAAAAGAAAACAGACACCCCCCCCCCCAAAAAAAAAAAACAAAACAAAAAACAAAGCACCAAAAAAACGAAAAAGCAAAACAGGTAGAATGGAAAGATTTTGGTAATGGCAAGCAAATTAAAATTTTTCTGAATGATAGCTATGGCTACAAAGACAAGTGACAAGCTCATATGACATATAGAAACAGAGGACCTCACCTGCACAGGTTGCAGTTACCAATACTAGCATGTTCACATCTCTCTTGTCATCCCCAGCACTTACCAAATCTGTTCAATGCTGCCTTCTACATCTTTCTTTGCATGAGTACTCTTAGGAAAATCCTATAACCTGTAATATGAATCAAACACATTTTTTGGTGGTCTTAGAGCAAAGCCCTGGGGTCTCATAATTATAGGATTTAATAAAAAATTGAATCTTTCCTTTACATTATTTAAAACCTTTTGGAAATACTATATGCAAAAAAGTATTCCTGCCAACTCTTTTCTTGTTCATTTAAGAATTCTCTGGAAATATTATTATTAATTTAAGCCTTTCCTACATAACTGCTCCTTACAGAAGACAACTTGCATGTAAATAACTCTCACTATAAACTGATATGAGAGCAAGCTCTATATAATGAAATCCATTACAGTAATATAAATCTGACCTAGGAAACACACATGTGGCTGTACTCAAATAAATAGCCTCATTGCCTGCAAATTTATATAGTAAATATTGTATTCAATTTCATGTAAATACTAACAATTTAAGCAATGTATTTGCAACTTCTGAGAGCTAAAAACTATTTTGTTAAGAAAAAAATGAGAATAGTGCATGAAAATGTGGCACGGTACTATAAAAGCTGAAATCCACTGTAAATACCTCGGATATATTACAGGCAAAGAGGCAGAGCATGGGTTTTCAAAACAGTACCAGCACATACACAGAGAAGAGCAGCTGTGGTTTATTCCTTCACTGAACTCACACACAAGGTTTCACACTTAACCACCCCGTACCACACCATTCGGCACTTCCAGCAAGATACTTATTTTCGAGGACATTTCATAGAAGCAGACGGTAATTCAAGGAGTATTTTATGACAATGGCTTGCAAGTAAGTGGTGGTCTCTAGTCTTCCAGGTGGCCCACACAACTGCTTCTGTCACAACAACGAAGCATCTGTCATTCGGCAAGCAGTGACACTTACTGTTTGTTGTAGCCTGGGACTGGTTTAGAGCTTCCAGCATATTTTATAACCCTCTGCAGTAAACCAAACCAAACCAAAACAAAAAAGCACATTTTTGTACAGCTGCTCCATATAGTTTTTTAGTAAATCTAACTATGACCAAACTTGCTAACGTGCTGAATAAGCAAGCTGAAATAAAGGGCATAGCAAAACTGTGAGCTGCACCATGAACTGGAGAGATTAGAAATGTGAAAACAGAAGGGAATAAGACTCTTTTTTTCTTAATAGCTGATTACAGAATGTAAGTTTTGAGTTTGAAAGCTTTAATTCCTAGATTTATAGAAGATGTCTCCATGTAGACAGTATGTATACAAATACAAAAATGTATTTGAAAAAAAAAACGGAGTCCATGTATATTTAAACAAAATTACTGCTCCAGTTGTATTAAAGCAAGGTTATTTTAATCTTGTTTCCTTGGGACTGACTGTCTTACTTTTAAGCAATCTGCACTGCAGACATGACAGGAAAAGTACGGAATTGACACTGTAAGAGGGAAAAAACCCTACAGTTTCACAATGAAAATATATATTTTGTCTTCTATAGTAATGTATAAAAGGAATGTACAACTTAAATTTTCAAAGAGAAAACAAAACAAAACAAAAAAAAGAAGGGAAAAAAAGGAGAGTTTGAGAGTATGCTGTCATTCCCAACTAAATACTAAACTGATTGGGCTTCCTGTTACAAAGATCTACATATGTAGTTTAATTGGTCTTTTGTGAGTACTTGCACAAGATTAGGCACAACTTTTGAAAGCATTAAGCCGTTCCACCCATTTATTTTCCCTTCTTCTTTTTCTCTGATTGTTCTTTTTATGCCGGAACAAGAAAGTGGAGAGAATAAATTAATCAAAACCAAAAAAAATCAATTCAGAAACAGAATAAAATTTATTGTGAAAAAATGCAGACATACCTCTGTTAATTTCTATTGTCTGTCTCTCCTCTTCATACTCTTTTTTTTCTTTTCCTTTTTTTTTCAATAAAAGCTCTGCACTTTTCCTAGAAATGCACATATTCTGTTTATAGCAGCAGAACATTTTAATATAACTTCATTAAGCATAGAAGAGTGCATTTTTAAATCCTGTCTCTGTTTATGATCTAATTACATTCCCTATTGCATTAAATGGAGGCTGCTAATGTATAATATCCAACTTTGTTCCCCATGGCTTCTGACAAACAAAATCACTACTGTATTCACATTAAAAATAAATCAAACACATTCTTTTCAGTGTTGCAACATTATGAATTGCCATAGTCCCCTGGTGGTCTTCAAACAACGTTAACAATATAGCATTCAAATAATAAAGCACAAGAAAGAGGAAAGGGTATTTTATAGCCCAGGTTAATATGTTTTACCCATCTTCTTTACATACTTTATTCAGCATTGTTGTAAAACTGTAAGTTCACTGAAGGTCTCTGGGTGACAGAGTAAACTCATGAAAACAGTTACATAAACACACTAAAAGGTGATAATACACGTATATAATTATAATCTTTTTAATACCAGCAGGGCTGGCATAGTGTCTAGTAGAAACACTATATATTTCCTACATTTTGCTTTCTTAAATCTCTATATTCAAGGTGATATTTTAATTTTTTTAATAAAAGTGCATCTGAGAATTTTGTGCTGTAATGCAAATTAATTTCCTTAAAATAGTCAGAGTATGAGAGAAGAACATCCACAAATGAAGCTGATTATTTATCTTTAAATTAATAAAGGCTAAGAGAAGCCAAACTTTATTCAAGCTTCTGCAGTAACCTCCATCAAAGAAATACCTACACACTGTTTTACCGTAAATGTGTTCAAGGCAGAAATATTTTCTGATTAACTGGATTTCCATTGGTATTAATGTATTTAAAAATCTTTTTTCTATGAGGCGTTTAGTGTTATTTCCTGTAAAAATATCCAGTCCTTGTCAGTCAGCATATGGCGAACGTTGCTCCGGCGTCATTTTCATTTGCCTTTCAATAGCAAATTTCTGGAGTTCAGCTTTTGAAAGCTTGATGATTATTTACTTGAACCCAGGAAACTGGAAGAGCAGACAGACTTTATGAAGCCGAAAGATGATTTGGGGCACGCAACCATTCATACCGTGGCTTCGTTATCTTGTTCTCCCTCTTGTGGCCTCGGATAATAAGAGCACACAAGATACTGCTTCGACATACAGCACGGCTGTTGCTCCTGTAATAACTTGGGGGGAAAAACAAGACTTTGGGGGAAGGTGCCAGAGGATCCAGCCGCCGCCCTGGCACTGGAGGGGCACCTGCGCGGCCCGGTCCCCTCCACCCACGAGGGACACAGGGACGATGGCGACAGCGGGGTCGGAGCCAAGCCGCCTTTGCGATACTCTCCTGTGGGGATCCCACAGCCCGGCCGGGAGCTGTACGGCCCTTCCCCAGCTCTCCAACAAAATTAAGCCCAGTGCTTTTCAACGCAGGGCAGTAAAGGTTTCCAGACTAAGGGCTTCACACCAGGTCTGCCGTCTTCACCAAGGCCTGAAGATCACTGAGGTAATTTCAAGGCACAGTTGCCCACTTCGGTTGCACGAACCAATTCTTCTCTGTGCTCTGAATAGTAATGACAAATATAAACAACATTAAAGTCCTTCTTTTCAGCCATATGAAACAAGCATTTTAATATTCAGACTTTAAGGCCACAAATTGGTGGCTATAAATATTGTACTGCATTCAAAGTTCTGTATATGCCATCTGGTGACCATGTGATTAGTGTATCTATGGGGCAAAAGAAGAAGGGGGGGTCTTGTCATGCCCTCATTTATTTTCTGTGCTCAACTATGTACTCACTTAAAACCCAGCCATATGCTAGAGCATCTGTTATAGGTGGATTTTGGTTTTTGTAAATTTTCTTTTTTAAAATTGAGTCGATTTTGCCCTTTAGAAGCCTACACTCTGAACAGTACTTCAGAATGACATTTACTGCAGACCAAATTATTATTATTTTATTAGGAGCTACAGTGTCTAGTTTGATCAAACAGCAAAATTCTGATTTGGAACTAAATAGTACCTTAAGATTTATAGTACTGAAACAGCCAAATCATCCCTTTTTGCTTGCATCCACCAAAGAAGATATGATTAATTCAAACTCTGTTTGTGTGCATATTCCTACACAGAGGTTTTCAAGTTGATTTGTATTTTCTTCAGTGCGGTAGTATAAAAAGAAGCCTTCTTTGCCTTAATATAAAGAGATGCCATGCAGCAGTTATAAATGTGAACAGCAAATCCTCTGCTTTATTGGCCCAGTGCTCATATACGCATAATCATCATTTAGTTTACAGAATACTGCTCAAGGCAGTCTTGAGCAAGTAGTATGCCAGTATGCCGTTGGGAATGAAACCAAGAATACAACCATTTTTGCGGCTTTTCATCATGCCTTAGAAAGAGAAGGTTAAGCTAAAATTGGCTCTGTAAGAATAATAAAAGTATACTAAAAATACCCTTATTTTTACTCATACTTTCTGTTAAAAAATGAGTTATTTCTGCAGTCAGTGCTTGCTTAAAGTACCCAGTGAAGTCAACAGGAACTTCATTTATCAGTATCGCAGGACCAGCTCCCAGTTTCACTGCTCCAACTTTTTCAAGAGCATTTCTACTCTTTTGCTAACCGAACTAAGCGTAAACTGTAACATCAGGCTGTAAAGAGGACCGCAGAAGCTTTGAAAACGGCCTATTTCAAAGCATATCAATCACTTTTAAATATGATAATATCCTACTCCTGCTACTCCTCCCTGCCTCAAACAGCTTAAATGGGAACACGTAATTTTCTTTTGCACCACTCAGTAGGGCAATGCTGTCTTACTGAACTTTTCCCCTCTTCCAGAACTCCAGAATTATCCAGACCGACACATCCATGTCACTGTCACTGTGTTATCCTACTTTCCAGCATTAATTTCATGCACCAGATCCCATGATGAACCTGGGCTGTGCCACTTCTCAATATTTATGCTAGGTCAAGGTGGCAGAATTTAATCTTGCAAAGCTAGCTCAAAAAGGGCATACCAGCTGCTATGTCTTAGTAAATCAGATAACAGCAATAGATCTAAAGAGGGAATGAGACAGAAGTAAGTGAGATTATTGCATCTGTTTAAATCCTAGGTCCCTCACAACCATTTTGAAAGCACATATTTGTTATTGACTGAACAAAAATAATGTTAAAACATAATTAAAAACAGCCTATAGTGTCATTTAATGATTTTTTTTTTCTAATTGTGGTTTTAAAAAAAAGAATTGTTGTCAGAGACCTAAGAGCAGCTGGTAAGAAGTTCAAACGCAGGTCAGCATGCAGCCTAACTGAGCTAAGATTTCTGCATCTTTAGCCTAAATTAAAAGAACATTAAAAATCAATGTACTGTGATGTGAAATGGCAGTTCTGAGCCTGGTACACAAACAGTGTGTAGAAATGAGGACAGGGTGTTGTCTTACAGAGCTGATGCATTCTGAAAGCACTGACAAAAGCTTGGGAAAATGAAAACAAGAAAAGAGGTCTCTTTTTTTTTTTAATTTAAAGAAGTAGAATAGAGATATTGTATGAGGATTGCAGAATGCCATTATTCTGAACATGAATTATGAAAGTTTATTTATTGTTAAAGGGCATCCAGCCTGGTAACTGCTGGACTTCATAAAAATCTAGATATGGAATGACAGATCCTAAATATGAATTGTTATTGTTCTGGGTGCTCCTTATACATGGCAACATGAATTGTACCACTGCCTTGGTGGCTTGAAGACTGTGCTGCGCTAGACGTAGCCTGGAAGAGATATTTACCGCCCTAACACTTACCACCTATCAGCATCCATAAATATACCAACTTTGACACCATTTCCAAAATGTTTCAAGTGAAGCAGGCAAGAAGGAATAACATTATGAGAAGAGAGAATCTACAGTCTCATGAGCTGGCAGGACCACATTTCTTAACAGGAACCTGGCAATTTGTAATGTGCATTTGCATCTTGAACCTGTTCCAGAACTGACCTAGAAGGGTAAAAATGAAATGGAAGCTCTAGTGCAAGATAGGAATCAATTCAAAACAGGAATTAAGTATGAATAATTTTCCATTGACTTTATCATCTGATAAAAAATTAGATCTCAAACTTTTTTTTTCTGGAAAAGCATCTGCTTCTATGTGAAATTGAAATAAAAATTGAAATATTTACACTTTAAATGATACTGCTATGTTTCTTTATATTTATAGCTTGACTAAAGTGTCTTTGTCCTTCTCAGGGGTTCCATCAACAGGAGCATACCATGGTAGCCATGAAGTTTTCCATATTGCACTGTGTTTTCTTGCTTGAAGAGGGAGAAAGCATCCCATGGTCGGTTTCCTAACTGAATACCAAAGAATGAGGCCTCTAAAATGTTCTTTCTGAAGCCCAAAACCCATTATTTCCAATTTGAAATTCTTCAGTTAAAAAAAAAAAAATAAAAAAAACCCAAGCAAACAGTTTTCTGGTGAAAATATTAATATACTTGAAAAACTCACTTATGCAGATATTTCCCTCAGGAGGAAAAAAAAAAATCTCTGTGTTATAGACAGCTCTGATATGAGTATGAAGCATTCATGGCATTCCTAATAGACAGCTGAATGAGCACCTATGATGGGCTATCAAGCAGTAGCAGTCAGTTTGAACTGAACATTTTTCAGCTTGGAGAGGGACATTCAGAACAATTTCTCTGTTCTACCACACTCTCACACAGCCAAGCAATGCCTAGTCCATGGCCGTCCTGGCAGATGAACAGCAAAGGTTGAAGCTGTGAAACAGAAGCTCCCAACAGGAGAAAAGGCAGACTTTTCCTGAAATAATTCTGGTTTGTTTTCATTAGGAAAGCTGTGGGTTTGGCACAGTGCTGACCCAATATCAATGCTAGCTATAAAAATCTACATTTAAATAATTTGCAAGTTGGTCACCTATGAACTATCTTAAAAAATATGGTGCCAGAGCTGACAGTCTTTCACTTGGCACCAGACTTCTTTTCCTCAACTTGCAATCACTAATAATATACATCACCCCACCCCCAAAAAAAAATCATATTTGAAAACAACGGGATGCAGTAAGACAGCGAGAATTTCTGAACAAAAGCCTCAGTAATTAAGGTAAAAGACAAACTCATGATGCTCAATATTAAATGTAAAATGATGTGTTGAAGTAACTAGGGAGAAAGTAAGAGTTGAAGCCAAAAAACCTAATTGTCTAAACCACACTTGCGTGGTCAGTGGTTTTAGGTTACCAGGTAATTAAGGTGACCGTGGGTAATCCTTTTCTTTCTCAGTTTTCCTATATATAAAATGCCTGCTTCATCAGAGTGATGGTACACATAGTCCTTTTGTACAGACAAGAAACATTTGAGACTTCTGGGCCTACAAATGCCAAGAATTATCACCAATTTTGTATGATGGCTTTGACATTAGTTATACATAAATTTAACTATATCCCCCTTTTTTTACTGTAAGTAGAAATTACGAGGCTTAGTAAGTGTTAATAAGTTGTAGGTAGAAAGATGATCAGAACCCCATACCATCTGTACCTTTGCAGTCTACATGTCAGGTGAGTATGAAATCTAGCATTTCCCTAGTTGGTCTTACGCACCTAAGATATTTAAAAAAAACCAAAGACCTCTGCATAAATATCTATTTGTGAGACTTTTAAAATCTTTCTTCTCTCATTCTAATTACAAAATGAATTGTCTGGCATATGTCCTGATTCTAATTAAGAATTAATTCATTAGTTTGTTTCCAGCCTGAAATATTTGGGGGGTAACTGTACAGGCAAATATACAAGGCAGAAATACTGTTTGCATAGCCAAGCAGAAAATGAAGAAGGGAATGGGAAAGACTACGTGACAGAGAAAAGAGCCATCTGGCTGATGGGCAAAATGGCTCAAGCCAGCCACGGTAGGAGGGGCAGACAACTGCTCAATTAAAAGGCCCACCAGAACCCTCCGTATGGACCTTGGCAAGCACGTGAGATATCACGGAAACAACGTGGAGGCCCGACCACTCCTTATTGGCAGACTACATGAGTATGGCACTACTATATGATATTTTCATCTTATTTTTGCCTTTGCAAAAGATTGCAACTTTTTTTTCCCCCCTTTACTGTATTTTTCCTTTATTTTCTTTGACCCTTTATGTTGTTAAAAGATATACAGTTCACAGCCACATATTGCTGCATATCACTAACAAAGGGAGGTACAGGCCAGCTCCCTGAACCTGGAGACATCCAGAAATTCCGCTGGAGTCCCTTTCCTAACAGGCCAGCTGCACAGAAGGAGGTTAACATCACAGCAACAGCCCTCACCTCCCCCGCCTCAGCTACAGCTGCATGTTCCAAACAGCCCGTGGTAATGGGCTCTCAGTGCGATCTGTACCAAAACCCAACACACTATCATCCAGTTGGAAAGGAGCGTTTCCCAGTATGGAGGAAAGAACTCCAGAATAAGGGCCAGAAGTGACAGAGGGCTTTAGAGGTCGAAGCAGGGACAAAAGCTGGTTTCTGAAACCCGTAGAGCTGTATCAGCGTAGCTCTGCATCTTGGCTCATCGGGGGACTGAGAGTAAATGATGAGATTTGGTGGGGAGGGCACAGTGGGGCACCCTGTGGCTCAGTTTACCTCATCCTCACAGAAACACACCCATGACAGCGGAGAAGTGGAGAGCAGTAACATACTGCTGGGGAGAGCAGAAAGCAAAGAACATCGCATCAAAGCTAGTTTTCAACCCTCCTCTCAGAAAGAAGCGCTTCAGCTGGTAAAAGGCTCAGCTATGGTCTTTTCTGTAAGACAGCGGGAGCTGATTCTTCACAGCATCTCCTTGCGTGCCGTCGTTTATTCCCGTACAAAACTGGCACAAGGCATCGGCGGTGGCTTTTGTCATCACCCTGCAGAAATGTGTGTTACCTTCAACACCGCACCACACCAGGGCAAGGGCTTTACGGGCACAGTGAGAGGAACAGACCCCGCTATCCAACAGCAAGGTCCCCATGCCGTGGAACTGAAGCAATGACCCCGATCAGCCACCTCCTGAATCCGGTCAACCCTGCTCATCCCCCGAGAGCTGACGGGCTTCTAGCATACAGTAGCACATGGCGCAGAGGCCTCAGAGGATCATTTAAGCTTACAGAGGGGAAAAAAGCCCCTGACGAGTATCAGGTATTACGTTACATGCTGGGAAACTCTTTACAGTGAAAGTGCTGAGCGTCGTTTGGAAGAGCAACAGGACAGCAGCAGGACTACCTCTAGAAATGGGGAATCATCAGCTGCTCAGCTGTAATCGCCGGCTTAAGCAGAACTGGCGTGAAGATAGCATGAAAGCCTGGGGTAAATATAATAAAATAGAAAATGTATTTTTCCACATTGTAGATAACACTGTTTGCAGGTTATCTATCTATTCCAGCCATTCCCACAGTATTTTCAATGGATGAACCTCTTGTTCCCCCATCGCTTCCCTCTTTGGGTGGGTAGGGTGGGGGAGGTGTTAGTAAACAACAGACGGCATATCCATCTTTTGTGGCACAAAGTCCTAGCTCAAGTCTTTTTTCTTAACGTCACCTGTATTGAAGCCTGGGTTTTTTAACATCGTTTGTATTTCTCGAATTTCAAGCCCAAGATCATGTCAGGACTGACAGAGAGCACCTAGGTAAAAATGGCGTAATTCTTTAATTGACATAATTTCCCGCATATTCAGCTTCGTATTCAGACAGAGAGAAAAAAAAAATTAGGCACAAGCCAAGACACTTTTGTGAAGCTGCTGATTAGGCGATGGTTGAAAAATGGAGGGTAAGGAAAAATACGCTCGTTCTCCTTCAGGCTCGTGCACTGAAGCATTGACTGTGGAGGGCCTTGAGACTGGTTTCAGTGCAATCAAAGGGGCTACACCTGTCTGTGCCTCGCTCTCCTGGAGCTAGGAAAGGAATCTAGCTTTTAACACAGTAGCTCCCCAGCGTAAAAGAGAAAAATAATTTGCAGTATTAGATCATGGCTTGCCTTGGCTGTGTGCCCGCAAGAGAAAAGCCTTCATTGGTGCTGCAGCCCCAGAGATGCTGAGCGAGTGAGCCCCAGCGAACAATTCGGAGATGTCTTTATGGAACTAACAGAGAACACAGCTTTCATAAAACACAGACCATTTTAACTTCAGACACGGATAATTCAAAGGGAAAGCCTTTTAATTGTGTTATTCTATCAACAAGAGGACAAACAAGGTTAAATGGTGATAGATGCTGAATTAACAAGCTATTTGCTTGCAGCATTCTTGTGCTGGGAAAAAGCTGTAATTATTCTCCAGCTTCATAGAGGGAAACTTTCTTCCTACTTTTCACTGTCGGGCTCTTCCAATTGATTTTATCATAATTCAAATACATGGCAAAATGCTCCTGAGCACAAAAGCAAAGGGCTAAGAGTTACTCTCTTTTATTACACTAGAGAGCCACTAAATAGCAAAGGATTTTGATTTAGATTCCTGCATTAAAATTAAATCACACATCCTAAGGAAAAATGATCCATAATAATGAAAGTCACACACATGGGGATTGAAAGTGCTATTGAATAATGAAGAAAACTATAGTAGCAATGAATGTGAGGGACCACTATGCTTTAATGAAGAGATATTTCCGAAACGAATATCTCCCTTCAGTGTTTCCTATTGATGGTCCGAATATTATCAAACAAATTACATGAAATACAAATATCACAAAGTCCAAATGAATTACTTACTGCCTTTTGATTTGGGTTGCAGCATTTTATGTCTCTGCTGTAGGAAAGAGTTACACGTAGCCGGGTGATTTTTAGTGCATCATGCAGGTCAGGATGAATACACCGAGCCTCCAGAGCCCAAGGCTGCAAATGTACTTCCATTTTGTAAACTCTTACCCAGTGACACTGGCCATTGGATGGTGAGATTATATGCAGTTCCAATATTGACATCTTTCTTTTGCTTTCAGGCCCCCTTTACTGATTTTATAGATTAAAATGTTCTTCCCAGCAGCAAATTGCTAATCTCTCCCTGTTTTAATCATGCCTGATTTTATATTTCAGCCTCTGTAATTTAAACTTGATCAAATACATTTTAAAGTGAATGTTGGTGCTAATTCATTTTTAGCACAAAGCTTTAGTCTTGCAGCGTGGGAGGCAGATTTTCTGGAGAAAAATCATCGGACCTGGCAGCATCAGAAGTTCTTATTTAACTGGCCACCAGCAGTGAATAAATGATGACTACATGGAGCAGGGTCATGCCACATTTTCCAGAGGTGTGATTTGAGCACAGCATTCTTAAGGCACATTGTTTTGTGACCTTTCAGTACTGCTAACAGAATGATAAACATCACAGCATTGATCCAGCTCTATTATTTCTTCTGAAAGAAGCCTAGTATCTCTGTGCACCCTCAAAACCCACAAAAAACCTTTTCCTTTCACTTTGGCAAATGAAAGCAATTCGCATGGAAAGTACATTAGTAGAAGCACAAACAAACCATGAGCCAAGCTTTTATTCTGAAAAGTACAGCATAGTTGATACTGCATATCGCTATGAGATGAAATCACTAGAGATTTTGGTTCACACCTGATGTCAGTTTTACAGGAGAAAAGTAAAAATTCTGGGGCAGGGTGGAGGCTTATAACCCTAAAGTAGAGAGGAGGAAAGCACTTCTCAGTTCTATACTGATTAGTGCCATTCAGGCTTCAAAATTTTTCCAGAACCCTGTATTTCTTAGTTTTATTTTGTCTTTGTGAACAACAGGGAACAAAGGTCACTTTTTGGAAGGAAAATCCTATCTAAGAAAGAGACAGCATCACACTCTACAGTACTGATTTATCAGGAGATGCAAGTCCTTAACCTGGACACACAACTGAGATACATGAATCCGCTTCTAAAATTATTTTTATATTTTGACGGGAGATTTAGCATTATTATTTTATTTTTTTATTCAGTGACTGATTAATGTTCAATGCATAAATAAATGTGGGCACAGAAAAGGGAAATTGAGAAATCTGCAGTCTCCCCACTAGTCTAGCCCCATGATCCTTTATGCACGCTGCTCTGGCTGCAAATGCTATCCATTCTTTGCTGTTCTCTAGGACAACTTTAAAACTACAAAAGGAGAAGGGGATACAGCCCTTCTAGAAAATATGTGGCCTATAGATTTTTTAACAGCTGAAACCTCCTCTTCTGGAAGGGCAGAATTCCAGTTGAACCATGGAGACAAATTAATGCTGTTATCCAGATTCTTGGTGAGTGCTCTGACTATTACCATCTCCATAAAGATCTATGGCTATAGTAGGGTTCAATCCAGGACGGGTTATGTATTCGTTACACTCAGGAAATGTCTCTGAGATTGAGCCCTAGGGAACTTAAATATCTGTTCCCCTCTTTACTGATTGTAATGAGACTTAGGCAAGACCTGTGCACCTATTCAGATTCAGACTCAGAGGTGCAGCAAGCTGAAAGAGGTGCTGTATGGAAATATTTTGAGCCCCAGCTTCTTGTTTGAAGCACACGAGTCTTTTTTTTTTTTTTTTTTTGTTTTTTTTTTTTAAAGTGCCAGTGGGGGATCACCTTCCTTTGTGAGGGAAACTTCAGGGTTCAAAATCAAAGAGGTGCTTTCAAAATATTTTCTGCTATTTTTTCAAGCCTCAGGGTATATAGCAGTCCCATAGCGATAAAGTTAGAAAGAAGCTTCTGTCTTGGACTCTATTCCATAAATATCTACTGTGGGGATTGTTCAATTTCCTTGTCACCATTCATAACACACAAAAGAGGTGTTTGGCCAGGTATGCTGCTGCTCTGCCCTGCAAAGATAACAGAGGCTGAAATTGAGTGGACAGGAAATGACATGTCGGAAACACAAGTGAGAAAAAATGTGTAACTGGTTCTGGAGCCCTGAATATTTACTCTTGGATACTGCAGAAGTTTACCTATGCCAGTACCAGGGAGCACACCTTGTTACCTCTGTTGTGTCACTCCCCAGAAATGTTAACTTCCCAAATGTATGGGATTTTAGATGTAGATCTTACTTCAACAGAACAGATGGGTACGTTTGCTATTCAATGAACATACTAAGAACGCTTTTCACACCTCTAACAGTCACAGCTTTACACACCCATGTGCTGTACATCTGTGGATTATTGGCAGTGCATTTGGCTGCACAGTAGGAATATCTCAGGTTTAAAAATTTCCCTGTATCTGTTCCTTCCGTGTGATTCTTTTTTCAATGCCTGCCTTCTCCCTTTGTGCATCTGCTCACAGCTTTGACCACAAAAAGAGACTTGCAACCTTTGCAAAAATTTGAGTCTGGCAGACTCCATGTGAGAGTGTAAGAGGTGCTATAAATGGGGCAGGGAACAAAATGCCTTTTTCCTTTCCTTTCCTTTCCTTTCCTTTCCTTTCCTTTCCTTTCCTTTCCTTTCCTTTCCTTTCCTTTCCTTT
>JAVKLA010000008.1:2195727-2212245 GCA_034782735.1 Sagittarius serpentarius
ATCCCACTGGGTGGGGGGGGAGCGAGTGAGCGGCTGCGTGGTGCTGTGTTGCTGGCTGGGGTTAAACCACGACATCAACTATTTAGTCAATTCCTTTTTCTTATTATTTGTTATTAATTCATTTTTGCCAATGTTTAGGAAGTTCTTGCTCATTCATTTTTATAGAGATGTATACACATCAATCATTGACACTTCAAAATTCTATATTCTATTTCCTTTCTTATTTTTAGGCGTGCTTCTGACATATTTCCCCCATTCACAACTCTAGTTTACTGCCCAAGGTCAAATTCTTTTCTTGAACTAATTACAAACTTGTTCATATTTAGAACTAGTGAAAATAATGTTGTCAGCAACACTGAATATATAATGAAAAACATGATGACAAACAGCAGAAATGGTGTGGGGTTTTTTTTTCCCCTATAAATTCAAAGCCAGTGTTGGTATTAAACACTGTTCTGTCTTCTTTTTTGGCATTGTTTTAGTTATTTTATTCATATTCTGTTGTTATTTATTGTAATTCAAAACAAACAGACGGTATCATCTATGGATACATCTACATTAGCAGTTCGGCCCTGTCAGGGGAGCACACCAGAAGCAAGTCTTCCAGGTACCCGCACCGAGCAAGCAGTGTAGTGGAACGGGAGCAATTCTGGGAAACGAAACAGTGGGTGCTGAGGAGCCAACACGGTACAAGGGGACGTTGAAATAGCTCTAGTCTGGCCTCCAGTCGCTGTCTGTCTTTCAATTCAGTTTCGTCTAAAAGGATCCCCTTTCTGCCTTTCAAGATTTCCTTGTGGTAAGAGGCAAAGCACAGTGAGGGGATGCAGCTGGGAAATGTTTCCAAGTTGCACACCTGATCCAAATGAAAATGTTAATGTAGGTGTAGATGCGCTTTATCCTGTTGTGATTCATGTCAGGGTGCAGTCTCAGAGCACGTGAACGGAACTCGTTTCAACAGCAAGTATTCTGGAGAACGCACTTTGGGAGCTTACCTAGCATGCTCCAGTCACGATGGAAATTTTGTTCATCGGACCTGAACTAGTCTGAAGTAAAAAACAGCAAAACACGGCTAGGTAGTTGCTGGGTCCTCAGCACTACCTGTTTCTCTCTACAGATCCACAGGTAATTAATTTGCTGTGCTACCGACTAGTATGGGCATAGCCTACACCACTGCCGTGGGCTCTGTCGCTTGTCAGTTTCTCTCTGATCTCTGTCTCCTCGCATGTAACGATTTTTATTTTTATTCTTGGGTTTTTATTTACTTCATTGACTGTTAGCCAAACATTAAATACATTTTAAACAACCAGAGGAGCATTATCAATAACTAGACAAATTATACAGTCACATCAATGACTTTGAAAGCACTCTTAGTTCTTATGGTGTCTTTCAGGATACATGTAATCCTTTATTAAATATTAATTTGTAGAATTAATCCAGAAGAATTGCTGACAATTAATGTAATTTATAAAATAACTGCAAACAACATAAATGCTACAGTAATAAACCTGTAATAAATAGTGTACCTTCAGTGTTCATCTATTTATTTGATTTGATTTTTACAAGTGGTTAAAGAGCAGCTCTCCACTTTAAGAGAAATAATTACAAAACAAATAATCATAAGTAACAAGATTCTTGGTTTTATGACCAAATCTTCGGGTTTATAAACAAGAATTCTGGGGTTTTGGTGTGTCAGTCTTGGTCAGATTACAGCTACAAATAGGTAATACAAACAGACTAGCCAATTGTCTTTGCCTGTTCTTTGCTATTTGCTTAATGTCGTGAAGCCTGTTAGCAGAAAAATTCAAGTTCTCTTTGAGCTTTGTCTGATTTCAGATAGCTCATATAATCATGGTCGTATTAACAAATAATATATTTGTATATAATGTTGCTAAAGACTGTGTTAAATCACACATGTGATTTCACTAGGCATTTTATACTTGAACACCTGAAAGGGAAAAAAAGGACATATCTGAGAAATTCAGTGTTGTGTAATGAAAGAATGGGTCGTCTACCTTTCCTAACAGAAACCCTCAGTTTTTTGAGGAAAGGAATATATATATGTGTGTGCGTGTCTGTATTCATATATGTTCCTAAATATATACAGAAACACACACCACGATATATACTTTGTATATGTGTCAGTTCTTTGAGGAAAGGAACATCTATGTATCTATGGGAATAAATAGGAACATACACACACACATAGTATCTGGAATACAGTATATATATATACACATTCTGTATTTGTACAAAGTGACCATGAATGTTTTCGTCAATGCCTAGCAAAAGTACTAAGGGCAGATAAGAAGGAGATGAGAGCACTAGATTCTTCTGAGCTCTTAGTCACATAAATATATTCTGATATTAATACTGGGACTAAAACAAGGAAGACATCATGTACCAGATGGAGCCAGTCCTTCATTTCGCACCTGCAGCTTCAGTGGAGACTTTATAGTAGCTCAAAGTCAAGCAGGGAAAAACCTTTGTCCAGCTCTCCAACACAAGATGGACAGGATAAAATAGTTCCAGTACAGATTCTAAATAATTTTCACTATAGACATTCTTTCTGTTCTAACATGCCTGAGTCCCCACAGAAGTTCTGTTAGAAGATTAAATTAGATACATTAAAATAATGAAAAATTTCTTGAATTGATAAAGGTATATGTAGTCTGTGCATGAACTGAAGATATCTTGATACTCTCTATTCCTTTCCCTCTGAGTTCAAGCGTCTCCCAAACAATATACTGAGATGTTAAGTATACACAAAAAGTGTAGTTCAAATATATGGTGATAATTCAAAGCAAGCTGTAAGGTGGATGTAATTCCAGAAAAGTTAAAATAAAAATACATTCTGCATGTTCATTAGTTATTATTGGACAACATAAGCCAGACAATCAAATAAAAAAATTATGTCCAGGACTTCAAAGCAACATAAATGTTCAATGCTTGCTGCACTGAGATTCAGCAAAACCTAAGTAGAATTCTAACAGTATGCTCAGAAACTGCCATTCCACATAAATCCCTGAGTGGGCTACATCCTTCTTCTTACCTGCTTCTAACAATACCTTCCCAAATTGTCCAGGAACTTACATATATTTTTCACACTCAGTAACTTGCATGTTCTGTGTTTCATTGTATTTGATTTTTTTTTAATCATTATTCACATTACATTCAGGGTACTAAGTCTGGTCTGTAGAAAGAAGGGAAGTTTTTTCATTCTTCATTCATACAGTATAAAACTTTAGTGTCTATGCTGTTTCCTGATACACGAAAACTTTAGTCTCTCTTTAACTGTTATTAGACTTTAAGGCTTGTGTTTTCCAATAAATGCAGAAAGTATTTCTATGTTAACTTCACTCTTTCTACATATTAACTCAAATATCAACAGATTTAGTATTTACACAACAGTCAGCCTGGTCACACTTTGATTTACTCTAAGCTTTTTCTGCAAAATAAGATTAACAGGAGTCAAGATCAGAAAAAAAGGATCAAGGACACTGAGGATTCAATCATAGCTCATCACAAGAGAATATTTTTCCTTAATATTGTTTCATCGATAGCAAAAGAAAATTGCAATCACTCCATTATGGAAAAAAACCCACCTGAATATATAGTAATTTCATATGATTGTCAATATTCTGCTATGCATAAAGCCCTTATAATCAGTTATGCAAAATTTATTCTATTTTATGTAAACCCTGAAGCAGGCAAATCAATTACAAATGTAGATCTCATTTCAGGAAACATACGTACAATAAGCACATCTATCTCTTTTTTCAACGTGTTTTGGGAATTAGCCTTCACTTTCCAAATATTGGAAAGAGATTTTCTTTTATTTTTATAATCCATTTTAATGAGATTTGGCCAAACATTATGTTTTAACTGATTCAAATTGCCTCATACAGCTGTTCAAAATCTTCTAAATAGGAGAAATAATAAGATATTAAAAATAATCTCACTGGTAAAAAGGATTCACATTCCAATTTCTTCTTTTATCATACTGTTTTATAGAAAATGTGGGGTTTTCAATAGCACTTGACAATTGTGTTATCTCATATTAATTAACAAAAGTTATCCTTCTTCCTGGAAATAATTTAGAGTGTGGTATGAGACCACCATGTGAGCTTCGTGCTGTATTACAGACACACAAGACCATGGTCTCTTTGTATGGAGCCCCATGAGTTACTTGAGGGCTGTCAAGTGAGTTCTTCTAACAGCCTGATATTGTAGCAACAAACAGTAAACACCATGAAATGGTCGGTGGTGGTCTTGAGAACCACATGTACCTAGGGGCACGTTTGTCCTCTACGGTGGGGCGCAGAAGGCCTCACCACGCAGACAAGCATATAGTCTCATACTAGTATGCCCAGGTGGAAATCCAAGCCGGGAAGAACAATACCTTTCAGCCGTACCAGCTCAGGTCAGGTAGCGGTGTGATTGGGTCTGCTTGGCACCAAGTCCACGCAAAAGTGCCACCAAGAGGTAGCCGGACTGCTGCCAGACATTGCTGGCTTCCTGTCTTTAAACTGTGTTTTCTGCTCGTTCCTTTCCCAGCACAGCACGAGATGGGCTAGCTGAGGTGTGCTTTAGATAGGCTGAAAGATGTAATGCAATGGGTTTGAAAATAATATCCACCGTACGTACCTTGGCCCGTCAGCCGGAAGAGAAAAAAAAATATACGTTGCCAGTCAAAACTCATTCCAAACAGCTGAAATACATCGGTCCTTCCAAAATCAGTTTCTGTGTGGCCTGTTTGACATCAAAAGGCTCACAGACTTCATAGAATTAGACACAGGCTCTATAAGCCAGAAATCTTTATAATGAGCCTATTCCCGCAAGGCAAGGCACCCACCAGTGGTTTTAAAGCAGAGAAGTCTGGGAGAAGGAGGTCAACAGCTCTACAGGTTTTTCTGAACAAGAACCAGTAAGACAAAGCATTAATTTTAGATTATATTCTACCACCTTATCTCTACTTTCCAGGTGGGTACGAATGAGCATTTATCAATGCTGTCCTCTTTTGTGCTTTTCATCGATCTCTGAAAGACTTGTTTAGACCCTGCGAGCCGCTCTGCAAGGCTGGCGAAGGGCCTCCCATGCTGGGTCGGGCAGCCTTAGTCAAACGTGAGAAAGCCTTCCCACAAAAAGCCTCCAACGATACAAAACACAGCAACATGCTGGTTACTTTATTCAGCTTTTTCATATTAATTCCTTAGTTTGTGATTCTTTTGTCACATACTAATTTCGCATGCAACACTTAGTAATTGAAACTTTATTAATAGTGTTTACTTTCTCTAAGCTATCTTATTGTCAGCCACCTGCAACCAATATGTCTATTGTGTTCTCCAATTATGTTTGGGTAATTATGTACCACCATCTTCTCTTTTCTTCATTTTCTTTTCTCTGACTTGTAAATTGTATTGTTTCTGAAGAAAGATTTCTATTATTTCAGACAGTGCAACTAGGAATAACAAGTAACTAAAATTGAAAAAAAACAAAACCAGTTAAGTCAACAGCTCAAAAATCCTATTAAAACGCATGCAAGCACATTGTTTCTGTGGGAGTGATGAGGAAATGTTCCTTTTCATTTAGACAATGTAAATATCACTAGTGATTTTGTGGTTTCACAGTTTTACTGCAGTTTAGTGACTTCCAAAAGTATGAGGTAAGAGCCCATTTGTCTTCCTCATGGTGGCCAAAAGGACGTAGACCAGTAACCACTAGCGTGTTGATGCTTGCCTTCTGAAAATAATTAGCTCAAGGCATCCTGTACCGCACTGATGCAGGACTAACTACTTTCTAAAAGCAAAAACCTAAATTCCAATGGCAAACACAGGCCTTGCCTTACTTTACGGGAGAATGAACACGTTTTCCCTTTGTACTCCCATCGCCCTTTCCACAGTACAGGAGCTCATACACTGAACACGCCTTCTCCAGCAGCACAACCTTCCCTGGGGCCTCCAGACCTCTACCAGTGCTTACCCCCCACCAGCGTCCCCACCACTCCCCGCTCAGCCCCAGGGAGAGGCACCGGTGCTCCCTGCATCTGCATCACCCAAGTCTGGAGGCCGGTGGCCTCCATCCAGAGCCCTGTCCGCCTTGAGGCCTCCCACGTGCCAGGTGGCATTTGGGGAGGGAGGGCTATAAAGCCTGTATTGTCTCTGTCGACATTTCTATTTGTTGTGCCACTGAATTTCATGCAAAAAGAGTGTTAATCCTGGTGGTTTAACAGCAGTAATCTTTACCAACTAATTTCTCATACGGTTTTGGGAATTTTACTGCTGGAGTTCCATAAATTCCCTTTTCCTTCTCCATGCAGCACATTTAATGTGAACGGAAAGGATGGGGAAAAAAAATGTAAAATGTACTGTTCTGCCGTGTCTTCAGGATTTATGATATGCAGGTCTAATTTTTCAACAACTTTGAATGTTCTAAAAAATTGGGTTTCCATTTCTGCATAACCTCTGTCTTCATTTAGCATAAAGCTCAGTGCATTGCTAGTTTTTACCGAACTACTGCAGTTATCGGCAATTTAAATGAACGTATTTTCTTCGTAAGCTTTCCTGAATTCTTATATATTTTGCTACATCCAAAAGCCACATACTGTCATTTTGCTATGCAATACAACATAGCTTTGAATCTGCTGCTTACCCCTATAAAAGAGCAACCGATGTTATTTCCAGTAAAGAAAATATTTTGGTTTATCTGAGCTTGGCAATGTTTCTTTGCTCAGGGGATATTTCTGTAGATATCCTTTCCATTCTGCTTAGCATGTAATGATGTTTGTAGAAAGAACATTTCTGTAACTTTACATACAATTTATCAGTATTTAAAAAAAAGACACAGGAATTAACATGCAATAAAAATATCTTGTTCTGCTCTATTTCAAAAACAAAATACTCTTTACACTAGTAATGCCCTTTAACGTCACTTGTAATGTTCCCTAAACTATTTTAACTGTCTAAAATTAATCTGAGAAAAGAAAACTCCTGGGAGTTTCATCAAACCACAGGATTTCCATTAAATGGTTTTATGGTGCCTTAAATAAAACCAAGTTATAAAATCTGAAACGTTTCTGACAACAAAATTTAGCTTGCAATATATTTACCGTTGTATTTTAATGAGTTCATTGTAATAGTTAATGTTTTTTCTCTACTTTGTAAAATACAAACCTAATGAATAATTTTGGTCTACTTTTCTATAAAGCCATTTTTAATACTTTAAGCTAAGTAGTGATTAATCCATAGTTATCACCATGGAAATTATTAAAACCAATAATAATATCTTTAGGGATGTATTAATCTATTAGCCATGCCTTAATTATATCTAGTGTAATTCAGCAAGGTGGGGATATAGACATACTAAAGGATTTAGAAATTTTCTGCTCATAAAGCCTCAGGTGTATGCCTCAGTAAATTGCCATTAACCTCCATGGAATTTTGCTGATTTACACCTTTTGAGATTTAGCTCCAGAAGCTTTTGTTCTTCCATATCACTCATTAATGCAGACACACGCATGCATGTGTTCACGTACACATTCGCTCAAGGGAAACCGAAGTGTCACCTCATAGAAAGGTTTATGACAATGGTGCCATACTCACAAGGTGGGGAAAAGCTAAATGTTATATAGCATAGACCCTGCTTATCGGTTATTCACTCTGTTTTTACCCAGAGATACACCTGGCTGGTAGATCTGCACTAAATAAGGATATCTCAAACAAATTATATGAAGTAAGTCATGTTAGAAAGAAAGTTTTTTGATGTGTTAGGCCTATCTCAACAAGGAATTTTTCATCCAGGAAAGAAAATTGCTGTTAATTGTAAACTACATCAATAAAATATTTTAGAACACTTATTCAGGTGTACTGAACATAATTGGGTGAAACTATGTGAGAGGAATACAGTGGCTAAGATATTTATATAAAAAAAAATCTCAGAGCTGCTATCTACTTTCCCCCTTAGGCGACAGGTGTATTGCATACCAGAGATACCTAATGGCCCCCTTCATTCATTGAGCCGTTCCACCGAGATTGGACATTTGTCCTTCAGAACCTCCTGGCACCAACAGAAGGGATTACTTTAGCAAGCAAAGCAAAAAAAAAAAAAAAGAAAAGAAAAAAACATAGAAATCCACCAAAAAATCAAAGGAAACCCAACCCACCTTACCTGTTTCTCTGCTAGCTTAAAGAACACGCTGCCGGTAATGATTAGCTAGTCTCCCTTCTGCAGAAATTTGCGTTTAAGAACGTGTTGCTTGAGAAAATCTGTTCTGTTCTACCGGATTTAATTCTTTTGTTTTCAGATTTCTAACAATAGCTTCTGCCATCTGAGTCTGGGCTGTTGATAGCTGTATCTTTTTGAGTCTTTATTAATAAAAGTAGTTCCTTCTTCGCACTGCTCTTGGAGTCACACATTTTCTCACCGTTAAACAAGACTTACCATAGCATTTTTATTTTGTTACTACCAACAGACATACCAGAAGGAACAGTACATGTAGGTGATGGAACTTCTGTCCTCACGTCATCGAACCCAAATAAGATGGGACTTGCATGTACTGATATTTAAACATTGGCAGCCATGCCTTCCCAGTCTGCGCTAACAGAATGACTACCATCAGTGCTGGAAGATGTGAAGTATTAATACCGACATGGCCTTCAATGTGCATAAGATAAAGCCAAAACTAATTAGGAAAAATCAATAGGATAAAAGCTGTTACGACCTGGAATAGAACCAAAACAAAAGCTGATCTCAGCTTATTGTATGGATTTCTAGTAGGCCCTTTTCTAGATTTTCTCAAAACTCTCTTCAGCAAAGAGGACGTAAGTCAAAATGCTGATGAAACACACACTGTGAGGTGGTATTTCAAAGCTTAGTACTAGCTTCGTTTTAGAGTCAATAGAGGCTCCCTCAGAGGCACATTCAAAGGAAAAGACTAAGTTTAGGTGCTGTAAATCGCCATAGAAGGAACCTAGGAGATTAACCCATGTCAGGACCTCCCTGTCCCTGTCCACTCCCCCGGGGCTTGCCCTACCCCCAGGAGCAATCTAGGATCTCAGCAGTGCCTTGAGAAGCTAGCAGAAAGATTTCCATTAGCTTAAAGTACGGTGATTTCTTCCTTGCGTATGGGATGACTCCCTAAACCTTTAAATGTCATATGCAGCAGGCTGCAAGTTAAATGAGAACGTTCCTCAGAAAAGTCTTCCTCTAGCAGAGGGGAAGCATCAAAGGCCCCAAGACAAAGAAGTATTTAAATACTGTAATGGAGAAATCAATACCAAATGAAAACAATGATACTTCATGGTTCAGAGGAAATAGCAAAATAGTACACAAACAAGTGGCAGCTGCCCCAAAATGGTAGTACATCCCCAGAATGTTAGTACAAATGTATAAACATATAAAACTGATGCTAATCGTTCCTCTTACCTACAGCTTTATGACTCTACCTTATAGTATGAGGAACCTGAAACTGTTCTGAAATTGCACCAAACGCAGTTCGGGATCATCCTGATACTCTGCTGGGACAGACACGGAAGGCTAAATAAAAAGTTTCAGCTACACAATAAGCAAGAAAAGGTTTAGAAAACATCTCCCATTCCACGTTTTCATGCTAATTATTTTTCAGAAGTGTTAGAACTTTATTTCAACATTTTATGGTTTTTTTATTGCTTTTTATTGTAAAATTAAGCATCTTTTTTGTATGGCAAATTATGACAAAATGGAAGACGGCAAAATAAGTACTTATTACTGCCAGTGTGAAATTTAAAAATTAAAAAAAAAAAGCTTATTCTATTATTTCCTGAATTTTCAACTCAGCTACTGAAAAAAATGTCCATTAGACTCTTGTCTCTAATTAAAACCACATTCATATTTATATCAGCATGTTTCCTGCTGGCTTGAACTCAGGGTTGTTCTTTGGTTTTAAAAAATGTTAAATAGACAAGATAAGTGAAATCCTGGCCCTGATGAAGGCAGAGGAAGTTCTAATACTTACTTTGATCAAGTCAGGATTTCAATTTATGGAAATGCTTTTTTTTTGCCACTGCTCCCCTTTTTTTACCTATAATTTTTCTATTAAACTCTCCCATTCTCATCTGTCTTCAAAACTAATTAGTCCTTCAGAACGTTACCTCATTTTCACATCTGTAGCCCACTCATCTTTACTACCCCAAAGTAAGACAAAGGGCAAATCAGGGATTATACAGACATTTAAAAATATTGGAAGGGATAAGGACAGCCATTGGACAATGATAATGGAAAAAACAATTTAGAATCTGCTGTGGTAACTTAAGAAGCAAATGAAATCCATGAAGTACAGAACTAAGAAACTGAAAGAGCATTTTCAACTTAATGGAGTGAGAAAGCAGCCACTGCTCCACATGACCTGAATTGTATGCCCTGCTGATAATGTACGTATGCTGTATGTATGTTGATAATGGTTGCAGGAAGCTACAGGATGCAGCCTCCTCTCTGCTTGGCTTTCCATTTCACAGGGAAATCCTAATCCACAATAGTATTAGTAAAACCATTAGTGCAATATTATATCATGTTTTGACATCCATGATTTAAAGAAACTCTGCAAAAATTGGGAAAAAAGAGCTCAAAAATAGGTACAAACTGTAGTCAAATTCATAGAACAGTCCAGGTAGCTACATTTGTGTTCATAAATTAAAATTGCCACCTAGTACAGAATGGACATTGTCCTTATGATTAAAATCTCTCCCCATCCAAAACTGAATGGCTTGATACAGGATGCCTGTTGGGAATGGTCCCTGGTTCATGCAAAATTTCAAACTATGCAAGGGTGTTATTCTGGAGTGTGCTAATTTAAGCGTGGTAGAATCATGCTGAGAATATTTTTAACAAATAAAATTATAGACAATTGAGTTCCGGTTCCTAAAGACATTCCCTCACATTCATGAGTATAGATATAGCCAATGAAGCTTAAAAAGCTTCAGTCCAAAAGACTTGAGGTGACTTGTTCAAGAGCCATAGAAGAAGTTTTTAGAATTTGTTTTGCATGAATGGAAAACAAGATTTAGATTTTGCAAAAAATGTCAAAATTCATAGTTAAACTGTTATTCTGCGATACCCACTTCTACATAGTCAATAGCCTAAGACAGATGCGGGAAATGTTTCCGTTTCAATTCTGCGCTGGACCACTCCCCAAAATTGTAAAGTTTTCTTGAAAACTCTGATTGCTAAAATTCTGTCCTAACATTTCCAGAAGAGGGGCAGCACTCTATACTATAGGGATGAAGAAACCTTATTAATAAAACATGAATACAGCACAAGAAAAACTGTACCTACACTCTCATACTTTCAAGAAAGATGCGCATGGTATTTTCTTCCACAAGCCTAAGTAACTCCTTCCCCTAAGAAACTGAGAAACCCACTGTTTTTTACATCACTATTCCACTTTGTCTGCTATTTCGACTTTGCTATAACATAAAGCATTAAATACCTTTTTTTAAATGAAACATATCGTTAAATATATGTATGTATCCTTAAAATTCAATCTCTTTAAGGAAGAGACTGAAGGTGTATTTTTTTTTCTAATTATCTCTGCTTTTCATCTTATGAAAAAGTCTCTAGCATGAAGAGATCACCCAGTATTATGATCAATGAGTAATGATTCACTTCAGAAAGCTCATATTATAGTAAAATCAGGCTTGAAGAACGTTACTGTCTGAATATCATCTAGATGCCAAAATATTTTTCCATTAGTAATTGCAGATGGTAATACTTTGGGTAAAATTCTGTATTCATTTTCTCTGATGTCTCCTAAAGTTCGAATACCTTAAGTTCCCAGGCACAAAAGAAAAACACAGCACAGATGAAAGAGCAAGCAAGACTAACAAAAACACAACACCTAAAATATATTTAACAACTTTCTAATCCTTATGTTTTCACAGCTGATGACATCTCAATCTCTTGGCCTCTGCCTAAATAATACAATTTATTCTTTATGGAAAAACAGAGAAGAAAGAAACAGGGAAGATCAGTAAAACTGTCAGATTAACAGTACTGGACTGGCAGGATGCAATTGCACGTCAAAATTTCTAGCAACAGAAAGCTTCAGTGCACAATATGATGATTCATCATTGAAGATGACAGGTAACTCAAGACCAGAGATGTAGCAAAATTAGTGTTAAAATGAAAGAAAAATAGATTTATAAATACTAGAAACTGTAAGTGCATATTCATACAAAAATATGAAAGATGCAATTTATAAACATCTCAATTGCTATATTACCTTATTGGCCTGTCAATTGTTGATGCAATTCAGATAAACAGATCATAATGGAAGCCCATTGTGAATTATCTAAGTTAAATTTTTGGATAAATAATTCCTATGTATTGTGATAAACAACAAGCCATTTCTTCTTCTCTGTATGTCAATGACTATCAAGTTAAAGAGACAAGAAACACAAATAGGCAAATAATTATAACTGCAGGAAATAAGATTTTTTTTTTTTCCCCCAGCTCTACATCCTTATCAGAGTCAGTTTGATCTTCTGGAAAATCAAGGCCAGAATTTCCATGTGTCAGCTTCACCTACCATCACTTTCAGGAAACAAGTATAATCCTTTCATCTGTGAAGGGACTTTATAATTTTGGCAAAAAACTTGCAACCTTGGTATCTCAGTTAATTAAAAACAATTCATCAAAACCAACAATTAAATCTTCAACCTTTTGAATATCCAGACACAATGAAACATGCCGTGTAAAACATTACTTATTTTCTGTATATGTATGTTATAATCTGGTATGAAAATTAAACTTTCTACCTAAACTTCCATTACTGTTTAGTGAAAATGAAGAAACTAAAAAATCAGACACCTTCACAATAATGAAAGTTCAAATTTAACTCTTTTTTCCCAAAAAAGCAATCATAATGCTAGCACATATTTTTCTTTGTCTGCTTTTAAACTTCATAGTAAAAAATTGATAGCACAAAATGTTTTCAAAAGGTACATGGGATTGATATACTTTCAATTGAGATAATTACTTGAAATAACTAAAAATTCAAGACAAAGATTTCTAATTCACTACTTTTCCTTCTTTTTAATGTCAGCTCTTTAGTTGCGTAGATTTTACCTTTTTAAACTAATCTTTGATATTACAACATTTAACTTTTCAATGATTTAAAAATAAATTACTGAGGAAGCACAATCTGTGTTACAAATTAAGACATTCAAGGCAAAGTAAAAAAGCCTATGGAACATATCTGTGTCTATGCTGATATTCAGTCAACAAGATCAATTAGTACTTTCTTCAGACACTGGTCCGATGCTTTCCACTGTCAAGGCGAACTCAATGACTCCTAGATAGAAATTTTATAGGGAAATCATCTTTCAGAATAAAATCAATAACGATTAAAGAATTCCAAATAAACCAAAACTGCTTGGAAAAGAGGAAATCGACAAAAATATATGGCATATTTTCTCACTTCTTATTGCAGTCAATGATGTAGAAAAGCAGATAGAAGGAGGGATTTAGCTTGCAACAGTGCTTGAAAAAAAAGCATTTTAAAACATATTAAGAGGAAAAAATCCTTCCATCTTTCTCCAGCTTAGCTTCGAGTAAAAGAACTCATCAAGCTCCTATTTCTCTTCTCATCTCCACAAATTTCTTGTAGTGAGTAGTCCAACAATTTTACATTTACTTCTGTTCTCTCTTGATCCAGTACTATGATTAGTGCATGCTACTGATTTCACTCTGCTTTAACTTTTTTTGGATCCTATCATGAAAACTTACCATTTTTCCTGATTTAAAATAACAAATGCTGCTGACTAATATCAAATTTCTTATAGATAACACCATAGCATTTTAAAAAGAAAGATCAATTCAAAGACACAAATAATTTTCCTAATGTTACCTTCTTTATTAAAACACACACTTTATCTTATAGAAAAAAGTCACCTTGCTATCAACCATAGTCAACTTCTAGTCAAAATTTGTCACAGAAGAATTGATTTGTTGGACTGTGATATGTGACTACAGTGATACCAATTTTTTCTGAGGAAGTATAAAAAAATGTATATGAAAATACATACACTTATTGCAACAACAGTAGTAGCGTGTCACTATGTGCAGACTTCTATACAAAGAGTCTAACATCTGCCAAAAAGCAGAAAAGAGGAGAAAACAGGGGGAAGAATTGTTGTTTTTTAGTCATAGACTCAAAAGGAAATCTTTGTAGAGATGTAGTCTTTGTAGAGGACATTTGGTTACAACCCATGCATACTCTCTACAAAATTATGTCCCGCTAAATGTAAAACAAGGAATTAAAAGTGGATTTCATTGCAAAATATGGAGTAATCTAAGTATCTCATTTCAGAAATATAGTGCCTAATTAACACTTCAGTGAAGTAAGGATTAATAAATTTTTGAATAAAATTAATGAAATGTATGGTGTCTTTCATCTCTAAAGAGATACGCAACTCGTGCTGACACCAGATGTAGCTGTGATAAAGCTGATTGTACAAAGTTGTCATTTATTGATTATAACAATATTGACAACATTCTCCACAAAAAGAATGAACAATACATTGCAGCTCTCACAGTCTAGCTTCAAGCTGTTATTCTGGATGTTTCTGTGGTTTAAAGGGATTGTCGGAAGACTTTTTTCAGATGATTCAAAGCAAGGTTTCACCTCCAGGCTGAAACTTCATGGCTCGTAACACAGTTACAAGGAGCAGCACACGTACACACATCCACTTGAAACAGAAAATATTAGCCAAATAATTAGATAGTCAACAGAATTTTTATTATTTGTACAATGACACATACTTTTTTAAATCAAAATATTAATACTTGATGGATTTTGGTCTACTTAGCTTCCTGTATTGCTTGTCTATGGGTGCAAAGTTCTGCTGAAAATCTGGCTAGCAGTTATTAGGCTGGAAAGTATTTTTTTCCTTATATGAATAGAAGAGTTCATCAAGCTATGTACCTAAATTAAAAAAAAAAAAAAGATTTTAAACATCAGAACTGAGCTTCAAAGTTCTTTGTTATAAACTCTAATTTGTGAATGTTTTCTTATTAGTCTCAATGGACAGAATCTGCCATCCCATAATTGATACAGTGATCATTATAGCTACATAGCTGTAATTGTAACATTGGTAGAAGTACACATATATTATGACTTGGATATGAAGAAGTGGAACTTTAAATAAAAATTTGTTTAATTATTTGAAGATTACTTGATAAAAAGACTGAAATCTGCCTACCGATGAAACCTACATGTTCAACGAGAGATTTTTGTGATACTTTTTCCTCTGCCTTTTTCTCACTTCATTCTAATATAACTGGAAAGAAGAAGGATCAGTTTAGGTGATCATGGGAAACAGCCTGAGCACTAGAGTAAAATGTTAGGTTAAAACGACAGATAACTGACGACACTCAAATCATCCTCAGAAGGCTGTTTTCAGCATCTGTAGTTTATTAAGGCTTATGATCTAAGGTCTTCACAAATATCCTTAACAAGTTCAAATTTTTTCCTCAAATCATGAGGGAGTTAAGGGTATATTAAATTCGAACACAGGTTATTTATTTTTATGTACACAAGCTAAACTATTCTTTAACATTATTCTCGGTGAAACATTCTTTTTGCAAAATGAAACTATTTGCCCCTTAAATAGTGTGTTTGCCAAGGACAGAGTACTTCAGCCCAGACAAAATGAATTTTCCAGATTATTATAAACTTCTTTATGATGTAAAGTATGTTATGCCCCATCACTGGAAGTATTCAGTCAGGTGGCACGGGCTTTGAGTAAGCTGATCTAGTGAAAGATGTCCCTGCCCATGGCAGGGAGGTTGGACTAGATGGTCTTTAAAGAGCCCTTCCAACACAAACTATTCTATGATTGCATGACTTCAGTGAATCATCTTGGCACAGTCTATATTTTATTGGATTATACTGTTTCATGGTTTATAGTAATTCATTATCATCATATAATAATTCAAATAAAGTTTCATTTGTGAAAGCATTCAAAATTCTCTATATTTTTTTTAGAAAAAATAGGAATACATTATTCACTACTCACTGGTTATTCTTCATTTTCTCATATAGGTACATTTCCTGTCTGCCAGTCAAAAAACAGAAGCACAAACCTGTGATAAGAAGCATTGGGTAGTTTATTTATATAGCTTTGGGTTTGTAGCTCTTCTCTATTGCTTTTAATATTTTCTGACAAAAAATCACTGGCAGTTATAAATAGAAAAATCATAGAATCATAGAATCATAGAATGGTTTGGGTTGGAAGGGACCTTCAAAGATCATAGACTCCAACTCCCCCTGCCACAGGCAGGGACACCTTCCGCGAGACCAGGTTACTCCAAGCCCCATCCAGCCTGGCCTTGGATACTGCCAGGGATGGGGCACCCACAGCCTCGCTGGGCAGCCTGCCCCAGCGCCTCACCGCCCTCACTCTAAAAACCCTCAGCCTGTCTTCACGGGAGAGGGGCTCCAGCCCCCTGATCATCTTTGTGGCCTCCTCTGGACTCGCTCCAACAGGT